>CM077034.1:188989149-189396742 GCA_039090855.1 Macrothele yani | reverse complement strand
AAGTGACTAAGTTTAGCATGTGTACTCGCAGAGACTTGAGGCTACGCAGCTCAATTCGCAGTAGTGTTCGGTGCACTGTGTTTTGAGACACATTTACGCCATTAAGCAAATTTCAAATTACCGGCAAGTTCCCCACAGTACCTTTTCTGTTAGCTTATACCATACGGAACAGACCTTGCTCAGCTTCGTCATTGAGGAGTCGTCGACAACTCACCACTTCCTTGCGATTCTTTTTTTTTCTCTTCTCGGTCCACTTCATGAAGGCAGTAACCACGGATGTAGTGAGCACACCCCATACCTTGTCGTCTCGGAAGTAATCAATGTAGCCTATGTCAAACGCGTTGCGGTCCGTCGCCTGTACCATTTGAATAACAAGAGTAACACTGACTAGCAGAGCTCAGTATCGTATATTATTTATTCCGTTTCGTATCTTTCACACGCACCGTCGTTTTCATACCGTTTCTTTGAAATCCACACATATTCTCTAGCCATAATTCTTTGGTTCTTATGGGTACATATATGCCCACAGGATTCATTTTCATTTCATGTTGGATAAATGCTTCTCGAAGACTTCCGCAATTTTGTCTCTAATATATTTTTCTTTTTTATTTAGTTGAATGTTTCAGGAGTTGAGCTGTAGCAGTTCGGTAACGTCCAAATAAAAGTAATTTCTAAAATCCACCGGAGATGGAACGAAAACACGCGGTGTATTTTTGGAGATGAACTGACAGTCCTTGCGCTGACAACTCACGATACTGGTACCCCAACGCGGCCGGCGTACATATTGCGATTGAAGCGTTACCGCGGGAAAAAAAACCCATGATTGTAAAGGAGTGGTATACAAACAAACATCTGACTTAATCCATTGACAGAAATTCATGTGCAATCTGATGTAGTGCAATCACGAGATTTTTTCCTACACTTGTACATGCAATTGCCTTCTCTTTTCTGGGTATGGTGTTTTTACTTAGATCTGGGTGTGCCACTTTTACTTCTTCCCTTGATTTTTCCCAATGGCGTTGTTTTGGGCGGATACCATGCTACTGTGCCCTACACTATACAGGAGATTTAATGTCTTTTATAGACTTATATTTCTTTGCCAACTTTTCTACTGGAGCCTTAATGACAAGGTCACCTAATCCTTAGCCTAATAATTCCGATCCATTTATTTATGGAAATCAGAAAAATAGATCTGATGTAAATTACTAAAATAGCCCATACAATTTTCAACTCGATTTGGCTGTGTGTTGTTTATTTTTAACTTCCTTCGAAGTGGTGTTATTGAATTGTAAAAACAGAAGTAGTTTTATTTTACCTGTTGAACAACAATCTTACCTAATGCAAGGCTATAAACATTTAACAGTTGTTGTTTTTTGGTATTAGCTCAGAGGCCATTCCGACGATGTTTTACAGATGTCATTTGTTCTATTCTTAAATGCTAGATGTATTAAATTTTTGTATCTCCCTTTGTTCTGGAGATAGACTTTGGCCTCAGTTGATTTGCATACACTGACCCCTTGTTTTTCTCAATTCGTTTCTCACTCGTTTTCCAGCTGAAAAAGTGTTTGGAGCAATTTGCTCCAGTCTACAGTATGAATTTGATTTTACTTGCTGTCCGTGGTAATATCGCATTATAATTTTGTGTTAAAGTGAGATATTCATTGTAAGAAAAGTAGCAGGGCACAAACCCAAAAAGATTACAGGCTGGGAAAAAAGTAAAGGGGACCCACCTAATTCTAAGTAAAAACACCATACTTTGATACGGCAGCAACATGTTAATATGAGAAAAGAAATGAGAAGTACGTGCAGAAAGGTATGGACGAATCACACCATCACTATAAGAGAGTGCAAATGCTTTGTGTAAATGGAATAAGTCAGATATGAATTTGTGTGCCGACTTCGACGATCCTGCCTGTGTTTCCTAAGATACCTTTACAAATGCAATTTGTGCACAGCATTTTATGTCCCAGCATTGACGCTCGTCTGCGAAGTAAGCTGTCGGCTCAGACTGTGATTTACGATAAGAGAATGCGCTATACCTACCTACGGATATCAAACTTGCTTTTATTAGAACATTACTGCAATTCTTATTCCAATGGGTCCACACGATTACTAATTAAAGTACTTTACTTTGATCGAAATGCAATTCACTTTTTTTTTATTTTTCTAATCAAAGTTTTCTGTTACCTACTTCTCCTGGTAAAAAGAAAACAAAAAATCCCTGTACCTACAGTCGTCCGCGTCCTTTGTATGTTTGTTTTAATTAAGGTCCGGGTCACTGTTCTATAAGTAAGAAACGTTTTTTCTTATTTCCGAAAAGCGCTAAAAACACGCTCATGTACTTTGTGTGCTCGTCGTATATCTTTGTTTTCTACATTGCTTTCAGATTTTAAAGAAATTACAAGGAGACGGAAAAGTGTCTATTATATTCATGAATGTCAATATAGAAATGCTCACTTTTTTGAAAATATATGAAATTCGTTAGATTTTCATTTAACTCCGAGTGAAAAGATATTTTAATTCAAACATCCTTTGCAGGAATTTGTGCTTTTCCATTTGTGCTACATCTCTGAATATCGTATTTCAGATTTATGTATTATATAAGAGAAAGGCAAAGAAATTCATCTAGCAAAGTCTGTACAAACTTTAACCCTGTATGTAATCCACGCTGATATTTCAGTTTCGCGTTCTGCTGCAAAATCAATGATTCTCTTTGAAAAACCTTGGTGTTATAGAAGAAATTGTAATACGCAATATTGAGCAATGTGCTACATCTAAACCTCATTGCTTTGTAAAGTAACTTCGATACCTTCATTTTCAAATCAGAACATATCAAATCAGTAAGCCCCTTAAAAAATAAAAGTAAAAGAAAGAAAACAAATGGCAGAACAAATTAAAAGCGATTATTTCTGTAGATCGGGGAAGGCTGCTGTGTGTATTTAATATGTTTCTTTAGTGGTTTTATGAAGAGGTGATAAATGCAATACGAGACACGTGATCGCATGCTATATTTTCTTTAATTTGAAACTGTGCTGATCAGTCTTAATAATTTTCTATATTTTATTTTGTCTAATATATGAATCTCAGGATTTCAAACCGGCAGATGGCTCCTAGATGGACCTGATCACCTTTTCAAACAAATTTCCAATAAGCGTTGACTTTCTGCGACATTTATTCATCAGAGCAGGCTGGTACAGAGTCACGTAAACATTTTAAAACAAAAAAAAAATCTCCAGCACATTAACTTGATTTTCATATTTATATTAAACACTCAATATGAGGCAAATTGGAAACTAACGGTACTAACTTAATGTTTTGTCTAAAATGATCCTTGTGATTAACACACACAGAATTACTTCCACATTACTAGAAATAAACAGGACCAGGACATATACTAAAGCAGATGTGATCAGAAAATATAAATAATAGCAAAATAAGGTAAGTGTGTGGAAATGACATCATTTATTAATATTAAACGACACTGTTAAAGCGGATTTTATTGCGAACTGAAATTTACATGTTCTTGCCTGCCACACTGAAGTTAGGGATTAATCAAAATTTTGAAAACACTTTAAACCAAAATTTTTTGCAAGTGATTTTTTAATCCGATTTCTAAAGTATCGCTCCGTCCGATTTTTAAAGTACGATTTCTTTAAAAACCTGTTTCTCTCATTTAGATAACCGTATTTGTTATCAGAATTCTGATCATTAAAGTGCCCGCCTGATTTTGTTTTCACTTTTCATTTCAAAATATAGTCCTTGTATTCTTCCGCTGGTTTCAAATTTTGGTATCAGAATTACTGTAAGATGAGGATAATTAATATTACTTCCAGTCGCACGCGTGAATCTAAACAAGACCAATAACGTAAAAAATGCCTTTCCCAGTTTTAGCTTTAAGCTCAATAAAAACTGATCTAAAAATTCAGAATTACAAAGAAAAAAAAAAAACATGAAACATTTTAACTGTAGAATCAGTTATTAGGTTTGCATTTTTTTTTCTGAAATCTGAAATATCTCTCATTTTGCATATTTTGAGCTCACATGGATAAATGTAGTCAAATCTACAAGCATATTCTATTAAAGGAAAATACAAAACAATCTGCCTTACGTAGATAAGTGTGATATATCTGTGAATATATCTCTTTCACAGGATGATATATTACAAGCCTGATATCACTTTCCGTAAACTTTAAATTAACTACGATTGATAAAGTTGTAATTTTCAAATACTACGAAGTGTCACAACTGAAATATTAAATAAAAATGCATTTTATTCTATAAAGGCGGATGTTAAACACAGTAGTATCACAATAACATGACAACCACCGGAATCAGAGTTTAGCTGCACAAGCGCGTTTCAGTTCCACGTGACAAGTGCGACCTCACGGATATATAAGCGGCCGGTCAGTACAGAGAAGCCATAGTGCGTTACGTGAGCATAAATGCTAGAGGTAGTGATTTCACCTACGTTGGAAAAGGAATGATCATTGGGCTGCAGAGCCAAGTATGGAAACATCTCCGAAACAGCAGATTTCGCAGGCTACTCGCGTGGTGCTATAATAAGGGTGTGCCAAGAATGAACTGCTGCCAAACAAGAGTACCTCCCGACATCATAACAGCAGCCCAAAAAACCATCGACCCCAGAAGAGAATGGTGCCTTCTCCAACTGGGAAAGGGCAATCGGCGTGCAAAAGTGCAGGAATTGACCACGCAAATAAACGCTGGGGCAACCAGGTACGCGTCTCCGATAACAGTAGAGCAATTCATGTAACACATGGGTCTCAGGAGTCGATGCTGCGTGAAGGCGCCAATTTCAACCCAGGTCCATCGTAACGACGCCTGCATTGCGCATGGGACTACCATCAATGGATAGTGGAAGAGTGGAAAAAGTTGCCTTCTCCTACGAAACTGAGGTTTCTGCTCCCCAGGTGTGACCGGCGGTGGCGGATACGGCGTCAGACAAGCGATAACAAATACCCGGACGCGCTTGTCGATGACGTACAGGCTGGTGGTAGCAGTGTGCATGTCTGTGGGATGTTTTCCTTATAAGACTCGGGTCCTCTGGTACTGCTGGACGGATGTCTGGGAAATGTTTTTCTAATATGACTTGGGTCCTCTGGTACCGCTGGATTCCCATTATTAGGTAGGGGATCATATTATTCTTGTATGACCGTGTATAGCTAGAATTTATATTTTAACATCCGTTTTACTTGCTGCAACAGACAGCCAGACTGGTTTAAGAATCACTTCCGGAATTTCAGATTTTTTATGCATGTTTGTTCATTATATTAATACGTCATGCGTCTCTGTACATTATACCATGCTTCCGTCCAGTACGCAGTTCTTTAGTGGTTGAAGATAGATAATTTATTACATCCTGCTCCTTGGCATGTGGATTTGTTCCGTGGAACTTCGTTCTACAGCACCGTTTTCCATTGGTATGCAGTTCAAGAGCGACGTTTTCTTACACCATACTTCTTGGATTGTGAACTTTGTTCCGTGGTACTTCGTTCTACGGCACCGTTTTCTTTTGGTGTAGGTAAAGATCAACGTTTTCTTACACCCTGCTCATTGTCGCGTGAACTGTGCTCGTTGGCACTTCGTTACACAACATTGTATCTATTGGTAAGTAGTTCAAGATCGACGTTTTCTTACACATTGCTCATTGGCGTGTGAATTGTGTTTCGTGGCACTTTGTTCTACAGCTCCATTTTCTATTGGTGTGAAGTTCAAGATCGACGTTTTCTTACACCCTGCTCCTGAGCGTGTATTACTGTGTTCCGTAACACTTCGTTCCACTACACTGGCTCTGTTGATAGGTAGTTCAAGATCGCCGTTTCTTACACCATGCTGCTTGGCATGTGGACTCTGTTCATTGGCACGTCATTGGATAGAAGCGTTTTCTACTGTTCCTTAGTCCAAGAGCTTCAATCGACGTCCCTTAGACCACGCTCCTCGGTGTGTGGCAGTTATCCAACTGACTGTGCTCGACCGTGGAAATGCATGCAATTTATCGTTCTGCACTCTGTACTGTGGCATATATTAATCCCAATAGTGTTACATTTTTAATGCGTAATTTGAGACAATGCTGAGTTGCGTTCTAAGTTCAGAGTCGTTCGAAATGCTGCCCTGTGGTTTTCTTATAACTTTAAACGTTTACTGGGACGTTTCTTTTTAGGTTCATTCCCAGTTTACTTCAGTTTGGGTATTACATCTCAAACAGTTGACCAACGGATGGTCAATGACAGTGAAATTTCCTGTAGAGTGAGATTAATTATGAGGCTCAGTGTTACCAATCTTGTTTGGAAATTATTTAAATATGTTAATCGCTGCATCCTCGATTCATAGATGTATATTTTCTCTTCGCGGTCCTGGGAGCATATTTGTAGTTGGATCAGTAACGTCAGGCTTTCAGAGGAAATAATTCTCTATAGTGGTGAGTTCGGATGTTAATGACAGTATATTTTCAACTCGAAATTATTTTTGAATTTACATCTTAGGAATTTGAGCCTATTCTTTAATTCTCACAATATCTCTTCCATCAGATGCATGTTTCGAGAAGTTAGTTTTATGTCGAACGACATTCAGTCCTGACAAACGATGCATGTAATTTGGAGTGTCAGAGGACAGGGTTAAGCCTTTACCTGTCGTGTTTCTTGCAATGATATCTCCACGTTCGAAGATGTGATTAAAAAATATTTTTTTTCAAGGTAAGCCATTTATTGTAATGTGTGAAATTTGCAAATTTTCCAACTTATTTAAATGAATTTTTTCCTGCTACTGGCATATAAAAAAACCTATTTGCTTATTATCTCTCTTTCAGCAGTTTTGTTGGAAATATTTCTTTCCCAGCATATGGCACTCTCAATACAGGATATGCTGAATGCCGGTATTATGGCCACTGATGCTCCAACTACGTAATACCGCAGAATACGTTTGAAGCACATTGTGACAACACTCAGCTTCTCTCACCAGTGATCTTACTATACAGTTTGAGTGTTTCAAAAGTGACGGTGACGTCGAAGTAACGAGACGGTGAAGTTTGTATATTCTTATGCGGGTGAAACTATTGGCATCCCGCACAAAAAGTGCAGTTCCTAGACATTAACCCTTTAACCGCCATGACTCTGAAATCTAAAATCACTCTACGTTCCATAACGCCGGAAACTGTCTCTTGTTTCGCTACTTTGTTTAGTAATAACAAAGGTGACGGATAGTGACACCCGCTGATCTCTCATAGATCGTGCAAATTTAAAGAACATGTACCGGTAAGAAATCTCACTCACTCTAGAAAGGCGTTTAGAGCAGCTATGGTCGTTTGTTTGCACGGTCGTTTTGGGCGTTATGGTCGTTAAAGGGTTAAAATATTATAAATACCCAAACTTGTAATCATCCGTGTTCTTCATCTCCTAAAACTGTGCAAGTGCAGACGTCGGCTGAGAAAGGCATGACATCATCCATCTGGGATGCCAAATACGAATCGCGTTTGAAGTTCCTAAAGAATTCATAAATAACAATAAAAAATTTTAATTTATTTGGAAAATGACTAAAAGACTTATCATCATAATAATTCGCCATTGCGTACAGCTTTCATGACAAAGACAACACTGCATTTCCTTGGTGTAAAACTTTCACTTCATTCTCCTTATTCATCGGATTTGGTACCATCATAATATTTTGTGTTTTGATAGATAGAGCCAACATTTTGCAGAAGTAATGCGCTGATAAATGAAGAGAACAAATAGCTAGTTAAGATATTTTGATTATCATTTTAGCTTACACAGAAAAGTAAATCTTCTGACCAGAAAGTTGTCCCATTTAAGGGACTTATAGCAAAAAGCGTTTTTACTACGTTCCAGTGTTCCTTGAATGAGAGGATAAGCACGTTTCGAACCCCACTGGCACATACCCAAGTCTAAACCGAAGGAAAATCCTACACAATCTCATTTCACTAATGCTGTTCTGTTTTTGCGCTAGATTTGTGCTTCACTTCAACAGTACTGCACCTTTATTTTTTTTTTTTCGTTTCATTTACAAATTTCTGATCTCATAAATTCACATATCTTTTCTACAGTAAAAGGCAAATTCACCGGACAACAGGCAGAAATGTGAAACAAAATGTAGGACTAATTTTCCACAATACTTTCTAAATCGTTATAGGAGTTCATAGGGTGAGCACCAACAAATACAACCACTGAGTTAGATTTTTAAGTGTTTTGCTACCAGACCCCCGTAATCATATAGTGAAGTATCATTTAGAAGAAACAAAAACTGCATTATACCGTTATAAATGTAAACCACTTTCTTTCACTGCAACATTATTCACATCCCAATATGTGCTACATGTTTTCAGTAATTTAATGATATAAGTATATATATTATTTATGTCTTCAATTGATTTTTGGTTTGGTCAATACCTTTAATTGGAATTTCGCCCTTAGCTGTGTACATTGAGAAAAAAAACTAATTAGTTCCTGCTGTTCCAAAATGGCCGCTGCTGTAGAAATCGTTTCGTAAAAATTCCATGTACATTTCTAAAAACATAAATATTAAGTTGGTGCAAATGAAATGTCAGGCTCCCGCGACAGCGGAACGGAAGTACCTACAGATGTTGCGGGTGCTACGTCACAGAGCTACTATAAATAGCTAGCACGTGTGTGAAGAACAAGGTTCAGGCGTGGTTTCTTTGAAAGTTACGTGGCTTGCAATTGAAACATGCAAACGCCGGATTTCATAGTCATCTTTTTGTATGAATTTAGACTGTTCCATTCTGGGCGAAATGCCGCTCGAAACGTTAGAACTGCTTTTCGGGAGAATACAGCCAATGAACGAATTATTCGGTGATTGTTTGTGAAGTTTCGAAGAGGAGATATGGACCTGGAAAACGAAGCACGTGGTCACCCACCTGCTGTTGTTTCTGACGATGTTCTGGTACGTGTGGTTGAAGCGGAATCCCAAAAAACGTGACATGAGATAGCGGAAGAGGTAATTGTCCATCACACGACAGTTGTTTGGCATGTGGCTGCGCTGGGTAAAGTCTAAAAGCTGGACTTGTTGCTGTCGCATGAGGTGACAACTGCCAATAAGACTAGGCGTTCGGAAGTCCACACGTCGCTGTTTACCAGAAATAAACAATAACCTGTACTTCATCGAATCATCACCTGCGGCGAGAAGTATGTCCTTCATGATAATCGAAAATGATCTACACAATGTTTAATAAGGCGCATCCTGTAGGATGACATCCACGCCTACACACTAAGAGGATGATGTTCTTTGGCTGGTTGTCCACAGCCAAAACATTCGTCGGAGTTACTTGGCGAGAGGCCAAACCATTACTGCAGAACGTTATTTTGCAGAATTACAGCAGATGCACCAGACGTTGCTGCAGAAACAGCTGGCTTTGGTAAACAGACGTGGTGTTCTTCTGCTCCAAGACAACGTCTTCCCTTATATCCCACAACGAGCAGTGCTGACAATAAGTGCCTTGAGCTATGAAGTACTACCTCATCCTGCCTTCTCCACGGATTTGTCTCCGACAGACTATCATCTGTTTCGTCGCCTGGATCACTTCCTGTCCGGGAAACAGTTCACGACAGACAGCAAGGTTCAACGTGCAGTTTATGATTCCTTCGGGTCCCAGCCACAAGACGTTTTTCGTTCCGGGATCATGGCTTTGCGGGACAGATGGCTACTATGTGTTAATGCCGAGGGGGATTATTTTGCCTAGCTAATTTGTCCAACATCATCGAAAGGGACCGGTTTGGAGGTTGCGGAGTTCTCCTTTTAGGCGGTAACATGCTTGGTAGCCGTAGTGACCTCCACATCTTCAAAGGTGGTTCAGTCACTAGTGCCCGCTATTTTACCGAGGTTATCCTACCTCACGTGCGTCTGTTTGGAGGTGTTGTGGGTCCTGAGTTCCTCTTCATGTACGACAGCGCTACACTTCATCGTACAGTGGCTGTCGCAGAACTGTTGGAGAGTGAAGATATTCAACGCATGGAATGGCACGAAAGGTCCACGGACTTAAATCCAATCGAACAAGTAAGAGACCTTCTCGGGAGACGCTTGACAGCACGTCACCAGCGGCCAGCAACGATTCCGCAGCTGCGATTGGCATTACAAGAGGAAAGGGCCGCGATGTGTCAACATCTCCTTGACAACCATGTCCTCAGCATGGAAAGACGTTGTAAATCCTACAACGCAGTCAGGAGTGATCATATCCCCTATTAAAGACTGAAGTTTTCCTGGCAGCGGCCTGTCACATGGACGTTTCTGTCTTCTGTCCAGTTGTGCTTGAAGCTACCTTTTCAATAAAGTGCTTATGTATCCTTTGGATTCCTTGTTTGGACGGTATTCCTCACTTGACTCATATTCTTACATCTTGGGGATATTATGGTATGATTTGAAGCTATGTGGAACACTTCTGCACGACGTTACCTTCGAAAAACCGTCTCGTCCTTAATTTTTGCTCGCCAGTGTAGTAAAAGAAACTAACAATTGCAATACAACACAACTGAATTTTTTTATTTTCGGCTCAGTGTGGTCACTTCGAAAGATGTCACAGATTTTTGTCTGATTCAATAAAGATGTTCTTCGATGGCACCCTTTGTTATGCAATCGCTTTACTAGCATTACGTCTGTACTGCAGGAGTCTGGTTTTTGCATTATGTACTTCAGAAAGATGTCGGCAGCTTCAGCGCCCGCAGTGTGAGAAATCTATAAGCTCTCTGCCGTGTCCTCTTCCACATTAGTCATCACTTTCATCTGTTTCTTTATGTACGGTTTTGATAATTTCTTCATGTGTTAAAGCTCAGTCTACTAAGTTTTATTCTCCTTCAGCCACTTAGTAACGTCTTCTTCATCAACGTCTCTTTCTGGAAGCTTGTGAAACATGTTAACGAACATAGCATATGAAATTAATAATTCTGAATTGACAGGGTTATCACTGCCACTCGATGTTAACTCCACCTCAATGTCAGTCGATAGAGACAGTTTTTCTCCAATACTTCCGTATGGTAGTGCTCCCCACAATGTCCCATGCTTCTGCTGTTTGGGAAACAACATCACTCATGCTGATCGCTCTCCACGCCATCAGCATATTCTCGGTGGAATCGTTTTGACATTCATTCAACTGGGAGGTAAGAAGTGTATGTCAGTAGCGACGCTTAACTGATTCCAATATTCCCTGGTCGAAAGGTTGAAACAGAGGTGTCACATTGGGTGGAAGAAATACAGCTCGTATATCACCTGATTTCAGAAATAAGTCGGAAGGATGACTTGGGGCGTAATCAATTACGAGGATGGCTTTTAATGGACGTTTATGTATCTTCAGTTCTTCTGTAACATCTGGTACGAATTTATCATGGAATCACCGAGAGAAAGTTTATGAGCCCATCCACGCCTTCTTTTGGCAGCACGATAATCTATTGGTAGTGTACTCATCTCGCTGTGATGAAAATATCGTACCTGTTGAACTTCCAATTACCAGGAGGAGAAGCTTATCGCTACCATCGGCGTTACAGCATGCCATCAATATTGCGCGTTGTTTTTGTTCTTTTTACTTACAAGCTTCCTTTTCGTTCTTGGCAGCAAGGGTTTTTGAAGGATCATTTTGAAAAAGAGACCGGTCTCATCGACACACACTGCAGCAGGAGTTAATTCTTCCTTAATCGCTTTCTCCAACTTTTTTAAAACCCTTCCGCAAATTTTTCGGTTGCTGAGCAACTATCCCCGTTGACTGTCAGATGTCGCACACCATGTCTCTTCTTCCACTTTGATATCTAGCTCTCGCTTGCTGTAAACCGTGCTCTTCCCCCAAGTTTTTTGTTAAACACCAGTACTTTTTCTTCGATTAACAGGCCACTGAAGGGTAGTCCTTTACTGCGTTGATTTATAAACCATCTGTAAACAGATGCATCAAGTTGATCGTTTTTACCCTTTCGGATAACATTTCGTTCTGGAACTTACTGTCCATTTGTCTCATGTACTGTCGAAGTTCATTCTCTTTCATTTTTATGTCATAAATAGTAGCACGTTCAACGTTATACTCATCAGCGGTGACTTTTAGGGAACAGCTGCGCTTTACCTTCTCTAAGATTTCAAATTTCTGAGCCACTTCTAACGTAAATTGTTTTCTTTTTGAAACCATGTTTGAAGGCCACTACGCCACGCCCACCACTGTCCCGTGCTCTTAAATGTAAACTAAAATCTTTCACACGTGCCGGCAGGGCGTGTGTCACAGCGCCGCGTGGGTTGCAACAAGTGGTATAAAAGAAACTCACCCTCATGACTTTACAAGTTAAACCGTAGGGAAGTTGGTGATTTCAAGGCTATTGCAATGCATTTTGTGTTGATAGCAAATGTTTCTAATTTTGAACCGCAACTTGCTGCCAATGAGTGAGAAAATGCTGGATTTGTAATCTCTTAATTATTTGGAGGATCCTTCCTACATTTGTTTTAAATTGAATTACATGAACGTTTGTGTCATTTAAAACAAAATATAACGCTAAAATTGTTAACTTCACTGGTGTATGAAGTGTAATTCATTCCAATCTGATGTCAACACGATTTCTGCAACCAAAATTTACAAAAGGAGAATAAACCCGATTATCAAGAGGCTGGATTATCGAGGGCCAGATTAGCGAGATTCTACTCTAGTATAAGAGACTCAATGGGAAATAAGCCATCGCTTATCTCCTATTTAAAACATCTGGTTACAGGAAAGAGATAGAGACACTACCGTAACACAATCACAGCATCCTTGCCCCATCGAGGTTCGAATCCGGTCCTATCTCGGACGAATGGACAAAAGCCTGCGTTTGGACCACAGCTACATCTGACATCGCTGTTCTCTTTCCAGCGCAAATGTGGAATAGTTTCCACACACTTATTCATTTAAATTGTTAGATTCTCATTTGTTCTCTCAACATGGTTCTCTAGGTCGTGATTCATATTTCTTCTATTTATCAGTTCAAAACGATCATGGAATAAAATAACTGATTGTATTCATTCCGTGTAAAGACCAAAACTGTAAAAAAAAAGAAAAATGACTCACTGCACAGGCGATTCTACAAAATATTTAAACAAAACAGCATTCCGAAATGACGATATAGCTAATTGGAATATTGCCTATTCGTGACGAGAATTAAAAAAACAGTTACATTAATGATCTTTCAAAACCTCTTGTTCTTCATCTTTGAAAATTACAAATGTCGTTTTACAGAAAAGTGATGTTTTTCGCATTTGGTGCTCAAATGCAATGTGAAGTAACAATAAGGACCTAATCTTCTTTCCCTGTTTAACAGTAATATGTACTCACTGCATTCTTTGCCATTCTAATCAAAATAGGAAAGTATCAATTTTTAGAACAATATAGTCATTATCTTTGAGTCTTACATCCTTAAAGGTAAAATTTTAATTAATTTTCAAGCGCATTTTCCCCACAAGTAAGTAGGAATCACATGTTTCTTAGACTGCCATAGCTCTAGAGACTCTGGCAGTGATTCGTGAATAAATTTAGAATCATAAATGTATCTAAAATTATAATATAACCGTTGATGCCGCATCAGGTATAAAATTACTTCATCTACATCATGTTTATCCTAAGTTCTAAGTAAGTTCTAACAATCCGTTCTCGCAAGACATAGGAGGTGCAAAACTATGAGTTACGCCAGAAGGCAGCAGTCCGTGGGAGGCGAGAACGAAGTGCGGTCTATGTGGCATTCTGAGCTGAAAAGTGTACACCAAGATGCACACCAAGGAACATTTGGATAGATGCCGTCCATGAGGCACCTCAGGGGTTGTCAGTCCTGGATGTCCAGGAGCCACTCCACAGACCAGCACTCTTGGACGTGTTAAGAGAAGCGGCGGAGGAAGCTCAGTAAAGATCAAAACACTGAGCTACGATGTCGAATTGGGCTTCTTCTATGATACAGAACGTTGCGTCATCGGCATACGCGGAATATATGATGGGAAAGTGCCGAGTGCTTGCAGTTGGCGGAGGAATAGCAGTGAGGAAGGCTTTATTTACGGATCGAAGAAACTGCTCAAAAGCAAGGGCAAAGAGCTGTCCAGAGAGTGGACTGCCCTGCCGGATGCCTCGTCGAAAAAAAATGGGTCCAGCATCTTGAGGGTAACCACGCCAAAGCTGGCGGTACTACTTTCACCGTGGAAGCGTACAAACCAGGCTTCACTTTGCTAGCATGGGAAGAGTTGTCGACAACGTCTCCTCTTTTCCAACCTCCATGGTCTAAGCTTTGGCTTCTGACCATTTGTCCGAAATGAGTGCGCGTCCGAAACACAGTGAAACATGGATATTGTGTTTTTTTCGCGCTGTTGGCACTTTCCCTTCCTTAGAACCAACCAGCAATCCTACATTAGGAAAGAACGACTGCTTATAGCTCATGAAGTTGCTTACAACGCTCGAGAAATAGGAAAAGAAAAAAAATCATTCGGTTGATCTCCCAGTGCAGATGTACTACTGATGTCACTGGTTCATATGCTCTCAGCTTCTCCCTTCATGCTTGTTTTTGACGCAATCTCTTTTAAATAATATCACATCAAATTATGAATTATATGCCTACAAACAGCAGGTTAAACTAGAACATATTTGAAAAATTATAAATACTAAACCATTGTCATGCATTTGCTCTGCTTTAGCCGCCATTCAAACTTTCAGATTTGTGTCTCGTTCCTTGTTCTTTTATTAACGATAAATCAAGTGCACTACACGACAGCCAATAAATAAGGGAAAACCAATGAAAATTCCAATGTAGAATTGGCAAAGGACGCTTTTGTTCTTCATATCCTTTAACACCTTTGGCATTCGTGATTTGCAAAGAGAAATCCATTTATTTCTGGTCAATGATATCACGATTTGACTCCGAAATTAATCAACATGAGGAATTCAGGAAACATTTTTTCAGAATACTTGACTGTTACCAACGTCAAGCAAGATTGTAAGGGCAGGCTTTTTTATAGTGAAAATCAATTTTACAGTGATTACAACGAAATTAAAGCAAAATGAAAAAACAGTATAAGTGAATGTTTTCTTAAGATTCCTGTTCATTTAGATGACGCAATCCTTTTTGATCCAGAATATCATTTAACTATACTGATTCGAAATTTTCATAAGCTTCATCTTCATGTAATTTATCGAAAATTTAATATTTTCCCTTTCTTGGTTACATCCGTAATGCATAAGCACACCGGACAAAAAATTGTCATCCCTGTCAGAACGTTCGCAATAACGGGTGATGGCGCCTCTTGCCTTGGTAACAGAATGAATCTGGTGCAGTAAAGACTCCACGTGGTTCTGGGGATGTATTGAAAACCGATTTGCAGTCACTCATGAATCAATTGGTCCCGAAGTTCCCCCGTTCACGTGGGAGTCTATCCCGGCGTTTCACCTTCTGTTCCAAAAGATGCCAGATATTTTCAATAGTATTTAAATCTGGCGATTTGACGGACCAGTTGAGGTGAGACACGGTTTCTGATTGTCCGTAGTGCCACTCAGACACCGTTTCAGTTCTGTGCACAAGACAATTGTCGTTTTGGAAAACAGGAGTGCCAGTGTGATGCTGTTCGTGGAGATAAAGGGCAAAGAGCAGCATTTCGTCATTCAGAATGCGGAGGCACGTGTGCTTGTTCAAATTCGTTGTAACTCCAAAGAGAGGGCCCAATTGGTGGTACGAAAATCGAATGCACTTCGGTTTGTGGTCCCCGTCGTCTGCTATTAGGAAGCAACGTGGAATCACGGGAAATTATACGATACCCGCATTTCCCGGTAAATGTTTAGATCAGGGTTCTAAGTTATTTCATCGGAAAAATATCAGGACCTGGAAAAAGTGGGACGTACGGATTTCAGATTACGGAAATTTATTGCGAATGTTGCAGAAATTTCATGTTTCATATGTCTTTTAATGATTTTTATCGTATTATGTACCTGTAAGGGCGATGTTGTGAAGAGACGCTGCATTAGGCCTAACGCATCGTTACCGCGACGATATGCGGCTCTGCTCCGTTGAAAGGATGATTCGCTGCGGCGTGTAATTCACTCGCGTATGACTATAAGTGTAGCCACTTACGTTCTTGCAAGCGGAGCGAAGCATCATTTCAACTTGAGATTTCCTTCCGAAAAGAAGTATCGAAACATTTTCAGGAATGTGTCGCAATCTCATGATTACAATATCACTTAAGAAGAAACAATATCCACTAGTTAAGAAACCTGCATACGGAAAAATATCAACTCCATCAGGATGATATTAAGAAAGATATTAGCACATACTGCATCGATTGTAGCGCAAGAAAAAGTCCCTCACGTTCGATCCTGATGTAGAGGTCCCCGTTCGAAAGGTAAGTTCAGATCTTCAGAGGGAACCAATAAAACAAGTGGCTTTAACCATCTCATGGCTACCACATGAAATAATCAACAATTCGCGGGAAATGTTTCAGTTGCTACTAAGCCCAAGACCAAGGCGGGACAAAATGAGGGCCAACTCATGGGATGGAGTCCAGAAATGAACATGTACATCACGCGATAATACTACGAAGTGACTAAAAACTAGACAGATATGACAATGTACAGGAAAAAATTATTTGACAAACGGCAACAGCAATACCGAGACATTCAAGTCAGTGAACAACGACTAACGTATCAAATATGGACCATTATTGCGAAGAATATGATAACATCTGCCGCCCTGGAAGCCACGAAGCAAGAACTAGGTGAAAACCCACAGAGTTGCAAGCAGCACTTTGCAGAAGGGAATGCAATGTCTGATGAAAAACATGACAGAGTCCGAAGACCGGACCAAACAAAGCAAGCGGGCGCCATCTACGGTTCCCAACAAATTCAGAACAACCGTCCTAGAAATAGAAGGAATGGAATCTACCATGACACATAGAAAACCGAGGCAAAAACCTAAGAAAGAGTTATGGCAAATAACAGAACATCTCAAGAAGTCTGTGAAACAAGCCTGCATAGAAGAAAAGGGCACCACGTTAAAATCCGTGCACACAGCTGTGAAATGTGATGCAGTTGTCGCCACAAGGCTAAACGGGAAAAGCACCATCCACCAAGAGGAACACAGGATCAAGGAACCTATTGTACCACCATAGTAAAGAAGACTGCAGGGTCGAGCTGATGAACTGTGGAAGAAAATCGGCCAACATACACAGTACATAAAGGGAAATAAGTCCAAGAAGCTGCTAGGTTTAATTCATCCTGAAAATTGCCAAAGTTCACATAAGTTTCGAAGAAAACCAATAAATGGAAGAAAACTTAGAGACGCTGAGACAAAATCTACTAGCTGTTAGCAAGAGACCAAGACGATGAAAAAACACACAGATACATATGACAATAACACATTCTAAAACGGTGAGAAAAGCTTCTTACGCAACATTACCAAGAAAAACAACAAAGGCGAAAGACCACCGGAATGTGCAGCGGTAAAAAAACTATCAAGTAACATCTAGAGAAGGAATATGAACTAGAACAGCAAAGCCTCATAGCTGCAGGAAGAAAACGAACAGCGAGCCAATATCAGGAAATGGCCGACTGAAATATCACAACAGAGGACCTTCAGCAAGCCATAGCTAAGACACCCAGCGGAAAGCGTTAGGTGTTGATAACATCCGCAACCAATAGAGCAAGAGGTTCACCTGTATATACAAATATCTGGCCGATAAACCAACAAACATGATGCAAAATCCACCCTAATCCCAGATTTTCCCACCCAGGGAGTAACGATACTAAAGGCTACAGATGAGGACAAACGAAATCCAGCCAACTACCGACCAATAGCATGTCTACCTACCCTGTATAAGATCCTAAGTGCGTGCATCGCCAATCAGATAATGAGGCACATAGAAGGACAAGCAATTATGGCAGAACAGCAAAAGAGATACCAACTGGACTGTAGAGGTTGCAAGGAACAGCTTATCATCGGCTCTGTAGTAATTGACCAAGCTTTCAAGATGCACCGCAACATTTTTACAGCATACACAGATTACCGTAAGGCTTACGATTCCATACCCCAATTGGCTGATACAGGTCATTGAGATCTACAGAGTAAGTCCTGTAGTCATTAACTACCTTAAGGCGGCAATGAGAAGGTGGAAGAGAAGAATCACAATCAAGAACATAGCAACCAAGCCCATTCAGGTAAGGAGAGACATCTTCCAGGGAGATTCACTTAGCCCACTATGGTTCAGTACAGCACTAAACCCGCTGTCAACAATGCTCAACGAAAGCAAGTATGGGTTTAACATCAAGTGCAACAAAAGTAACAAGTACAAGCCCACCCACCTCACGTACATGGATGACATCAAGCTGGGAGCATCGTAGGAGAATAACTCCAGCAGCTAATCCGGATAACAGAGTGCTTCAGCAATGACATGGGAATGGAATTTGGCCTAGATAAATGCAGACTCAAGTTATGAACCAAGGAAGTCATTATGTAAGTAGCTACTAATTGCAGATCAGAGAACAGATCGCAGGTATAGAGAAAGTGCCTTGGTATGCTTCAGCCATAACGCCGGGAACACAAAGAAATCAAGCACATTCTAACTGCCAAATGCAACCAAAGACTCAGGAGACTAATGAAGACGAAGCTCAACTATCTCAACATTACTAGTACTATCAACAAATACGCAGTTCCAGTTTTCACGTTTTCCCCCGGAATTATCAAGTGTACCACAACAGAGCTAGAAGAAATAATAAGCAGTTCCAGGACAAACTTAACTAAACATCGCCAGCACTACCCAAAGTCAGCAGTAGAAATGCTGACCATTAGACGGGTAGAAGGAGGTCGGGAAATGATTGATCTCCTGAAACACAGAAACAACGAAATAGGCAGCCTCAGAAATTACTTCTATCTGATCAATGAGCCCCTTCACCAACCGATAAACCAGAGTAACAAGAAATTCACAGCCCTAAGCCTCTCTACTAAGAACGTCGAGACTGGAATGTGGGAGCCAAAAGAAGAAGCTTGGGCAAGAAAGTCCCAAACGAAAGGAAATACAACGACCTGCAATCCAACCATGTGGATAAGACGGCCTCCCAGGCATAGCTAACAAACAGATCCCTCTTCCCGAGACAGAAGGGTTCTTGATGATTGTACAAGATAAAGTTGCAAACTCCAGAAATAACCAGAAGCCTATCCTGAGGGACACGTCAGTGTAAAATGATACATTTATGCAATGCCTCCAAGCTCCAGAGACCATACAACATATTTCAGCAGTGTGCAGAGTCGTCATTCAGACAAAGTACACGATCAGGCATAATCAAAATGCCAACATGTTCCATCAGAAACTGGAAAGAAATCACCACTCATTACAACTGAGCCTGTCCCCTGCCAGAAGTATGAGTGAACAAAGCTTTCAGAGAACACGACCCAAGCGATATATTGGGACCGATCGATCAGAACAGATATCACCAGACCCCACAAATGACCCGATATCGTCCTGGTGGACAATGGAGTACATCACCAATGTGCCCATAGTAATATCAGTCACAGGAAGTGTACCTAAGACCATCCACAACTCTATACAGACATTATACCGTCAACCTAACAACGACATGGAATTACGGAATGAAGGTATCCTGAACACTTGTAGGATAGAGGAAGTTCCTGGACAACTGAGAGAAAAGAAATACCACTCCCCAGACTTCGCACGTCGTACTCGTCCCGGAAGGAAGAAAAAATAAAAAACCTAAGTATCATGCATAATAATAACAATAATAATGATAAGGGAAATATGTAATTCAACTACTCTTATCTTCAAGGTCTTGATCAACCGTATTCACTAATTAATCTGAAAAAATGTATATAGATGACAAAAGAATTTTCTTTATTTCTCGATGGCTTTGGGATGCTATGAATATTCGAGAACACCTTAATAGGGTGCGTTCCTATCACAGAGATAATAACCTCCGGCAACATCGACGTCTCGTACATGAAAGCATATTTGAACAATTTTCGTTTGAAAGAAGAAATTTCCGAAGAGAAGAAAAATGAATTAAAGATTTTTCTAAATTTATATATGAGAAAAATGAAAATACAGTCTACAGAAGGGAAAATGATCACCTACTATAGACTGGATTTTCCTTGCCAGCCGCCTGTCACATGGATGTTTTTGTCTTCTGTTCAGTTGTGCTCGAAGCTACCTTTTCAATAAAGTGCCTTTGTATCCCTTGGTTTCCTTGTTTGGACGGTTTTGCTAACTTGCCCCATATTCTTACATCTTGGGGATCGTATGGTATAATCTGAGTCGATGTGCAGCACTTCTGCACGACGTTACATTCGAGAAACCATCTCGTCTTTAATTTTTGCACGCCAGTGTATATTCTGCGGCATACTACTGATGCAGTAATATCATCTTTTTGCAGCTATGATACATGTCATACTATGACAAAGCTAGAGTGATACTGTTACACGGCTCTGTATAACACGCAGTTTATAATCACTGCAAAATAAAGTCATTAAAAATCCGAATGTATTAGCACAATTGTTCATGCACTGAGATTTGGGAGCTTTCATTTTTCTCACGAGAAAAATTAGGGGATTTTTTTTTAGTTTGGAGAAGAAAGAAATGTTATCTTTGTTAGACTAATTAAAGGAAAATATTAAATACAGTTTTCCAAGGAATTCGTTTTATGCAAATGTATGCGGCTTGGGTTTTCCGGCTTTGTACGATAGACACAGGAATTCATCACTTTTGGAAGTAGGAAACATAATACGCGGAATTTCCGACATTTTTATTTCATCATCCGATACGACCTGACTCTACTTTAAGAAATGCCTTTCCTTTTTACGAAACAAATTGTCTTCTGTTACAGGGTGAAAACATATAGATGTTTCCAAATAGCGGGAAATGCAATAATTTTTCTCCAACAGATTGAAGTATTAATATTATTAACTTTTAGAAGTACGAGACGTCGATGCTGCCTGATGTTATTATCTCTGTTATAGCAACCCCTATTAAGGTGTTCTAGAACACTTATAGCCATCTTAAAGCCATTGAGAAATTAAGAAATGATTATCCCAGACTGCGTTGCAGGATTTATAACGTCTGCCCATGCTGATGACGAGTTGTCAAGGAGCTGTTGAGGCATCGCGGCCCATTACTCTTGTAGCGCCAATCGCAGCTACCGAATCGTTGCTGGCGAGTGGTGACGTGCTGCCAAGCATCTCCCGAGAAGGTCCACACGTGTTTGATTGGATTTAGGTCCGAGGACCTTGAGGGCCAATCCATGCGTTGAATATTATCACTCTCCAACAGCTCTGCAACAGACACTGTACGATGAGGTGTAGCATTTTCTTCCATGAATAGGAGCTCAGGACTCACAGCACCTGTAAACAGACGCACGTGAGGCAGGAGAACCTCGGTACAATAGCGAACAATAGTGACTGAACCTCCTTAGAAGATGTGAATGTCATTACGGCTACCAAACATGATATTTCCCCAAACGAGAACTCCGCCACCTCCAAACCGGTCCCTTTCGATGAAATTGGAGGTGTGCTTGCGTGTTCCTGCTCTCTAAAGATGGATATACGTCCAGAATCTCTCGTCAGACTAAATAGATACTCATCCGTAAAGAGAACTCGACCCTATTGCTGATGTGCCCAGTTTTTGTGTTCCTGGGACCACAGAAACCATCGTCTTCGATGAGCAGGCGTTAATGGCACACACCGTACTGGTCGTCGCGCAAATAGACCATATTTGTGCAGCCTTCTGGCCACGGTAAAACGCGATAACGGACGTCCAGTTGTCTGTTGCATGTGCCTTACGATTTCTCCCGCTGTCAGCCATCTGTCTCTTCTCGCCTGAAGGACAATATACCAGTCGTACGCCGCCGTGGATGCTCGTGAACGACCACTGCTAAACTCTCGAACAGCTGTTCCTGCCGTTTTAAATTTTCTCCAAGCTCGTGAAGCGATGCTGTAAACGATCCCGAACTCCTCGGCCACACTAGTCACACTTCGACCTTCTTCCAACTTCCCAAAGACGCGATCTCGGGTAAGGTCATCCAGATGCCGTATACTGGATTGCCTGTTTGCCATATCTCATGATGGCTGCAACTCGACGTCGTTCAAACCGATGTACTCCGTGCAATAGCTTTCACCGAATTGCTGAGCGTACACCGCCCTTGTGCTTTATGCCTTTCCGACACTCTCTCCTCCTCCCTTACGTCATGCTGCATATATATGCGCATGCCCTAACATACCGTAACATAGTCTATCTCCCGAGTGGTCTTTCGGTCCGTTCTGCTTGCTCTCTCCGTTGTTATGCTAATTTCTCCTCTTCGTCCTTAATATTTGCACACAAGTTAAGTAGGTCTTGGGGTACGCATCCAATTGAACACTATCCCACACACAACGGCAATCTATTCACAAAAAATGGAAACATGGGATGCGTGAGGAGCCCAAATATGAAAAAAGTAACTGAATATAGAAGGTATTTGCTGGGCACGCCCGACCTCAGTTGGGAAAATGAGGCTTAGCACGTGGCCATTTTGATACCAAACTTGCTAATTTAATAAGAGCGGCTGCCATTTGACTGTTATGAAAATTACATGAGCTTCAAACGGGGTCGCCAATAAAAGCTTGAAACAATGAATTCCAGGACGAACGCCATGGTCAATCCTAACGGCTAAGCCTGATCCGCACCAGAGGTCTAAGAGCACCTGAAGAAGTTGAGCTTAGTACCCTAGACTGAGTTATATATATATTGTTAGCAGAAAAAAAGACGTTATACTTAAACGAGGTAAAACCGACAGACAATTAGCATAGGCGGTGGAGAAAGCTATACAATGATGCCTATTAAGGTTCAGAAAGAGTACAGCCATGGCGAATTCTTCTGGCAAAAGGAGTGGAAGCTTTGAGGCAAAACTGTGTTCGGACGTGGAGGACAGCGTCTTGATAGATTCAGGGCAAGGCAGAATAAAGCGCAAAAAAGACAAAGGAAAGAAGAGCCTGAAAACCATACAGACACTAATAGGAAAAATATGTTTTCAACAAAACTTCCGACAAATTTATTACTGCATGCGCCCTATAGTTTCATTTACACATATGGGTAGAGCAATTAAGCAAATTCATGTTATTCAATTGTTCTTATCTTCAAATCATGAGAATTACACACATTTCGTACAATACGGAAAGAAACCCTGCTGTTACCGATAGAACAGGACATCAAATAATGTACGGGAAGTTTCCACATGCTATATTAAACACTTTCGAAAGCAGTCGATTTCTGTTAAGAACGAGGCAAATTACATGTTTTCTATTTCTAGAAAAACCAATGTTTAAGAAAAGATAGATGTTCCCTTCTTAAGAGGAACACCATCTTTACCTTATTTCAGAACATAATACTGAATTCATGAAAACTTTTTATTAACAGTACTTTTGTACATTTAATTTGCACTCCCGAGGTCCGTGTGATTCCCTTCCAAATTACATTTGCTAAACATGTCACACTGGAAACACTATCCAACGAAAAAAGAATTTTTCAAATCGGTCTCCTAGAAGTAGAGATATTGACAAAAATAGGATACACATCTGCGCGTCCTGGCGGAGAAACTGTGTAATATTTTAAGAAGAAAATTTTCCGAAAATGTTTACCGATGCGAGAGGCATCAGTCCACGAAAGAAGTTTTTCAATCGATCAAAAGATTTTATAGCAAATGCGTCGGAAGCAAAAATCAACACTTGCGTCCCCTGGTGGCTAAACTAGTGTTTACCAACATTTTGAAATTTTTATGCAAAAATTTTCAATCAGGACATGTATCTGCTGAAGAAAAAAAAATTTAAATCGGAGTTCCTGAAGAAGAGTTGTCGGGAAAAATGTAATTTATTTTTACGTCCCCTAGCGGAAAATCTATGCGTAATTTGAAAAAGTAAATATATTTAAATTAATTTTCGACATAATTGGAATCGAATGATAAAATAATTATTTCATTCGGATGTTTAGAAGCAAATACATGCAATAAAACTTATTTTTGAATTAGACATCAACTGCATTTGCGCCCTCTAGCGGCGAAATTGTACATCGTTAAAAAAACGAAATAAAGGATCATCATTCGCATTGTCTTAGCTTCTCAATGCAAAAATAATTTTACAAATCGGACTTATAGTTGCATAGATATCGACGGACAAACCGGTAACAGACGCACGATCTTTTTTTAACAAAAGACGTGCTGAAAAGGCAACTGGCGCACAGAGATAAAAAATTAACGTCGATTATGTTCGAAGAGTTTGCGATTGCCCAAGATACACATTTGTATTCGTGAAAGCAACTCTGCATGCACATTCCTTACCATGGAAGCTGGCACACTATTGGAAACATCTGTAACACGACGACGTAGATCCAGCAGACTTGTAGGAGCTGTTGAATACACCTAACTTTTTACGTAACCCGAGAGGAAGAAATCCAACGGAGTGAGGTCCGGTGATCGTGGAGGCTATTCAACGGCATAATCCCTTGCAGCTAGCGCCACGTTTCGTTGGAATTCGCCGTAATTAAACACCATTTTGCAATATTGGGAGTGGGTGAAGCTCACCATTCTCACACAGCGTACGTAGACCTAAACTTCTAATCAGGGTACATCCTGCTAGTGGTTTAAATATCGTATGTACGGTACAACGTCACAATCTGCATTTGCATACGGCTACACTTGCGAAATGTGAATATGCAGATTCGAATCGTCGCGCATCGATTTCGGTCATTTTAGGGTATGCAGGTAACAATTTATCTTATCCGTGTGAAACAAAGGTCGTGTTGTACTAATTAATTAATGCTCTACAACATTTTAATTGGAAATTTTGCTTTTTTTGCAAATGGCTAACTTCCGCATTTCGCCACTACAGGCGTTGGTATCGGTTGCATTTGATGGGGCGTAGTCGATTTACTATACTGTTATCACACTTGCATAACTGTACCTCTCTGCGTTCGCAAGTTATTTCAGGCTAAAGCGACTTTCCAAGACGCCCGGATATATATAATAATCTTTATTATATATATACAGGATGTCTCAGCACCAGGTTTACAAACTTCGAGGAGGGGTAGGGTACACATAGACGACTCGGAATCATATAGCAATGCTGGGTCGAAAATGACATGCTGTGTCGAAAATGGCAATAGGTACGGTCCGATGAGGTAATCGCCCTCAATGTCGTCCCAAACATTTTCCGTAAAATGCCTGTGGCGTGCAGTCGTGCAGCTGTGGCTGCACGACTTCGTGTCGCATGGGACGTCACCACCGACCACACATAGGCGTTATGAGGATTGAAGATTCTCTCCCTTATGAACAACGCCTCATCTGTGAACAACACAGAGGCTGGGAAAAGGAGATCTGTATTGCGCTTTTGTAGATACCATTGTGCAAAAGCTATCCTAAGTGCATAAGCAGCTTCTTCAAGTTACTGAACGGGCTGTACGTAATCAGGATGCATGTCGTTTTCACGCAGAGTCCTCCAGACGCTGCAGCAAAATCCCGACACGCTGCGCTGTACCTCGCGTACTCGAACTTGGACTGTCCTGTACCAGACCTGGCATAGTCTCCTCAATGTCCGGAGTCCACACCATTCGTTCACGACTCATGACGGCTCTCTGTAAAGAACCCCTGTCAGATAACCGCTGGTGCAGGCGTCCAAAGAAGCTGTGGCAGGAGTTACGCCTCATCGGATATTGTTGCGCGGACAAGCGCTGGGCAGCTCGCCCATTGCACTGCGCAGACCCGCATGCCCGATGCATAACCGCTAGCTCCGCGTGCGTATGATCAGCCATCCTACTACCGCTGCGTCACTGTGTAAAATGAAGAGTCTCTGCCAGAACGCTCGGAAATACCGCGCACGTGCAACGCCACCTACCGCGTCTGGAAAGCATTTTCGACCCAGCATTGCTATGGGATTCCAAGTTGTCTAGGTATATCCTACCCCTAATCGAAATTGTAAACCTGGTGCTGAGACATCCTGTATATAACAACTATGAAAATGCAAGTGCAAAGGTCCAGATATTTGAGGATACAGCACAAATAAGAATTAAAAAGCGAGTGGGACAAGGTGACACCATATCTCCCAAGCTCTTTAATGTCACACAACGCAAAATGTCTTTCAATCACTGAACTGGGAAAACAAAGAGATTAAGATTAATGGAGATTACTTACCTCACTTTGTTTTAGCTGATGACGTAGTAATCTTTGAAACTACACATTCAGAGCCGCAGAGTATGACCCAAAAATATGTTGACAAGATTAAAGAACTGGTATTAAAAATGAAGTTTCAGAAGACAAAAGTGATGTACATTGCTATTACAAGAAACGAATATTTATAGATTCATGGAGAAAAGCTTGAGACAACCGATACCCACATTTATGTTGGGCAGCAGATAACAAGTGAGGGTCACATTGATGAAGAAATGAATCGCCGTATAGATTTTGAATGGAGAGCTTTTGGAAGAAACAGTAAACTTTTTAAGAGAAGTATGCCATTATGTCTTAAAAGAAAAGTGTTAATGATTGCATCCTGCCAATGCTTACGTATAGAGCAGAGACATCGACCTTAACTAAAGAAGACATACAAAAACTGCAGATGCTTAAGAAGCATGGAGAGATGCATGCTTGGTGTAAACAGGAAAGATAAGAATAGGAACTTGTGGATAAGGAAAATGACAGGAGTGGACGACATCATGACGGGAGTGAAATCACTAAAATGGCAATTAGCCTGGACATGTTGCTAAAAGAACGGATCACCAATGGACAACCGAAATTTTAGACTGGATTCCTAGGGACAGGAAAAGACCCAGAAGAAGACCCCATGGGAGATAGATGGATGAAATTCGAAAGTATGTTGAAGTTACATGGAGGAGACAGGCTCAAGACATACAATTGTGCAAGAAACTTGGGGAAAACTTCTCCCTGCAGTGGATTGAAAATGGTTGATTATGCTGCTGCTAATGATGATGATATATTTAATACTTTCTTAATTGAAGTATGTTGACGGATTTCCACATAAAGGTGATGCATCTTCGTTAGTTCTGCATGTAAAATGCTCCCTTTTAATATTCTTCGAATGCTTAATAAAAACACGATTATTACATTCAGGGAATGCCGTGGTGTTTTAGGACTGATATAGCTTTCACTTTGTGTGGTAAGGCTGGTGATTCAATATTCATTAAACTTAGCACTGTAATGTTAAAATTCATTCCGTTGTCACACTTAGATTCTTAACGCTTAACGTGGAAGCAATGTTACAATTTTCACGAGACAACATACTAACCGAAATTTAGTTGTTACTTGGGCAATGCACTGCATTGGCGATTTAGAATCAATTTGGAAAAGGAAAACAGAAAGAAACTTCTATGCGATGGTCACAATGATAATAAAATTTGCTTTTAGGGTGCAGATGACGAGAGAGAAAATGAAAAAAATTGCTTCGGCCGGATATTTTAAACGCGTGTAATGATATTCGAAAGCTCATCTGCAAATTTAATTTTACATAGTCCGAAAGCTGGGCACGACTTCAAAAAATCAGGGTCAAAATTATGATAAAAGGATATTTTAGTAGAGTAATAGTTTGTAGAGAATGACTTCTGCTTTTTTTTATTCGTATTTTTCTTGCATAGTAATCCCAATCAAGAAAAATAAAATAACACTTTAGTAACATTTTTAAGAGCGGTTTGAATATATTTTCCCTGATGTTGTATAGCATTTAAGAATTTGAGAGCATAAGGTCAGTACGTAAACTTTTTAAAAATACAATTTGCAAATAGACATTAACCGAATTGGTGTTATAAATATTTCATCTCTCTCTGCATTTAAAGAAGCTTTAGTTTTGAATAATAAAAACATGGCTGGATATACTACCTCTGGAATTTTCTCTAACAATGACAGGTTTCTTTCCCACACCATTTTGCGAGTGCTGAATAAACGAATATTGGAGAACCTCATTTGTCAATAAAGCAAGAATAATATCGCGGTTTGCATTCAGAAAAAGATGACACTTTAACAATAAAGTTTACATAAATTTGTATGTAACTAATTATTTTATTTTATTACTTAAAATAACATTGTACCCGAAGCTGAATATGTTTTCAATCCTCCTGTGAATTTCAATTACATATCTCTCTCTCGCTCTCTCTCTCTCATATATATAAATACACAATGTTAAGAATCAAAAACTAAATTTGACTTGATTCTGCTTTAAGATGAAAAATCAAATGATAAAGGTTTTTAATGAACGAATGATTTTTAAAAAATGTTACAATCACTAAATGTTTTCAGCAGTAGTGTGCGATGAGACTTAAAAAAAAAGTTTACAGAATTTGCGTATAATTGCAACGCCTTTAAAAAAAACGTTATGTTGCGTTACAATACGTGTGGATCATCAGACTTCAAATTTGTGAGCAAATGACCACCAAGTCACTGAATCTTATAATGTCGTTTAAATAGGTAGAAATGTCAAACATATGGAAGTTCCTAAAGTTTGGTTTTGGTTTTAGAACAGTAGATTTGATTATTTTTTAATGAAATTACACTCATCGCCAAAAAAAGAGTTGCACGCAAAAGTACGTGTCTGATTGCAAAGTTATTTGGGTGGTAGGTAAAGATGACCAGGAACAATAAATGGCTAAACATCGAGACTGATATGGGCAATATTTATTAAGATACGCACCAATAAGTTGTGTCTCGCAGTATGGCGTTGGGTCGGCATGTTTGCTCCCAAAAAACATGCCCGAAATCTCTGCATGGAATAGTACAGGTTCATAATTGTTTCCTGCCATAAGCCATTCCATGCAGCTTCAATCTTCTCACCCAGTTTCGGCAGGTTGTATGGTAGCAGTGGAGTGTGGATAGCGCGTTCAATATCATTCCACACATTTTCAATCTTCGATAGGTCTGGCGAAGTGGCTGGCGTGGGAAAGCGTCACTGCTTTGAAGGCAAGCTTTCGTAACAACAGCAGTATCCGGACAAGCGTTGTCCTGTTGTAAAATCGCACAGGACTGAGCGTTGAGAAAAGGTAGGGTCACAAGCTGCAGGACTTCATTAACGTAACGTTGGGCTGTCAAATTGCCTGTAATGAACACCAAAGGTGATATGGCATCGTAGGCAATTGCACCCCACACCATGACAGCAAGCCTTATGGGCGCGTGATACTCTACAACAAAGTATTCATCATGGCGCTGACCACTGTGCCTCCACTAACGGATTCGTTGGTCGTCTCCTCAAGACAAAAGCCGGACTCCTTACTTATAATAACACACTGGCATTCTGCGTGGCTCCATGAGAGTCTGGCACAACATCATTGCAGTCTTTGGCGATGATGCTTGCAATGGTGTTTACCGCAGTCGTCGTTACCGTCTGCGTGCGTATAGTCCTGCGTCGTGCAGCCATCGGCCATTGGTGTTGACACTAATCGGAAGATTCATGAGTGCACCACTGCACGCTGAATATCCGCAATCTTATCTGATGAGTCACTCTGAGCATGTCGGACAACCCATCGTCGGAACACTCCCCGTGTTTCTTCTGTTCTCAGATACCTTCCTGTCGCTGCTGTGTGCCTTTTTCTATCGACTGTTCTCCCACGGCATGTTATGGTGATATCCGCACAACCGGCATGGCGCGTAATACGGCGACAGGGCCATCCCTCTTCCCGGAGCCTGACGACGCAGCCCCTTTCAAATTCCTCCAACTGCTCGAATCGTTTTTGAACGTTTCTCCCAGGCTAACTTCACTTGCAAAAGATTCAACCAACACAACGGCAGTTGTCAAAACGTAAGCCCCCGCAACGGGACGACCTTGTATAGCCTGTCAGACACAGCGCTACGACCACTTCTTGCTTTCGTAAGCTGTGCGGTCGAGGGCGACACTTGAATAGTTTGCATGTCTCACGATGTCAAACCTACTCACCAAGTTTCATTCCTGTATGTTGCTTCCTTCTGGGTGCAACAATTTTTTTGGCGATGAGTGTATGAAGAATACCATGTCATTGTTACCAAGAATCGCATATATGTTCTTTCTGTAAAAATTACATTTACACAAAAGCACCTTTCTTGTGCTAATTTTGTTTCATTTTGCACAATAAAGGTACTTTCAAATTCTGCATACCGTGAAAAGATTATTCTTAATTCAGCGTACGAGAAGTGTTTCTTTAAAGACATTGAACAATAAGCGAATATCGGAATATTTGCCCGTATGCGAAGTAATGAATTTCTTGGTGCTGTGCATGGAATTTTCATTGCCGCTAAATAGATGCCTGCGGACAATATTGTGCCGATGTCAAGCGGATAAGAGGATGTGACATTCTGTGCTAGAAGTCATAAGAGAATCCCGTTTCTAATCACACGATCAGGTCCTAACGTGTTTTAAGTATGCAATGCGTTTTCCTTTGCTACATTTCAAAATAAGAAAAAGCCTGCATTATGATTTAAGAATATATCCTGTATCACTGACGAGGAAACTGCGAAATTAAAGGCCGTTACCAACTGCCCATCACTGAACACAAAAATAAATAAGCCAGTGGGCCGCTTGCTTTATAATGACTCAAACTAATGTAAGGTATGGGATGAATGTCGGATTTCCAACAATTTGTACTGAAAAGGTTAGGAGAGTGTTTACGGTAATTTTCTCTTTCACAACTGTTCTACGTTTTACATTATATAAGCGATTATGGAGCCCAAGATATTGAAGGTTACACAAGTTCGCCATGAAACATTGAGGTGACGAATCTTTCCGATGAACATGATTTGACTGCAAATTTATTTTCAAAGGGCTTCATTGCAGTCAACTATCCCTTCGCTATAACAATTTCCGTTTACAAAACAGACTTTGTGGAACACATCCATTCTATAGATTCCCTCACCTTGCATATTTTATACTTTCTGTATATTTATCAAATAAAATGTTACCTATATAGAAAAATCTAGCTGAAGTGAATGAATTTTGGAGTTGATTGTTTGCCTAAACTGTTTGCTAGAGCATTCTTTAACATGTAGATAAGTTTTTCTTGGCATATCCTTTGAATGAAGAGTCTGGTAATGAATCGCGCTGTGATTTGCCACAATGTTGAACTGCGGGGGATAGTACAATCCGTGTCAGACGCTGCTGTCCGTGATCGTCCAAGGCTTTTCTACGGCCCCATGAGTCTCGCAATCTCAAGGCTTTCACTGAGTTTGTGTAGTCCAGGTACATACTTGAAATTATTGAACATATAAATCTTAATTTCGTGTTAATTCCCTAAATGGAGTAACCCATTTCCTGATCGCCAAGTTTCATAGCACGTTCAAAATCGCTTAAGTCCTGATAATAACCTGCCAAATGAATTGTGAATGCTATTACTTGAGCTTGTAGAGATATCTGCTTTTATATACATGTACAGCGATGCAATTTACCTTTTGGGTAGGCTGTATTCTGTTGAACTAACGGCTCATGGGAAAATACTTGATATTTCTTCTAAATATATTTCTGATATTTTCATTTTGTTATATGAATTTTGTTTCCTTTTTAGATGATGATGATCATATGTAGAAGATTTTAGAAAATGAGTGTCTGACCCCAGGTCTTGAACAACCCTTAGAAATAGGACACTAGAGGATTTGGGCTAGAGCGCCCGATAGGAAAGTAACACGGAAAGTTGAAAGGGAGAGGAAGAAGACCTTATTTATTAACGGAGGTCCAGTACCCGGGGTCCGACGACTTAACGTGCCCATCCGACGCACGGCCGGTATTTAGTGGATCGAACCTTGAGTCTTTTACGTGGCAGTCACGAACGTTGCCCACTCGCCCACCAGGGGAACTTCCTTTCCTGTTGGAAGGCTGCACTCGGAGAATATATATATATTTTTGTTTCACATAAAATACTCTAATTCTTAAACAAACCAACCCCGAAGGCACTTTTATTACCACTTGCTGCATTTTTAAAAATTAAGATGTCTAATGATTCTCAAATTCTTATAAATTTAAAATTCGGAATTTCAGGTTCAAACTCCGACAAAAACAGAAATTTGGGGCAACAACTGGAGGAAAAAGAGCTGGGGGTCAGTGTACATGTTACCTAAGGGAACTATCAACGGCAGAGATCTCCAATCAAAGTATATTCAGAGGTACAAACCATGGGACAAACACAGGGATGATATTTTTTTTAAGCTTCTCAGATTGTTACTCCCTCTTTAATATATCGGACAAAAGCACCGACTGATTTTATTCAAAATTTGTTTTCTACTCATGAACAGAAAATGATATGGCGTTCTGAAATCGAAATGGTAAATTTTTAAAACGGAAGCAATCGGAGAAGCTAAATATGTCTTTGCAGATTCTTCGTTAATGAGAGAAACACTAAAGACAATGAATATGTGTACCAGAGAATTGTATGAGACAAATACTACATGATGCACTTAGAAATATGTAGTGAGCTGTAACCTTACCTATTTTTACCGGGTGATGACAACAAGCTGGTCTATAATGACGATCCAGGTCAGAGATATCGAAAAACGGGTACAGGTATTGTACGATGATAGGAAAATAGAAAAACTAAGTGAGAGGGGAAAATATGGAATAATAGAAACATATGCCAAATCACTAATGTTGTGGTTGCAAGTTCCCTAAAAGGAACTATAATACAAATTTTGAAGATGACAATCCGATTTTAGGCGTAAATGTGACAAGGATGGAAAGTAAGATAATATCCGAAAACTTGAAATTCTTCATCGTCATGCAGCGGGTTTCGAACCCACGTCTCCCAGAAAACGCCCGGGTATGCTAACCACTACACCACCCAGAACGACCAAGTTTCAAGTTTCCGATCAATTTGAATATAACCATCACAGGATTCGCTAGTCGAAGCAACCGGCATTCATGTTTAGCGAATCTGGAGGTTAAGAATCTTATCCCGTGTTTGCCTGGAGAAGCAGATAAATCATGAAAGAAATACGGGATTACGCCATATAAATAAATGGCGTAATCCCGTATTATATAATACATACGTATAATCCCGTATTATATGTATTATATGGCGTAATCCCGTATTTCTTTCAGAAACTATAATAATTCACTGATAACATAATAAGAATATATTAATTAGTGTAATAATGTTGATGAATGCATAATTAGTGCATTTTTATTTGCTCTGAGTTCTTTATCCGACTGATGTACGTGAACCAAATCATGCTGAAAATTTTCTACGATACCCAAAGAGAAATGCTTATTTAGCGGACTGGGTTTACCAAAGCTACACCAAAATGATTTCTCTTGCCCGCTTCGCAGTACTGTCTATATACTCCTGACCCTAGAATAAATTCTTGCTTTTAGTATTTTGTCTCTTGCTCCATAACCAAAACCATGATGGGGGACAGATGACTTACCCGAATTCGCTAAAATATTTTAATTTTTTTAATTTTAATTTAGTTCAATAATGTGTTATACATGAGGTAATAGTTATAGTTATTAGTAATCTTATGTATCTGTTATTACTTCTTGATTGCTCCAGACATGTAGAAATAGATTCCTGAAATAGCCTTCCATTTTATTACCAACAGAGTCTGCTATGGGACACAAATTCAATGATTAACTGTTGTTTTAGCTACTGTAGAGCACTTTATTCTCTTCGTTAAAGCAACACGAGGTTCATATGGTTCTTATATTGTGTTAATCTAAATATTACGTATGTCGTTCTAAGGATGATCACGCAGACGTTTCGAAGAGCTTCAACTATGTATTTCACTTGCATATTCGAGGGAGTGTATCAGGAACATAGACATCAAAATCGGCAAACAGTATTTACAGCAACAAGTATTTAATTTTTCGGATTTTAAATAAATTTCATATATTGAGGAATTTAAAGGACTGTTTTCGGTTAGTTGAGGGCTTTGCGATTCGTCTGTCCCCAATGAAGTTTAACCAAATGCATGGAAATTGGGGGTGATGATAAGACATGTGTTTCATCTGCTTTTTTGATGCAATTTCGTTGGAACAAGAATTTCAGATGGCAAACATAATTCATGGTAACGAGTTTTTAACTTGTAAATAACAATTAAAAAAAATTAGGACTGATTTAAAGCGCTCGGATCAGTGCGGTTCATCTCTTCCCATTGAGATACATCAAAAACGTAGGAATTGGAAGTGATAACCAGTATTTCCAGTAATATAAATCGAGGTTTTGAACTGTCCAATTTTTTAAGAAGGTATAAAAGTATAAGAATAATGACTTTGTAATATAATAAATTGCATTCATTAAAGTTTTGCGAGTAGAAGACAGATTTGTTTGCTGAATTCAAGGCGAAATGTCATATAATGAAAATATTTTCACACCAAAAATGTGAAAATGTCAAATGGGAAAAGAGTTGTTCTGTCTTCTGCTGCCGTTGGAGTCATCAATACAATTACTCGTATATAATATTTTTTTTTACATGGAAATGAGCTACGTGCAGCTGAGCACACTTTTAATCACTCTGGCTAACCGATGAATCCACCTGCATCTGAGAAATACGGCTCTTTTTTAATTTTAAGATATAGCTGTTACTGGTTACTTGCTTTTTATCGTATTCACTACAGAAGTTTATAGGGTAAACTCTTATTGCTTAAGAGCAGAAATCCGCCTTGTTTTCACTGATACATATTCACACGAGTTAGGTTTTGTTTCAGCTATTTAGAACGTGTGAATTAGATGGTTGAAAACGCGAAACCTACTGTAATAACCATTTTCACTTTTTAAACTATTAACTTTAATACCAGTACGTTTTCTTATTTGTTGAAGCAAAAATGCATAGCTTTCAAAAACAAAGTCATAATGTTACAAAAACTTTTTAACCATTATTTGTCTTCGGTGGCTTTTAAGGGTTTATACTGCTGTCTTGTTTTACGGTTATTATTATTTTCCGCTCGCGAAAAGCTATAATTTTACTGTACGTATATTGTCAAAGAACGAAGAGTGCACTCCAGCTTGTCTGCGCTAAGAATCACTAACGGGAGACGCATGTCTTACAGCTCTTACCTTCTTTCTCTGTTTAGCCTTAACTCGTCCAAATGACCTTCTGTATTCCTCCAAGAGATCCTGGTGATGAATATATGAAAGAAGCATTTTATATTTTTGCATAATATAATGCATTGTTGATATTTGTAAAATTTAAATCAATTTTAGATTTGAAATTTGAAAACTGCGTTGCGAAATTCACCACTCAAAATCTGCAGAACCTCTATTCATCCTTTTTTAATTCGTCTGTTATCATTTTTCTACTATAGAATAATTTCTTCTCAAAACGGTTTATTTCTCTAACAGTCTTCGAGATCTTTGTACCATTCAATCTAAGAGAATTACCTTTGTGTGCATGTATTCAGCTGTCTCCTTGGCTTTTGCAATCGCCTCCCTGAAAATATATGCTTTCCTCTCAATATATTTTTGTTAATTTATGATATATTAAATATCGTTGTCTCTTTGGCCTGGGGTTTTATTCCCAAGAACTGTTATTCCCAGCTAAGCGAAGTTTAAGCAGATAAGCGCTATACCTGTCGGACGTTCCTTGAAACAAACGCTTCCCAATGACCAAGCCTTAAATATGTGCTGCCATTTACAGCTGCCTCCCAGAATGATGCAAATTCTGTTTTCAATCAAACTCTTTTTCCTTTACATTGCTCAAACTCGTCCCAGTGATCTTCTACATTCCTCCGCGAGATCGTGGTGGAAAGTAGAAAATCATCGTAGAAAACAATGGAATGTAGAAAACGAGATCGATAGAGTGTTATCTTTTCTGTAGATTAGGAGAAAGCCGTTTTAGTATTGGCAGTGTTTTTTCAACCTTTTAATAGTAAGCTGATACAACATAAGGGTGACCATATGTTCATTTACAATTTGAATCAAGGAATATAAGAGATATTAAAGAGACTGGAAAATAACCAATGCCTGCCCTATCCAGCGAAGTCGAGTTCATGTCCGCTGATCCTATGTGGAATGATGTAAGGAAATTAGCTTCATAATCCACACCCAAATCTACTGCCTTTCGCGATACCGTAGATATCCTAACCAACAGCGGGGCTTGAAATGATAGCGCTTATCCACAGTTGCCACGCATTTCGAATCAATTCTTCAAAATAATGCACCGTTTTCTACCATGGTACCGCGTATCCAACCAGCGTGACCTCGTTTCTGGGAATGGATGATAACATTTGCGTCTATTCATTTATTGTCTAGTCAAGTTACCGCGTTCGAATTGCTGAAGTGTTCTATTATTCAGTTTTAAGTTAGCTGTCTACCTTACTTTAAACAACTGTCTGGTTGATGTGCTGAATCTTGAAACCTTTCTTTTTTATTCAATGCCAATACATTCGAACTCCCAGTATAGTGATACTTTTTTAGCACACTTAATGTTAGTTTGATAAAGTCTTTCAAAGAAAAACGTCGAGAGAAATATATAAAACGTATATCATCGACAGATGTGAGAACCACAAAAATCGGTGACTTGAGAAAGGCCGATTGTTGCAACATGGGTTAAAGAAAGGTGGAAGCAATTCCCTCAGAATTGATTATATAATCTTGCAAAAAATGCCATGTAAGTAGTGTCACGGATGAAACAAACAGAAGATTATCTCATTTTCGATTTTCGGAGAGAAAGACTATGAAGTTGCTGACGATGTTTATATTGACGACGCAAACGTAACAGAAGTATATTTTCCAGGATTTATATCAAATCTCCAATAGTGAACCAGAGTTTGAAGTTTAAAGTTAATCTCAAAAATGTTCATATTCCATAACAATAAATAAGTTTTCCCAAATCTTGAAATTTAAGGTCGGCTTATATGCGGGTCATTGATTTTCACAAATTTTTAGCTGCTGATGTTGGAGGGAGGCAGATTATGCTCATAATAGAATTACAACCTAGACGAACTCTATTTTTCTGTTTAGGTGCAAACCTATCCGAAAACTGGAATTTTTTTTTCAAACAGTTCCAAACATAATATAATATTATTATGTAAAATTTATTGTTCGAATTATAGAGTGCGGATAAATATCAAGGACATGTTAAGGAAAACATTGACTTAAAACCATTTCTGATCAATTCTTTCAGTATTCCCATATCCCTACAAAAGAGTTGTAATTCTATTTTTCTAAGATGCTGTTGGGGAGAAATAAAATTAGGAATGATTTTGGTTGATTGTGTTTCAACAACAAAATATGAATTGTGAAAACCTGAGAAAACAGAAAGTAATTAATTTTGGTAGCATCATACATCGAATGTTATTATTATACACATTTTGGAATGAGTTCAATTTTTCGTTAAAAACATTTTAATCAAAAAATTCGTTCATGTAATATTTTCGAAATGTTTTCATTACAAATGGTAACAGATCCACAAGCCAGTGGTTTGTCTACATTGGGTTTCCTTTATTTTAATGCGTCAAACGAGTCATTAACACGCTAAGAAAACGCAGCATTATGTTTCTCATTTACCATTCAGTAGCGTATGGTTTCTGCTGTAGTATTCGGAAAAAATTATATTGTAAAATATGCAGGTTGACTCTCACGACGATTTACGGTAAAAGGAAGAAGCGACAGTTTAGGGCAAATGTTTATCTCACCACGATCTAATGTCAGTATTTGTACAATAGTTTAGTTTGCTACTCTCTTTTTGTCAGAAAATGTGAATCCATCATCTAATAATTTATTCCTTTATACATTGCTATATGTGTCGTACATCAGCAAATATCCAAAAACGTTTACTTGGAGCATCAGAGTTGGGGATGCATTTATTCGGGTATGTAACCTGTAATTTTGCCAAGCACCCCGACTTTCCCTTCAAAAATCTGTGAGGACAGCAACGACCTTGTACATTCTTCTTTAAGTGGTTATATGATCTTTTTTTACAACATACAGTCACTAGGACATCAAAAGCAGAATATGTTGCTTCCTTCCAGATTCCGAAGAGAACCCTTACCATTTTAACTTGAACTTTGCTATGTGGGCCAACAATTATGTCCTCTCCTGGGTGATACGAAATTCTTCTGTCTACATTCATTTCACAGAAAGAAATTACACTTACACAATAAATATGGCTTCGTTTCTCTGCCCGAATCTTAATTATGTTTAGAGCACCATGCAACACCACTAACAACGAAATGATCGATAAATCTATTTTTCAGGTTGAAATTGCAGGTGATAAAAATATCATGCTGCTTAAGGAGAACGTATAATATTTCCTATACACAGATCGTAATGTTATGGCGTATGAGACGTCCTGTCTGCTCCATTTCTTGCGTTTTTCACTTCCAGTCAATCATATTTTTTGGTAAAGAGCTCACTTAATACACTAACTGTTTTGTTTTGTGCAGACGGTAACTGTTTCTTCTACATTTAGGCAAACGTTGTAGTGCAGGTAGAAGTTAACTAATTATGTTCTTGTTACGCATTTGAAGCTATGTAACTCTTAGCCTTCGGTTTTCCTGCATCAATGTCTTTACTTGTTTTACCGAGTTTTCTCAATCACTTGCTATGTGCTGCGTTGACTGATCAGTTACAGTTCTGTAGAAGAAAGAGACAAGATGGGGAAGTATGGTTAAATGTCCTATTTTGGGTGATATGGTTGCAGAGTTCTCCAATGCTTGCTTTCCAACACCACGGGCGAAACGCCTAGCATCTTTGTTGTGTACAGCAGTTGTCGATGCCACATTTTTGGACAGAGGAATGTTCAGTGGAGTATCACATCAGTAAATAATACTTGAAGATGTAGCACATTCAGTTCTAATTATATGATCTGCATTTACGAATCTGTCCTTTTCATCATTATCAATGAGCCCTGTCAAATACTACGAAACAGATTTAATGTTATTACATTTAATAACTTCTGTCTCAGTTCAATACACCGGAGATTCCTTTTTATCAATGGGGTAAATATATTTCAATCCTGCACTGCTCTTTGAGAACCCCGGCTGTTTTTTCTAGGTTGTTTTTACAAAGAGATATTGCTGACAGGTCTTTACAGCTCACAGCATCTACGCTGGGAGACTTCACAGTTAAGATTTCACACTGGATTTCAAAGTTGCTTGTATTAGAACATTTTCTGGAAATCAGATATATTCATCGGGTTTTCTTACTATTCCGTGGTGAACAGTACGCTACCACCCCGGTGGCGCAGTGGTCTAAGCGATGGCCTCTGATCATTCGTCCGAACGGGGTCCGCGTTCGAATCATGGTGAGTCATGGATGTTGTGTTTGTCTTACGGCGCTGGCTCTCTCCCTTCCTGGAAACAGTGACCCTAAATTAGGGACGGGCGACTACTTATGGCCCATTGAGTTGCTCACGGTGGTCGTTAAACCTCCAATAAAAAACAACAAAAAAACAACAACAGTGCGCTGGAACAATGACTGCTGTGAGACGATGATTCTCAATGTTTTATGAAAGTGAAGCTTACCGGTCATGCTGCGTGTGTGACCGCCAAGCTTCATAGAGGAAATATGTGAAACACTTTAGATTTTTCAAAAATGTCTTATCCACTTCATTGCATTTCATTGCAATGGACGTTATCACATATAGTACACTTAATAACAACGATCAACAAGCCATTTCCTACACAACACACCGGAACTATAACGTATTGTACTGGAAACAACAAGCTCAGAGATGGAGCAATGGCAAAACGGAGCGGAGGAGTGAGTCCAGCTGTTCTGATATCTATCTTCCATTTAAAAAGCAACTGAAGGCCGAAAGTTTTCTCTTTATAAGAATGCAACAAAGAAATTCATTTACTTCACAAAGAAAAGGTTCTTCTGCAGTGTCAAACATCGGTAATGAGACCTCCATGTTTTTTTTTTTTTTTTACGTATCAGCTCTTATAAGAACATTGGCGAAACATCCATGTTCAAAAACACCAAGCTGTACTTGGCGTACACTCCTGTCACACTGACATCGATAGCACAATTCGTTGGATTTAATATCAATCGTAACCAGTAGGCAATACTCTACGGTACCTCGCGAATCGCTTAAATTGTATCAGGACGGTCTGTAAAATCACACGGATGGCGCGCCCTTCAGATAGGTCCTGGGGAAAACACTGATTATGAAATGTGTACTAAAGAAATCTGACCTGTTTTTTTGGTTTTAGTTTAAAATATCCATATTTTTTTTCATGTTCAGTTGCATATGGGTTTTGAAACTTGTTACGGAGGTATTATTAGTATTCTGACTGATGCGTACTTCATTTAATATAAAAGACAAAAAACTCTGCAATAGAGTATCTTAATAATAAGAAGGAAATTGTAGTATCGTGTACCTTAACCACAGAACAATAAAATTATGGTCAGTAATAAATTTAAAAATAAAACAACGTATATTTTATTAAAGCATCTTAGTTAAATTTTGTAACCTTATTTATTGACGCGTCGTGTTTGTTTAGCTCGATTTGTCTGAGACGGAGTGCAATGCTATAGAAGTCCAACAGGGCCGTGTCATTTACAGCACTTTAATGGTTGGTGTGACAGAATACGCGTCTGTTTATAGAATCTTCAGTTTTAATACATTCGATTCACAGTTCCCAGGTACTTGGGTTTCTTTCCCCTCACTTGAAAGGAAGAATCCGCTGTAAACTGGGTAGTGCTCCAAGATGTTAAACAGTGGCCTTCGAAATAGCTTTTAACTCTATTTGGCCCGCTTTAAATGTGATTATCTTCTATTTTTCTTTATTTTTTAGATTGGTGGCATTATGTGAATCTAATTTGTGCTTTATTGAAACTAAATTCGTTCAACTACTTACAAAGATAATATATTCTAGGACACAAAAGATTTAAAAGTCTCTGATGCGAAATGAAAACAAGAAATTTTTTTTTACAGAGCGAATCATTATACAAAAGCAACACTGGATTAGCGATGATCGCCGATATATGTTAGGAAGCGTATAAGCAGCTTCAAAGACACGTGCAACTCCCCCACTCCCCTTTAGGAAGTTTAAATGCAAATGCAGCCTGCAATGGGACGACAGATATGAGTGGAAGGCTTAATGGAGTATCAACTAAATTCACAGTGGAAAAAACAAAAGTTTTGTAAACACACTTTTTTATACATATATTTTAGGTTTTGCTGTGATTCGTTTTTGTAAGGAAGTAAAACTATAACAAAATGCTCTCAATGTAGAGAATTCATCATATACGCCTAACATTGTTCATGTATAAGTAAAATGATTTATGATATTTAAATTCATTTGTGATAAAAGACAGGCCTTCATTTCAGAAAATTTAGCATCTTGCCAGAAATATGCTGGACTGTTCGTCATAGTTCATTATCAATAGCTGTTGATTAATAATTCATAATGGAAGCGTTTGTTATGGTCTCAAATGTTCCAAATTGTGTGACTTCACAAAGACATTTTACTACAAACAGGAATCATTGTTTCACTATGTAAACCTAATCAGGCAACGACAATCTCCTTTTAGGAAGATTGTCGTTGGGCCACATTTACGCCTTTAACACAAACAACAGACGGCAGTAGTTTCCCACTGATTAGGTTTCGGGATATCTCACGTAATCTTGATATCTTACGTTCCGAATTGATGTGTCTCCACTAGTAATAAGCTAAAGGCCTCTAGCTTATTTTATTAATTCCATTTGTGAATAAAGCATTAAATATCAGCTATATGCCCCGACATCCATTTCTTCTCATAAATGCAGTTACATGAAATCAAATCCGGTAATGCATGTTTATACATGTCATATTGTATCACATTGCATTAATCCTGTCTTCCATTTAGACATACTTATTTTCAAAAACTTCAAACACTCCAACATATGGATTCCAAATTTCATACATATTATTTGGTTACAAAACGGCCTCAGGGTAAAAATTACGTAACATTTCTACAATCCGTAATATCACGATTTTTGAAATCACAGATTGATGAAATAAATACTTGTTGCCTTCGCTGTTTAAACAAAGCAGAGGAAGCACGCTAAATGAAATTCTTTGAATAGAATTTGTGTTTAAAATCCTGGAAAGAAAATGATTCTTAACTTCTAACCTTACAGACATATGAATTTCCAGTTCACAAATGGAAACCATGATTTGTCGCATTCATTCACGGCAGGCATTGTCAATTTGACGTCTTTAGAAACAATAACTTTCTCATTTACATGTGCGTGTTTCTAAAACGTATAGATGTAAGTAAATAACACACGTATGCGTATCAGGCTACACAATCGTATTCTGCGTCGTCGAAGAATTGCATTTTTCTTATTTTTGGAGCACGTTAATACACACAGTTTGGGTAATGCACCGTCAAGCTTTGGCCACTTTGATTAAAACCGTTCGCCAAAAAATGTTGGAGAATCGCGTTAATCGCAAGTCGCCCGCGTACTCCTGGACAAATGCAAGGAGAACGGCTCTCTTCGATATCAGTTTCCTCCCGCGTGATTCAAAATATTCGAAAGTTATTCTATTTCTGTTCTTTCTCATGCTTTTGACTTGGCCAATGTATGAGACAGAATTTGTAGCGTATTTTCGGTGTATTGCGCAATCATATTCTGGTGAACCTTCTAAAATCTTAAAGCATTTTAAATCTTAGAAAAATATGATGTACTGTTGGCTATTAAATAACATATGCACGTGGCAATGCAGTATTCGACATTGCCGTGCTTCAGTTTTTCTTTACGCATCAACTAATTCAAAAATGCAATTTGAATTTTGCAATTATTAGTCTTACTTTTCGTCTTAAAATATTCTTTTCGAAATGAAAAATTTAAAGAAACTACGGAGCAATTTAAAACTGTCTTTCTCCATTTCCAGGTTGTTCTTCGAATATTGCAAAGTCTTTTTTTTTGGAATGATACTTATCACTTTATTTCAGGAGCGGCAAACCGTAAATTCCTTAAGGAAAATACTTCATTGCAGAATCATTTTTTCTGAAACAAGCCGTAAACCCCTTTACAGTCTGGGCCCATCTCGCTGGAATGGTCAGAAACGAGAACCTGATACCACTGCGCCAGAAGAACGGCATTTATCGCATTCAATGGTTTACAACGAAATGTTTCAGAACAGCTTCAAAGACCAGATAATTAAATAAAATCCTCAACGAGAAATATCTTGGAATCATCTTTCTTTCAATAGAGAATCGAATCTAGCAGTCAGTGGTTCTCAAGAAATAAGTAGAGCAACTATTTCTCGCGCGCTTTTTCAGACACACATAGCATACTTCTAAATTTTCAGTTTGTCTAGATTTCACAATTTAAATCTAATATTATTCGTTATTGGAAGCAGGGAACACCCGACTCTATCCATGTGACTACCAATAATATCTCACAACGTGTGAAAATATCACGCTATGTGATGATTGTTTTTTCATTTTGTTTGAAGTAACACGATCTGTAGATGAATTTTTCAATACAACATATTTTATTCTATTGCATACTACTGATACAAAAACATCTTCCTATTTGCAACTATGCTATATGCCATACAACGGCAAAACTAGGCCAATACTCTTCTAACGCTCTGCGTGGTGGGCAATTTGTAATCACCACGAAATAAAGAATGTCATTAAAAGAATCCGAATGAATAAGCGCAATTTCTCATGCACTGATTTTGAGAGTTCTTGTTTTTGTCACGTTTGCAATTGGGCCACCTTTTCGAGTTCATAGAAGATATAACGAAGTGAATTTCTCCGTCATTTCTATCCGCGCCAGGATTCGAACCCGGGTCCACTCATTCCGGAATAAGTTGCTCTACCAATTAAGCTACGCGGACATTTTATTCTGATTCCTATCTGCCTTTATGTCGTGTGCGTCCTTCTGGCAGGTACGTCACATCTCCTGGTACGTTACATCATCTCCCCCTTATTTTTTTCGAAGTGCTGCTTTTATTTTTCCTATCTCGCGGTGTGGAAATAACATCACACCATTGCGAGATTGTGAACGGTCGGGTCATCCGGATAGTTCGGGCGCCAATATAATGAATTAGCTTTATTTGCTTTCCGCTAAGCTAATTATTATGAATGATTCTCTTCTTACCAGCTAGCTAATGATATACTTGCACTAAGCTTCAAAATAATGAATTCCCAAAAGGGTGTTGTTACTAGTTAATTACGAACTTAAACAAAGTCTCAACGCTGGTTATTTATATTACGTAATAAAAGTCATAAACCTAACAGCCAGACAGAGGTCTGACAAAAACTATGAATTGAGAAAGACTGAACTTACTGAAAACTTGTTTATTTCCAAGACTCTTGGTCAACTAAGGCACTCATATATCTTGTACATAATAATGAATAAACTTTCCTCTTATTGTACACACTCTCTCATAACAACACCTCGCAACGCCAACACACCAACCAACGCAACACACAAGTCTCGATGAACGCGCCTATATACTAGCTACCACCACGTCATGACTTACACTCATTGCCAGATCTCATTCAGCGGGTGAAATAATATTTCGTTCAGTAGGAAGATAATTTACATAGTAAAATAAAATAACCAGAGATAGTAAAATCAAAAGGAAAGTGAAAATAGAGTATACGTTACAAAGAAAGAAATTATATCCTTTTTTTTATACATATTAAGGTATTTGTCTACGTTAGAAGCATTTTTTTTAATTAACACAAAAATAAATTAAATACACACAATTCGAGTTAATATGCAATACAAAACATGAAAAATAATATATAATTTAGACAAACTTTAAAATGTTTTGAAGCGTGTCATTGTGAGTAAAAATTAAGTGAAATTTCATACGGACGTCAGACACTGTACTGTCAATTGAACTCTACATATTGCAGTTTCCTTGATACTGTATATTGCTGTAACCCTTTCCTGAGCAATGAAATATAAAATTTTGTAATATTCCTTAAATTCACGTTATTATAGCAAATCGAACAAAAACTGCAAATTTTTTTTGAAAATTTATTGAAAAAATCTTATCTTATCATGTTTAAACACGTATAATATCACCAAATATGCATGTACACTTTAACTTTTAGTTCAAAGCATAGAAGAGAATATTTGAAACAATAGAACAAAATTTCGATATCATATCTTGAAAACTTTTTGAGTAATCACATTTCTCGTACGGAAAAATAGCTGAAAATTTAGTTTTTCAGAAAACATGTTAAAAGATTTTATTTGAAGAAATTTCTATATACTGCTTGTTCATCACATTTAAAATTCACCACTCTTATATGTACAACCTTCCTTGATTCTATTTCGTGCCAATTTTGATTTTTTTGCAGCTCTTCTTTTTTTTTCGAGAAAGTTTTGCTGTGGGCAAGGATTGACGTCTCGAATTCATTATTCGCTCATTGTCCAGTCTCAAGTAATCATTAACCATCTTTTGTTCAAATGGTATTCCTAATATTTCGAACACAGGTAACAGTCCAAAATAACCAGAATTAAACAGCAAAACTACAATATTTGCTCCTAATAACATGGTCTGCAGTCCAACAAATGTTTCTTTTGGTAAAACAGTCCATAGCAAATTGTTAAAACTTTCATTACAGTTTTAGGTCTTCCCGTGCAAACATTTTGAAAGTAGAGCTTGATTACACAGACTCATGTACACTGGTTTTATAACCTTTATGACAGAATCTGGAAGACCAGAAGATTTATCGCAAATCTGATTACCAGCAGATAATGCGCGCTGGTATCTAAACCAGCTGAATGATCCTGTCGGGCATTGTCCATGCATTATGTTCTTGTTCCTGGAACAGCAGTGAAAAAATGCAGCTATAACTGCAGTTTGCATACTCTGCAAATTTCCTACATTGCTCCGGATAGCAATGCCATAGAAATTCAGCAGTTTGTCTATAAACGTATCAGTTAATTTCCCTTTCCCTCCGATTCCTTTTTTGCTTTTTTTCAAATTCCTCAAGCGAGAATTAACTCTTTTCTGCACATGGCCTATACACTCCAGTTTTTGAACTGTGTCTTGTCCATAAATGTCTTTTACTTCCATATAGCCTTTGGAGTCACCATCTCCATAGTATTCGGTGTACTTCAGTTGTCGATTTTTTTAGACCGTTTAAATATTCTATACACTCCCACTGATTCCATGCTTGATGCAGAACCTGTGTGATTTGAGCATAGGTGCTCCTTACTCGAATCATAGTTTCTTTTACACTTTTAACAATATTGTGTCATAACTTTCAAATCTAAAACTTTCCCAGTGTCAATGGAAAATACTGACACACAACCATTGAGGGATGTATGCCCATGCCGCTGCCAAGTGCCATCGACTGACACACCGCAAGCTGTAATTTTTGTTGCTTTCTTAGATGTACTCCTTTTTAATTTTTTTACTTCTGTTGCTGCTTCTTGCATGTTTTGTTCAGTTGCAGCTTGTACAGCTTCAAATAGGTAGCCTTCATGCCGTCTGAAAGCTGCATTAGATAGAAAAGGCAAGTTCAAAGTGAATAACGGCTTTCTCCGTGTAGAATAACCCTTTCCAATTAATCGTAATCCAAGAACTAATGCTGAATTTATCAAGTTTTTGTTGTGTTCCTGGGGAGTTGAAGAAAAAACCCATTTTAAAACCACACTTGCAAATTAAACACAAGTTTGAGCACAGTCCAAATTTGGAATCTTCAACCAATTTCAAATCAGTTTGAAAGCACTCTGGGCTAGATAGTTTGGACAAGTCTCAATATCAAATATTCTATTGCCTTTGGGCGCATCTGTTTCATTGTCGGATACATTTACTTGAATATTCGGAATTTTTAGCTTACTTAAACTTGCAGTCATTACATCTTCACTATCACATGGCTTAGGGGCAGTGCAACGATTGCCGTGAAAGGATCGTTTTTTCGATCTCTTAGACCTTACTTTTGGCATCTTAATTCACTTCAAATGATAAACAATAAATCTAAAGCAAGTTCACTACTAAACTAGCAACGGAACATACAAAATTTCACCAGAAATTATGACTAAACAAAGCGCGAAGCAAACGTAACCAAATCTCAGAATAGTACTGGTCCACATAACATAAAATATATTATTTAATTAATTAAGTGTTGCCAAATGCAAATAAATGAATCCAAAATCATTAAAAAATATATAAGCGAAGAAAATCACTTATGAATTACAATGTTTAACTTTTTACTGTTCGGTCGATCTCACTTCCGGTTTATTCAATTGGCTATAACTTCTGTTCTAATAAGCGTAGAAACAAAAATCAAAGTGTTTTGGATTCCTAAATGTCTACGCTTTTAAGTAAGATAATAAAAAAATTCGAAAAGTTTGCCAAAAATGAGTACTTTAACGTAGACAGACACCTTAAGAGGGTTTATTCCTTCAATTGATATACGTGTGCATCAAAATCATGGGCATTATTGCAAAGCTAAAGTTTCCGATGTTAGTAGGTCTATCAACAAGAAATTCAATGGTATACATCTTTGATTGTTTATTTTGGCAAGAATATTTGTATGGAATGTTACACTGCCGAATGCAAGCTGTGGAATCTTAAACCAACAATATTTAAGCTTTGTGAATTTGTATTCCAAATTCAGAATTTTCAATGTTAGAGGATTTCTAATTGGTTAGAGTTCATTTTCTTTATTATATACTTTCATTTTTTATTATGTATCAGTAAAAATATCCTTACAATATACAGCTTTCTTCTTTTAGTCTTGCCTCCGCACACATGCAGGAAAAAATATCTTCATTTTAGTTTTATGTTCATTGTGCTGGTTTTCTGTATCATACAGTATTTTTAACACTGTGGCTGTAATAATATTTTAGCCACATTACGAAGTTCTCACACTGAAGAGCAATTAATATAGAGATACCTGTGTAGTAACGTGTAGCACCACCTTTCGCCCTGATGACCGCGGCGATTCGTCTCGGCATGGACTCGACAATACACCGGAAGCATTGGGAAGCCATACGTATCCACGACCCCTGAACAAGCTCCCACAGTTAACGAAGATTTCATGGAGGGGGTCAGAGCCTCGAACATCTCTCTCGATGGCATCCCAAATGGGCTCGATGGGATTAAGGTCAGGTGACCTAGCTGGCCAAGGAAGCGAGGTCACGTCGGTGGTGTTTTCATCCAACCATTCGATACAATTCGGGAGCGATGGCACGATGAATTGTCTTTTTGCAGGATTAGGTCCCCAGAGGAGAATGCCGTCCCCACCAGCTTGAAGAGTACCCCGCTGGCAAAAAGGATCCATCGTTTCATGTGGTTTGTGCCGTATTCGTATCTTGCTGTCCGCATGTACCAACGTCAATCTCGACTCATCACTCCAGGCAACATTTTTCCACATGTCTAGGGTCCAGTGGCGATCCATCCAGGACCATCCTCCTATAACGAGGAGGTGGTTCTGGATGGTGTGGCTGCTTACACGTTTTTGTGCACCAGCGTTAAATTGCTGAGTGATTTCTTGCACTGTGTCCCGTCTATCCGCTGTTACAATGTGAGCTAGCTGACGATGACCCCGCTCATCCCCACGCCCTCTTCCATGGCAGTTTTCCCTTGCAGGGATGGTTTTACCGGATTCGATGTACTCACGGTGTACCCGTGACACAGTGGCTCGTGAAAATCCCAGAGCCTGCACGACTTCCGAGATGGAGTGACCCATTCGTCGGGCACAGACAATTTCCCCACGATCAAATGCGCTTAGATCCTTCGTCTTCCCCATACTGCGTTCGAATCTTACTGATTCCCGTCGCATCACTCCTTATATTGTCGGATCGCTGCATACGTCATGTCGTTTCCGTTTACAGGTTCGCCCAAGCGCCACATTTGCATAACGCCACTGTCTCTAATTCAGTTGGTCTTCAGTGTACATATATATAGAGGGTGAGTCGAAAGATTTGCAATATCTGTATAAACGCATGTGCAGCGGCGGGTATGTCACGTGTTTAAACTTGTTCAATTTGCGCACTACAGTCAGTCGAAAGGATGCATAGTGGCATTGCATGTCGTCGTTCTGTCTGTGGTTGGGACGCCTAAAATATGAAAATCCACAACCAGCTAATTAGGGAACTTTTGCTTTACGAGTTTGAACTGGGTCATAACGCTGGAAGTTGAGGAATTCGAAATTTCCGCAATCCTAAATATCCTGGCTAGAACCAAGCAGCTCCTCTTATACACTGTACTTGCTTAATGTTGTTTTTATTTCCTAAGAAAATAATGTTAAGCTTAATGTTGTTTTTATTTCCTAAGAAAATAATGTTAATTTCAGTTCTTTTTTTACATAAAGATTCTCAGCATTCACAAGAACACAATCCAAGTCTGATGCAGCTGGCACTTTACTTGAACAGTCACTTCCAATTTTTTCATTCGTAATTTTAAAGGAAAATTTAGGAAATGATTGAGGTTCCTATGGAGCAAGGTGCAACATGTTCCATGACTACCATAACTATAGTGAATGAATCGTAATATCCGTTCGTTGGTTTGTCAGAGAAATGCCTACATAAAATAACACTTTTAAGAAAGCATTGATAACAATAAAAGGCCATTCAAATCACGTAAAATATTTATTCTCTTAATTAACGATTCAAGCTTTCCTGTGCTTATAAAGTTTAAGTTTTCGGATTTTCCATCTTGAGAAATAAACCTCCTGGTTTTCTTATTATTCCTGAAATCAGATTATTATCAAATTGGAGAAATGATCTCTGAGAAAAATTTATGCAAATTCTCTGAGAACATTTTATTGAAATGCATAGGTACACCGGCAGTGATTACAACGTATAGCTGCAAAATGCTTTGCGAATCTATTTCATTATGTGTGTGGAATTAACTGAATTGTATATGGTAGCTTTATAATTGCCAACGAATAACTGGATACATTGCCACAGTTCTATTTGATATACATTAAAAAGGAATTAAAAAATTAGAACTCGCTGTAATCAGGAAATTAAAATCATGTTCCTTGTATTGAATTCTTTTGAACATACAGACTTTAATGCGATTTTAAAATACTTTGCGGTGATTAGTTGAAAACTATAGTTTCATATATCTGTATCTTGTCGGTATTTGACTTGCTTTTTTCATCTGTTAACAGAAAGGGATCATTCCCGGAAACCAATTGTTAAACCTGATGGACTGCGCATAAAATATATCTTTCTTAAATCATTATTTGCCTTAAAGTTGTAAGCACACCACTTGTTAGCAAGATTAAATTAAGTATACCGCAAAATTATCAAGATATTATTCCTAGTTGCTATTTTGAAATTCCCTTTTTTTTAAAGCGCAATGTTTCTTTATTTTCTGGATGCATTTAACCCAAGATGCCGATCTTCTGTTAAAGAAAATGCGTCTAATAACGCAGAATACCATCATGCAAGTAATTTCCTACAGGTTCTCAAATAGGATATAGAATCATTTGAAATATATTACTGAGAAGTGCAATGTAATTGTTTCCAATATTGTAAATTCAGAACATTAGACACTGATTTCCAAAAATGTGGATCCATGTACGTAAAGTTATACTTGGTAGGAATGTATAGAGATTTCTTACATCGTTTAAAATTTTAACTGGACATTATAGAACTGATTTAGCAAGAAGTAGTATCATAACTTTCATTTTCTAACTGTACATAAATTTTCTTGCTTCGAATGGATTGTTCATTATTATGCTGAATCACAAATTTTATAAATTTTTCTTAAGAAATATGCATACAGATTTGGTTCAGAAATTCTAATTTTTTCCATTGCGTGTCCCAACGGGTTCATCTGAATTAAAAATAATATACTGTTTCTGTATAGTCGATGATTAGTTTGGATTTTCCTATATTTTGTTAAAAACGGCTCAGCTGGGATTTACATTTAATGCAAATTATAAATCTCCAGTGTCATAAACTGTGATGTTTAATTTAAAGTTGGGACGACAGATGCAATTGAATTAAGCATTGTTTCTCTTGACGTATAAAATGCAAACCGTTAGATTTTATTCTAAATCTTCTTACACTGGAAATAATAATATCTGCTGACGAAAGCCGATATGTATATCATTTCGTTGAAGCCTGTTTTCTTCACTGAGCGGGTGAAAGAGAGAAAACTTTCGGATTTCTAATCTGAAAGGACGTTCAGAGATCATGAAAACGCTCTGAACTTTTTCTGATGAAGTTCCTGTGGGAAAAATGTTCATAATGATGTTCATCATGTTCATGTTCATTATGATTTTCCTTTCTCACAGCAGGCACTGATCGAAAGGCCATTGCCACTCGAAAGTGAACAAATATTCTCGATGAGTCAATTTTGCAATCCTCGTTAGCTTTTAAAAAAGAGTATCATTCGAAAAGGGGAATGAATGACTGAGCCTCTTTATTTAATGGAACCACTGCATTAGATACATAGTGTGGAAGATATTTTTTTCACATTATGTACCCGAACGACTGGTTATTCACTTAACAACGCCAGATGGCTGCACAACTTGTTTCGATTTAAAATGCGGTGGAAGAATAGTCCGACGGTCTTATCACTCAGATATTTCGTACTTCTTCGACCTGAATGGTGCAACGGATAGCATACTCGAACGGCAATTGTGAGATGCGGGTTCGATTCCGCTCCTAGGCGATGAAATTTCAAAGTTTTCAGATGTGATTGATATTTCGTGATAAACAGTAAATACCCAGTCAATTCAGAGTTGTCTGACTGCTGTGATAATTATTAAAACTGCATTAGAATTAAAATCTGTAATCATTTGTAGTGATTTACCGACTCCCTGCATTCCAGATATGTGCATCCACAATACAGACACTGACTATCAGAACAAAGATTGTAAACAAAACTTTCATATCTTTTCCCTGGATGTGACTAAGGACCCCCAGAATAGGAAATGAAAGAAACCAGAAGACAGAAGACGAAGAGAAAACATTCTTATTAGTACTCAAATTTGATGAAACGATGCAATATCAAATATCCTGTCCTAATTCTGGAAACCTTTCTATGGTTGAGGAAAAAACATTACGAACAAATCTGACGCCCAAGAAGCAATGTGTATACAAAACTAGAGTTTCATTTAACTTCCGTTTCTTTAACATGGAAACGTTTAAAAAAAATATACTGTACGCTAACTTCCTTTAAAATGCAGTTCTCCGTGGATACAATTATATAATTTGCACTGATATTCTTTCTTTATTCTCGACCAATAATATACATGCATTATAAACTGGTTAGAGAACAGAAAGCTTTTTTATATCATTCGCAGTGATTCACACAGAGAAAAACAGAATATATTACTAATGTTGCTGTTGTTATTTTTGTCATAAGAGTTGTCATGCTAGGGTGTGGTAGATATGCATATGTCATTGGCACTTTTCCATTTCAAGGAGTATAAATTATTCAAATGTGGAAGGCTAAGTTTGGTCATATAGAATCAACTTACTCTGCTTCGTTGATGTTGCAAAGCTGACCCTGCCATTTTAATCAAATAAAGTATATGGCCATTTCTGCAATACCTGTACACAAACTGATTAAAAAAAATACTCTACTATTTTTGAAAACTCATAATCAGTTAAAACGTGTGGGTACTGAATAAAACTCTCACGATGGGTAGGACATGTGCCGAGGTGAAAGTGATTACAACCGCAGGGCATGTGCAAATGATTTGTGCCAGTCACGCCCTTGTAGCTGTACCGCAGGAGATATATGCACAGGTACAGTTTCCATAGTCAATTCGCAATGATCTTGGCTGTCAGGTAGTGGTAGTAACTGAGTATTCTCAGTCGCATCAGACGATAGAAATACCTACAGCGAATGGGCCGATGTGTTGGACTACGAGAAGTGGATCCTTCTTATCCATTGCAGCTCGTGTTGGAAGAAACGCTAGCCCACTAAAGCGAAAGTTTCAGCAGTCAGAAGATCTAGGTGTGATATGCATAAGTGAGATGTTTCAAGCTCAGCGTTGGACAAACACACTGGAAAATCATCGTCTGCACCACCTGATGCAGGTGAAACAAAAGCAATATCCCGATTGTGACGCCTGTATCACCTCAAAGGCCTGTCCGAAGCCGTTTGCTTTGGAGACGCCTGTATCACCTCAAAGGCCTGTCCGAAGCAGTTTGATTTGGAGACGCCTCACTGGAGTTAGTTAGACATTTCTCGTCCTTAAACCTCGGGCGGTAGTGGCTGCGGTGGGGAAAAGAAGCAGACACTGGCATGAGGAATCACATCGCATAGTGTCCTTTGACGAGTCGCGATTGAAGCAATTACGCATGATGGGCAAGTCCTTGTAAGGAGACACCGCTGTGAGCTGTTGTTAGAAGCATGCATTACGAACGTCAAACGGGCCCAACGCCTAGCGTTCGGGTGTGGAGGCATGATCGATTTCATTTACGTTCTCGCCTCCAACACATTGAAGAAATCCTGAACAACCTGCGATCCATCGCGGAATAATGTGGAGGCTGAAATGCAGCCATATCTGCAGACTGTCCCCGCTGTAATCTTTCAACAGAACAATCCTGGATGTGTGGGTGGCGGAAGTGAAGAATATTGTCATTTTTCGCCTGTGTCGTCAGGCGACAAAAGGAATTTTGGGTACGAATTGAGATGCCGTGAAATGGGTTCAGTGGCACATTCAGAGCGTCTTTCCGCCAATGCTAACGCCTAAGAACATTTAACCCTTCTCTGGGCTGGCTTACAAAATAATGAGTATTTCTAGTTCCACATTACTTACAGGTCTGTAATTTTGATCTCTCGTGTCTAATGTTAGAAATCATGCATCCTATAAATATACATCAGTATCTCAAGTCTTTTTCGGTGTTTCATTTTCAACACACAGAAGTGTACATGTAGCAAATTTCATACAATTTGTGAAGAAGGGATGATATTATACTGCATCAAAAATATTTCTCTCTCATTGTTTTGTCACATTCCCCGCCGTTTTAGGATGAATGTCTCAATTCCTGTTTCTTGTTAATCAGGATTTAATAATTGGCCGTCATATTTGGAATTGACGGCTAATTATTAAATCCTGAGTGACAAGAAACAGGAAGTAGTTTAATCCTGAATAACAAGTAACAGGAAGTCATATTGAGGGAGGTTCGCCTTTTCTATGTTGCTGCAGAGTTTAGTATTACTTTTGGAGTGAGCAGACAATTGAATTACACTGCTGGATAAATCATAAATTGAGAAAATATAAATCTAGACGCCATTTTCTTTTTGATTTCAGGTATAACGACCACCGTGAGCAACTCAATGGGCTATAAGCAGTCGCCCGTCCCTAATTTAGGGTCACTGGTTCCATAGAAGGGATAGCGGCAGTGCCGTAAGACAAACCAAATATCCATGCCTCACCAGGATTCGAACCCGGTCCCATTTCGGACGAATGATTAGAGACCATCGCTTAGACCACTGCGCCACCAGGACGGGCTAGAAGTCATTGGAAAAGATACGTTCGTTTTTAAATGAATGCAGGAAAACTTACTTAGTTAAATGAATTTTACATGATGAGCAGTTCCGTCAGTTTTTCATACTACGTTTTTACCAGAGAAAATTTTGCTTACTTGCCTTGCTTTAACAAGTTTTCCAAATTTATTAACCTAGCTTGGGTAAGTGAAATAACACCTAGAAAACTTTTTGTATCTCATTGATTTATCGTAAGTAAAAATCTTATTTTCATTTAAGGATTAGCAACTTTTTGGAAATGAATTTTATTGCAGTATCATTACAATGCTACTAACCCAATTTTTGAAAAAATGTTGTGTTTCGACATGTGATCCTAAAACTTTTACAAATATGTGATTCATAAATCTTGATTGAAACATTCAGATGATCTTTGCTTCGTTTACAAACAGTCTCATAAATATATTAAATATATAGCTGACAGCTGAAAGTCCATACTTAGCGCTTGACAAAATGGTGAAAGGCTTTTGCCGCATTTTTTTTAGGTTAAGTTGATAAACATGATAATAGAGCAGTATAGGAAATAAGAGAACAAATTTGATATGTATCGATGGATGGCAATGCATTACTGACCCTTTTTAATTGGTATTACAAATTTTAAATAGCCGTCAAACAATTGATTACATTTTTCAAACTTAAATAACACAAAAAAGCGTTGTCGCAGATTATAACATTCAACGGTCCCCCAAGGAATATTCATTATAAAGCACTGAATTCAGGAATCATTTTATATTCGCTGAAATATGTTAGAACACAATAATCTTTGCAGAAAATTTAAATTGTTGCAATAAAAGTTTTCTATGGAGAATAGACAAATAATATCCGAAATAATTTTGAAACATTTACTTTTCCAATTTGAAATACGCCGAAATTCTAAAATTAACAACGTTGCTTAACAGATTATATTAACTCGTAGACTTTTGGGAAATAATATTACACGGCATACAAAATGAACTTGCAGTATTAAATTCGAAAAAATAAATTATATAAATTAAACGAGCATTCTTTTGAATTGATTCTTCTCGACACCAAAGCATGTACTTTTTAAATAGAGGTTAAATCCTCCTTTGTTACGATATGCATGCAGTAAGGAACATTGAAACAGAAGAAGGTGTAAATAAATGAAGAGTTGAATTTCCTGTTTTTGCATTAAAGTAAATTTGGCAAATGTTTGAATAAATATGAATTAAAATACTCTTTCTATATCTGACTGAAAGAATAAAATGTTTAGATTAGGTAAAGAGACAGAAAGTGTTATGAATGTGAGAAGAAACAGTTCCTAACTGAATCTTTGTCAAAGCCTCATGGTCAGTTTTTCTATAGCTGAGCATCAGGTATAAAATAAAGATACAAATGTACAACTCTGCTTCCTACATTAGATTGGGCTAATGTTACCTAAGTAAAGTTTCCATTCTGGAAATCCATTTATATTATTCACTTGTACCAGTAATCACTTCGCTGAATTCAAATTGAAATTATTATATTAAAGGACAAATGTTCCGTTATGAGTCAAAATGAACGTTTGGCTGGCAATTTTGAACAAAAGGCTTTGATCGACTGAAACATTTGTGCATTCGTCGATAATTAACGAAATGCATCGTGCCTGTGATATCATACGAAATATTTATTTTCTCTAATATCGGTTGCTATTGATTCCTACATACCATGTTCACTATCGAAAATTTCGTATTTGTGTCACTGTCTATATCCATATCCAAACGTTTAGAACAGACTAAGTTGGTACACAGTTGCGTTAAAGCACTAAATTTCTTAGACGCTAGATATCCTTTAGCTTGAATATATGGAATATTCATAGAATAATATACATATTCTTCGGCTCTGGTGAATGATTCATCAAAAGATTTTCCCCAGGAACTGCTCTGCCCCATGCACTTAGCTTGCACAACATACTTACGATCAATCAATTCTTCAGGGCATCCTTCTCCTGTTTTTTTTTCGAATTGACACCTTTATATACAATATGAGCTAAAAACTTTTGTAAGTACACATTTGGAAAGGTATTAACTTTTTCGGTCTAAAATGCTTTTGCAACAGCTATCCCAAATAAGTGTTGTATCCTCTACGTTCTTTGTACGACTAAGAATCGAGCGTGGACTCGAGCAGCTCAGTAAACAAGTTAGTGAGATTACGTCTCGTTTTACAAAGCATCATGTATGTATCCCCTGCTGACATCAATTCAGGGTATCCTTCTTTCGGAAGGGTGGATGCATACATGGTGAACCATCTTTTAGGATGAGTTACACTGCATTCAGGCTATTAGAGCACCGTACGTGGATTTCGTTTCACGCTTCACTCTTCTCGCCCGGTGTCTGACTTATACGTTGGTCCAACGGCAAATCACTTTTAAGCTGTTTGTGGCTTGAAGGAACCCTACCTTCTTCTGCTTTCGGCGCATTCTGACAATTACAATGCTCCCTTCTTGTACTAATCTGTTCCTTTGAGGTGACTTTAATGGCATCCTACTTGCTTTGTAAAGGACAGCTATAAATCTCTAACAGAGCAAACGTAAGCCTTCGCGATATCTGATTCTTCATCATGCTTTGAAGAGGGCAGCGTTTTAGCTGTAACAGACATAAGCAAAAGCAGGTAAGAGTTACATACAAGAAAGGTAGAAAGAAAATCAATTCATCTATAATAGTAAGACAAAATCAATTATAAGTGATACCTGATCAAACCAGAAAACATACAGTAAAATACAAAACAAATCACTTCATAATATAAAACGATAACACTTAATCATAGGCTACTGCTGACATGAATACTACTTTAGTATGGGCTGTAGAGAACATTTTTCCAGCTATGCTGATATCTAGCTTTTCACCTACTTCGCATGAAGTTATAGGCAATGCATAAAATCTAACTCCAATGTTTCATTATTTTTCCTTAAAAGCTTTCCTAGCTGAACATCCGTTCATTCCTAATTTCAAGGCTGTTGGAAATACTTCGTTTCGCCCTTAACGTCTTTCAAGATTTAGTTGAATTACACACGTGCGACTAAAGCTTTTTAGGTACCATCAATCGAAGACGGCTTTCAAGGTTAAAACAGAATTTCGAATTTTCGATACTTGATATTTATCTGTATAATATTATATCCTTTACATAAAAGAGAAAAGAACAGTTTTGAAACTGTAGTAAACCATTTCCATGCCTTTTCTTGCACACACAATTTTCTGAAAACATCAATATTTCAGTTATTTTTGGTTGTGTTTCACGCGAGTGCATGCAGCAGCTGACGGGTTAAAAATTTAGTTAAGAGGAAACCTGTGGGAAAAACATTCCCCGGCGTTCCCACTTCCTCAGTAATAGATGAGGGGGTGGGCAAAGTTGGCTTTGTTTTTCTCTGGGACGCCTCTCCGCCTCCCCCTAGAGCAAAACATTAATGGTTTCACCGAATTCATTAAATGTTTTTTCTGAAGAAGACTGCTTGACTTTTTATATTAAATCCTTATCTTAGCAGTGTAAGATATTTTCGAATAGGGTATTCTGTAATTTTGTACATTCCGTTTCTTTTAAATATATGTTTATTACTTTTTTCAGTACTGCGGGAAATCAGAACGAAAAAGAAGTGACATCCAAACCCTGCGATTGTGAAAAATACTCGACAAACGTTTTTGGTACCCCCAGTAATACCGCCCCTTCATGATTGGAAAATGTGTAATTACAAACCACATGATCAAACTCTTATTGACTGACAGGCACTTTCTAAGGCTGTGTTTATATTTTCCGGTAACTGAGACCACCGGGATTCTCTTTACGGTCTTCTTTATCCCGTATTTTTTTATTTTTTCCTATTCTAGTGTTGTGCTCTTTTTTTCTTCCAGTATCCTGCAGTGGAGAGGGAGCCTTTAGCATTTGTTTACATAACTATTCCTTTCTGAGATTTTATTCCAGTTGAGAAGCCGTGGCTCCGGCGAAGCTAAAATTAAGTACATTTCTTTCTTTGGTACTTATGCACACTCAGCAAAAACACAAGTGCTGGGAAACCGCTGGCCACCAGCCAACAGTGCTGGGTCACTCATGGCTGAAATCTGCCGCTCAATGCCCGGTAACGGTCCGTTGGTGGCAGCGTTATCAGTTGGCGAGCCAGTGATGGCTCGCAGCATCGCCGTGAATCGTGGGCCTCCAAGCAAGTGCCACTAGTGGCCCGTTGCTGGTAACCAATACAACCCTAACAGCAGGTGGAAGTTGCTGTTAGGGTTGGACAGACCATCGTAGGTCTGTCCTTCTAGCAGTATGTCCAGCCCTTGCCATTTCAGGGATTTAACTCTGATCATGATGTCTTCCACTCTTGTCATTTTTCTGATCCACGAGTTCCTCTTCTTATCTCTCCTGGTTACACCAAGCATGCACCGCTCCATGATTCTTTGAGTTTTCTGTAGACTTTGTTTGTGTCTTTTAGTTAAGGTCCACGTCTCTGCACCATACGTAAGCACTGAAAGGATGCACTGATCAAACACTTTTCTTTTAAGACATAATGGCATATCATCATCATCATCATTGTCAACCATTATCAATCCACTGCTGGACGAAGGTCTCCCCAAGTTTCCTCCACAACGGTCTGTCTTGTGCCAGTCTCCTCCATGTCACACCCGCATATTTACGAATTTCATCCACCCATCTCCCATGTGGTCTTTTTCTGGGTCTTTTCCTGTCCCTTGGAATCCAATCTAAAATTTCGGCTGTCCATCTATGGTCTGTCCTTCTGGCAGTATGTCCAGCCCATTGCCATTTCAGGGATTTAACTCTGATCATGATGTCTTCCACTCTCGTCATTTTTCGGATCCACGAGTTCCTCTTCTTATCTCTCCTGGTTACACCAAGCATGCACCTCTATATGCTTCTTTGAGTTGTCTGCAGCCTTTGTATGTCTCTTTTAGTTAAGGTCCACGTCTCTGCACCATACGTAAGCACTGGAAGGATGCATTGATCAAACACTTTTCTTTTAAGACATAATGGCATATTGCTCTTGAAAATTATGCTGTTTCTTCCAAAAGCTCTCCAGGCAAGTTTTGTACGCCGATTAATTTCTTCATCAATGTGACCCTCACTTGATATCTGCTGTCCAAGATAAACATACGTATCTGTTATCTCCAGTTTTTCTCCATCAATCGATAAATCTTCATTTCTTGTAAAAGCATTGAACATCACTTTTGTCTTCTGAAAGTTCATTTTTAATCCCACTTCTTTACTCTTGTCAGCAAGTTCCTGGATCATACTCTGCAGCTCTGATGGGGTAGTTGCAAAAATGACTACGTCATCAGCAAAACGAAGGTGGGTTAGATAATCTCCATTATTCTTTATCCCTTTGTTTTCCCAGTTCAGTGATTGAAAGACATTTTCCAATGTGGCATTAAAGAGCTTCGGAGATATGGTGTCTCCTTGTCTCACTCCCTTTCCAATTTTTATGTGTGTTGTATTTTCAAACAGCCGAATCTTTGCACTTGCATTTTCATAGATGTTATTAATAATATTAATGTATGCATCTTCAATACCGCAAGATTTCAGAGCCGTGGTAACTGCTGATGGTTTCACCGAATCAAAGGCTTTTTCATAATCGATAAAAGCCATGCACAATGGAAGTTCATATTCCCTCGCTCTTTCAATTAGTTCTCTCAGTACGTGGATATGATCTATTGTGCTGTAGCCACTCCTGAATCCAGCTTGTTCTCTCGGTTGAGCCATGTCCAGTGTTACCTTCAAGCGGTGTGAAAGAACTTTAGTGAATATTTTATAAACCACTGATAGGAGGCTGATAGGTCTGTAGTTCCTGAGATCCTCAATGTCACCTTTTTTATGTAGCAGGATCATTGTAGCGTTGTTCCAATCCTCAGGAATCTTCCCTTCATTAAGGCATCGAGTGAAAATTTGGGCGAGTACTGTTTCAATTTCTCCACTTGCTTCTTGTATGATGTCTATAGTAATTCCATCTTCTCCTGGAGCTTTCCCCCGCTTCATGTTCTTGATTGAATGAGCAACGTCTGCTGGGAGGACTGGAAGAACTCTGGAACTGGTACCTTTCACGATGTCTGGAGTACATGTATCATCCCTTTCATATAATTTGGAGTAGAAATCTTTCACTCTTGTCAAAATTTCACCTCTATTTCTTGTTACAGAACCATCTTCTTTTCTCAGAGCCATAATCTGTTTTCTTCCCTTACTGAGATGTCCCTTTGCTATCTTAAGGCTTTGGTTGTTTTCAATTGCTTTCCTCACTAGCTCACAGTTGAATTTCCTTACGTCTTCAGTGATACTTTTTCGTGTTGTCTTGCATAGCTCTATATATTCCACTTTGGAAGTCACATCTTCTTCAGTTGTCCTCATCTCTCTTCTTTTTTGCATCAACATTTTGGTTTTTCCTGATAATTTGTTCACATGGAACTTGTTCTTAGACCCAGCTAATTTTGTTGCTGTTTCCATTAGAGCTTTGGTTACTTTTCTGTTAACTTCCGAAATATCCACTTCTTCCGATGTTAGGCCTTCTAAAGCAGAGAATCTGTTCTTCAGTTCCAACTTGAAAGTATTATGGTGTTTTTTAAGGTTGGTTATGTCAATACATTTTGTTTGTCTTATGAGCTTGCCACGTTCCAGTTTAGTGTTGAGGTGCATCTTACATCTCACCAATCTATGGTCACTACCTGTGTTGAACTTGTTCAGCACACTGCAGTCTTCGATGACGAATTTTTGTTACACATGATAAAATCAATTTCACTTGTCGTCCCAATTGGATGTCTCCATGTCCATTTCCTGTGTGGCTTTTTCTTGAAAAAGGAGTTCAAGATGAAAAATCCTTCTGCCTCTGCAAACTCAACGAGAGTATTTCCACGCTGGTTTCTGTTGCCGTGACCGAATTTACCTACTGAAGTTTCATTCTGTTGCCGTTGCCCTATTTTTGCATTGAAATATCCCATAATTATCTTCAAGTGCTGCTTACCTTTATTATTTAGATGACGAATTTCCTCATAAAATTCTTCAATTTCTTCTTCAGGATGACTTGTGGTGGGTGCATAAGTTTGAATAATCTGAGCCTGGTATCTTCTCGATAGTTGGATAACGAATCGTGCAGCTCTGTCAGAGGAACTTTCAACTTCTACCACTTTATCCTTCAGTTTCTTGTTTATTATAAATCCAACACCACTAGTTCTGCCAGTATCTGTCCCACGATAGTAGAAGAGATGTCCACTTTTCAGTTCAATGAGATCTTCTCCTTTTCTCCTTACCTCACTTAGCCCGACGATGTCCCACTTGATCCTTTGTAGTTCCTCTTCCAATTCAAGAAGCCTTGAATCAGAAGATAGGGAGCGTCCGTTATAGGTAGCCAAGGTCAGCATCAAATGGCAGCCTAGTCCGGTCCTCCGGGGATTCTTAGCACCCTCTGCCTTCATGTCGCCCTGGCCGCTGCCTTGGCCAGGTACATTCCAGCTGCCGGAGACTGAGGGCCAAGATTTAAGTTGTAGAGTCATTTTGGAGGTGTTTGGCCATAACTCACCACGCTGGCCAAGCGGGTTGGTGAGTGTGGGATAGCATTTCCTCTGATCCCGATGGTATAGTTATACCGCTATTGGCGGTCGTCAGAGCCCCTTTAGTGGGAACAGGATGCACCACGAGAAGGCGGGGTTGACATTTGTCAAGGAGAGGCTGTGATGTTACGCATCACCTGACCTTGCAAATTATGCTGTTTCTTTCAAAAGCTCGCCACGCAAGTTTTATACGCCAATTAATTTCTTCATCAATGTGACTCTCACTTAAAATCTGCTGTCCAAGATAAACGTACGTGTCTGTGTTCTCCAGCTTTTCTCCATCAATAGATAAATCTTCATTTCTTGTAAAAGCATTGACCATTGCCTTCTGAAAGTTCATTTTTAATCCCACTTCTTTACTCTTGTCAGCAAGTTCCTGGATCATACTCTGCAGCTCTGATGGGGTAGTTGCAAAAATGACTATGTCATTAGCAAAACGAAGATGAGTTAGATAATCTCCATTAATCTTTATCCCTTTGTTTTCCCAGTTCGGTGATTGAAAGGCATTTTCCAATGTGGCATTAAAGAGCTTGGGAGATATGGTGTCACCTTGTCCCACTCCCTTTCCAATTTTTATGTGTGTTGTATTTTCAAACAGCTGAATCTTTGCACTTGCATTTTCATAGATGTCATTAATTATATTAATGTATGCATCTTCAATACCGCAGGATTTCAAAGCTATTGTAACTGCTGATGGTTTCACCGAACCACCTAATATATCTGTGCCAAATTAAAGTTCAAGGTTTGTCTTCTTTTTTTGTGTGTGTGTGCGTGTGATTGGAGGATTAACGACCATCATAAGCAACTTAATGAGCTATAAGCAGTTGCCCATCCCTAATGTAGGGTCACTGGTTCCAGGGAAAGAAGAGAGCCAGTGCCGTAAGACAACAAAACATCCATGTCTCACCGGGATTCGAACCCGGACCCCTTCCGGTCAAATGATCAGAAGCCATCGCTTAGACCACTGCGACAACGGGGTGGCTCAAGTTTGTCTATCTTACTACCCTAGTCTAGAAAAACTTGTGCGATTCCTTAAAAATAAAAAGAAATAAAAAAATTCGCGTCGAAGTAGCTGTTTTATTTTTTCAAATATTAGGTATGTAGTTATTTTTTTAACTATCTTAACCATTGTAGGACATCGATTCAATTTGCAGGGCTTTCATTGGAAGAGCAGTGTCAATTTTCACAAAATCGTTTGTTACTGTTCTTTGAAACTGCTGCCTCACCTCAAAACCACAATCAAATTTGGTTTAGAATTTTTTACCAATTCTAAGGTTATTACCAAAATATTATTGCTAATTCGAGATTTTTAATCAAACTCTACTGCTTTTAGACTATCGTGCAATCAGATTTGCAATATAAGATTAAATATGTCCGTGAAACAATTCACTCAGAGTTTAATACGAAGGAAATATGTTACCGTAAGACTGGCGCAGTAGTCGAAGAGCTGGCTTCTGATGATGGGTCCGGGTTCGAATCCTGCTGAGGCATGGATGTTGTGTTTGTTTTACGGCACTGGCCCTCTTTCTTTCCTAGAACCAGTGACCTTGAAGGGCACTGGGAAAAAGCCGGAGAAGTCATTTTTTTATCAAAATGAGAAAACCGAATTTTTACATAATATTTACCTGTCTAAACATCAAATCCTAAGAGAGCCGAAAACGTTTGACACACCCGATTTTTTTTTCCTGTTTCGCACCTCTAAAAGATGCTTCTCTTCAGTTCAATGACCCCATTACCTCGATTTTTACAAAATATTGACTTACCCCGTTTTTTTCCCTGTACCCTTCCAGGCCCGGGCAGCCAGTGTTTCTTTCAGCAATTTTTGGCCGGGGGGGGGGGCAAATGGAACCTTAGAGGGGGCAAGTTTTCCATTTGCTATACATATATATATATATAATTTTAACTACTATATTTATATATATAGAAGTAATTACTATATATCCAGCACAGGGGTACATCTAGAGGGGGATTTCCCCCTCCCCTCCAGGTAAATGTTTCATTTTTTTTTTTTTTTGGTTAAAATGCGAGTTACATTAGAAACAAATGCCTTAATTTAATAAAATAGTTTCAACATACATTAGAAAAAAAATGCCTTAATTTTTCATTAACTTTAATTTTGTTCCGAAGGGTGGATGATTTCAAAATCTTCCTTTTTGTTCCCCCCCACCCCGGAAGCAAAATTTTATATACATCCCTGATATAATAATTACTTCTTCAAACATTTCAGGAATAACACACTTTTTCCAGCTAAAGAAGGGAGGAGGGTTCCGCAGGCTTGAAATGTTTATCTATTAAAATGTATTCAATGCATTCTTGTTCCTGGATCACGTTTCCTAGACAATTAGGTATGATTAGTCTACTTATTATATTTTGAAGAATACCATGCGTCCTAATACACTTTTTAATTAAATAAACTATAACTAGTACCATTTGAACAAATATTTAAAAAATATAATTGGAGAAATATTTGTAGCATAGAAAGAAACGAAACTTCCATTTCATCATAGCCTGAATTTATTAAAATTTGGCTCGGCAACCTGAAATGTCTCGGGGGAGGGTGGATGGTCGATTCCGGGAGGGCTTCTCCCACCTGGATGTGTGCCTGGAAGAATCACTGCGGCCAACTGCTTATACTATTTATTTATATGCTTGCGGATTGAACGATCACCGTGAGTGACTGAATTAGGACTGTCGCCCATCCCTAATTTAGGGCCATCAGTTCCAGGAAACGGAAAGAGCTCATGCCGTAAGACAAGGGCACCATTCATGTTTCCCTCGGGAGTCGAACTTGGATCCCACTTAAACGAGTGGCGTAGTCAGAAATTTGTTAAGGGGGAGCGAGGCCATGAATTTGGTTCATCGGTGCAAGCCTCATATATATATCGCTTACTCATGGTAATCGTTATACCTTAGAGCCGAAACATTTTGACCAGTGTACCTATACTCAAATCGAAGCATGTAAATAATGACGTGTTTGAATGTTATGAAACAGTATAAATAACATCAATGCCAAAATCTGTTAATTAGTGTTACTGGGAAAGGCCAAATTGTAGCTGCCAAACAACTAGGTCAGGGAATTTCTGAGACGCCAAACGTTTATTTGTAGCAGGGCTTCCACTTTCAGGGAAATTTTTCTTTTTTCAGAGAAAATTTACCCCTGAGAGTGGAAAAAATTAAGAAAAGGAAAAAAAAAACAGGAATTCTTAGATGTTGTTCCACTTTTATTTTTATATGTCCTCAACATTTTTTTTCTTTTATAAGAAAAGATCTTAAAAATTGAGATGTAAATAAAATCTGAGAGGTTCTGTTTCATTCCACCAAAATTCCGTATGATTTCATGTAAGATATTCCTGCCTGATTTCAGATGGAAAGACCTTAAACTTGCACGTAAAACTTCTTGTTCCTGAACAGGAAAATGGGAAAGTCAGAAATATATCTCAGCTTTCACTTTTCGGTGAACCATGTGCAATATATATTTAAATAATTTTGATAAATAATTTTTTCAATAAAATGTATCTATTTTTAATGTTTATGCATGTTATGATGTTAGTTGATTTTCCATTACTAAACTCATTAAGTAAGGATCAAGGCAATCATTTATTGCTTTTTCATTCTTCTGTGTAAGAGATTTTTTTCTTTTGATGCATTTATCACGCACAAAATGCAAAATTGCATATGAATTATTAACTATGAAATATATTCTTGCCCATTGTGACAAAAGGTTAGCATCCCAATGGGGGAAAAAATATCTTTTTTAATTGTTGCACATATTTGAAAAATGAATATTGGGCGCTGGAAACGCAAGCTTTTTTGATTTTCAATAATTGAAAAGAATTCAAAAGATGAGCAACATTTTTTTGCTCTTCCCTGTTAATTTCATATTTAATTTAAAGCTCTTTTCTCAAAGGAAAGCTAAGAAAAGGAAAGAAATTATTTTAATTTGCTTTTACTTATATCTAAATAGGATTGGATGGCTTCTGATATTTCGTTCGAAAGGGGTTCGGGTTCGAATTCCGGTGAGGCATTCTCCCTTCCCTGGAACCAGTGGCCCTAAATTAGGGACGGACGACTGCTTATATCCCATTGAGTTGCTCATGGTGGTCGTTAAACGTCCAATAAAAAAAAGGATTGTTTATTAAATTAAAATCATGAGAAAGTGCAACAACTTTCTCATGATTTTCACGTTGCCGTCACAAAATTATTATTTGAAAAGTGTCATGGATATATAGCATAATATTTCCATGCAATTTGCGTAGGGAAATTTTTAAGGAATTTGTGCTTTGATGCAGAGAAAAAAAGGGATATTTTTGTTCCTTGAGGGTGAAAAATTACAGAAGCTCAGTGGAAGCCCAGATTTATAGGATGCTCACGGTCAGCCGTTGTTAGTAACTAAAGTAGTAGTGCGATGAGAGAAAAACCACGAACTTCCAGCAAGGTGTGAGACGTTACGGCTCATGAGGTGCGTCGAAGACTATCCCTTACGATACGAGCCAACAGAAGGCATACTGTAGCGCAACTCATCGGTAATTTGAATGCTGGTGACGAGAGTAATGTGTCACAACCAGTGTTGCATTCAGAGAGTTTTTTCCAAGTGGGCAGGGCTAAAATTTGTTGACTGATTATATGCATATAATCACAGATTTTTTATTTACATATATCATCATCATCATCATTGTCAACCATTATCAATCCACTGCTGGACGAAGGTCTCCCCAAGTTTCCTCCACAGCGGTCTGCCTGGTGCCAGTCTCCTCCATGTCACTCCCGCATACTTTCGAATTCCATCCACCCATTTCAAATGTGGTCTTCTTCTGGGTCTTTTCCTGTCATTTGGAATCCAATCTAAAATTTCGGCTGTCCATCGAGGGTCTGTCCTTCTGGCAGTATGTCCAGCCCATTGCCATTTCAGGGATTTAACTCTGATCATGATGTCTTCCACTCTCGTCATTTTTCGGATCCACGAGTTCCTCTTCTTATCTCTCCTGGTTACACCAAGCATGCACCTCTCCATTGATCAAACACTTTTCTTTTAAGACATAATGGCATATTGCTCTTGAAAATTATGCTGTTTCTTCCAAAAGCTCTCCAGGCAAGTTTTGTACGCCGATTAATTTCTTCATCAATGTGACCCTCACTTGATATCTGCTGTCCAAGATAAACGTATGTGTCTGTTATCTCCAGCTTTTCTCCATCAATCGATAAATCTTCATTTCGTGTAAAAGCATTGAACATCACTTTTGTTGTCTGAAAGTTCATTTTTAATCCCATTTCTTTACTCTTGTCAGCAAGTTCTTGGATCATACTCTGCAGCTCTGATCGGGTAGTTGCAAAAATGACTATGTCATCAGCAAAACGAAGATAGGTGAGATAATCTCCATTAATCTTTATCCCTTTGTTTTCCCAGTTCAGTGATTGAAAGACATTTTCCAATGTGGCGTTAAAGAGCTTCGGAGATATGGTGTCACCTTGTCTCACTCCCTTTCCAATTTTTATGTGTGTTGTATTTTCAAACAGCCGAATCTTTGCTCTTGCACTTTCATGGATGTTATTAATAATATTAATGTATGCATCTTCAATACCGCAGGATTTCAGAGCCATTGCAACTGCTGATGGTTTCACCGAATCAAAGGCTTTTTCATAATCGATAAAGGCCATGCACAATGGAAGTTCATATTCCCACGCTCTTTCAATTAGTTCTCTCAGTACGTCGATATGATCTATTGTGCTGTAGCCACTCCTTAATCCAGCTTGTTCTCTCGGTTGAGCCATGTCCAGTGTTACCTTCAAACGGTGTGAAAGAACTTTAGTGAAGATTTTATAAACCACTGTTAGGAGGCTGATAGTTCTGTTTTTCCTGAGATCCTCAATGTCCCCTCTTTTATGTAGCAGGATCATTATAGCGTTGTTCCAATCCTCAGGAATCTTTCCTTCATTAAGGCATCGAGTGAAAATTTGGGCGAGTACTGTTTCGATTTCTCCACTGGCTTCATGTATGATGTCTACAGTAATTCCATCTTCTCCTGGAGCTTTTCCTCCGCTTCATGTTCTTGATTGCATGTGCAACCTCTGCTGGGAGGACTGGAAGAACTCTGGTACTGGTACCTTCCATGATGTCTGGAGTACATGTATCATCCCTTTCATTTTACTTGGAGTAGAAATCTTTCACTCTTGTCAAAATTTCGCCTCTATTTCTTGTTACAGAACCATCTTTTTTCTCAGTGCCATAATCTGTTTTCTTCCCTTACTGAGATGTCCCTTTGCTATCTTTAGGCTTTGGTTGTTTTCAAATGCTTTCTTCACTAGTTCACAGTTGAATTTTCTTACGTCTTCAGTGATAATTTTTCGTACTGTCTTGCATAGCTCTATGTATTCCACTTTGGAAGTCGCATCTTCTTTAGTTGTCCTCATCTCTCTTCTTTTTTGCATCCACATTTTTGTTTTTCCTGTTAATTTGTTCACATGCAACTTGTTCTTTGACCCAGCTAATTTTGTTTCTGTTTCCACAAGAGTCTACCAGCGATGCGTACGTTGAGTCTACCGGCGATGCGTACGGTGTCATAACCAATTACGCCCCAAACCATAACGCCAGGCGAAGGACCTGTATGGCGATGCATAATGCAGGCGTCGTATAGTCTCTCGCTGCGGTGCCGCCACACGCGGATCCGACCATCGTGGTGTTGCAGGCAGAAGCGGGATTCGTCGGAGAAGACAATGTTGTGTCATTCAGTAGTCTAGGTGCGGCGTTCAACGGCCCACTGCCGCTGCACTCGCCGGTGGTGTAACGTCAATGGTAATCGGAGCAATGGGCGCCGTGCGACAAGTTCCCGCTCCTGCAGACGACGTCAAACGGTACGTGCTGGCACAGGTTGTTGCACAACACACCCTAATTCCTGCGCTAACGTTCGTGATGTGCCGGTACGAGCCGTCAATGCCCGCCGCACAACATGCCGGTCCTCTCGTTCGGTGGTGTGCCGCGGCTGCGGCAATCTCTCACGTCGGTCCTTCCGTCCCTCCTGCACCCACAGAATCCATACTAGCTTCATTGTGGCCGGATGTCGTCCCACACGGGCGCCGATGTCTCGGTACGAAAAACCGCTGTTGCGATAAGCCATTATTCGTTCTCTGTCGAACGCCAAAACGTTCTGAAATGACTGCCGTATTCTGCGACGAGGCATCAGGAAGCTTCCCACGCACAGGTCCGGCAGCACAACACACTTCCAATACTTACACACCGCCTTCTGTGCACCCTTCTTATAGTGCTTCTCGGTGGCGTGCCGGGCGCACATGATTTGCATATGCCCTGCAATGCTAATCGTTTGCATGTCCTCTCGCGGGCGACGCATGCTGCGAATTTCAGGCCAATCGGATGCTTCCTTATTGGTGTTGCATTTTGGGTGGCCACTAGTGTATTTGGAACGCCAAATAACTCCATTGAAGAAGACATAGCCTAATGTCGAAGCATGTTTGGATTGTGATGGTGATGTTGCAGGAGGATTTCGTTTTTATGGTTTTCGTTTAGGATTCAGGTTTTCATTTGGTTTTATCTTTCACTGATTTTAGGTATCCTTCATTGTAAATTTCATTTCTTTTAACAAGACTTTGAGAATTGTTAAATTATATTGCATTTCCGGCAGCCAATGCGTTCCAAGCCGAAATGCTTTTATTGTACATAACTTCGTTTACTACAAGATTTTTTAAAATAAGGACATAAATAGTGAAGTCAGAACAACGATTCGAACGCTCTTCGTATCCTGTCCGAGAAATACTGAGCTTCCAAGGCCGTATGGGGTAAGTCCGAATTTCTTATCAAATACAACAATAGCGTAACCCCAAAACGCGTCCTCGTCCAACAACTACTACGTATGTAATAAAAACGTGTGCAACAGTAATTTCCTGCTACACATTGTGTGTAGTAAATAGAATAAAGTTTCAGAGAAACTTTGTTTATAGTTATATCTTTTATTTCAGCATTACAGATTTTATTCCTTTTCTTTTTTCTTTACTTTCTCTTACACTATGTGCAAATTGAACATCTAAACATTCTAAAATATCCTATTTCAAAGATATATCTTACTATCCAAAGTAATCGAGGTAGTTGCCTTCAATGCACGATCTTAAAAACAAGAGTCACTCACAATACAAATTTAAATTCGTTGGCTGAACTTAAAGATTTTATTGTATTCGGGTTTCCCTAGAACCCATCATCAGATTAAGAAGAAGGAATAAGTTTAAATAAAGTGTTACGTGAACATATTATAGATATCAGATATTAAAATGGCAAAATGTCACTTGGCATCAAATTGTCAAACGACGTGGCATGTATCATGAAATAAAGAAAATAAAGAAAATAGAATGCAGATATACATAAAATACTGCATTGTAAAAATTAAGGAAAGGTTAGTAGGTATAAATTGTGTTGTTCTCATCAGGAGACACAACAAAGAGTACTATAGCAGAAATCGAGATGAAGTGATTTCGTCCTCAGTTTGCCTCGTATTCGGAACTGTAAATAGTTTCCAGATTGTAGGTACAGATACTGGAACATTGTCATTACAGCATAAATGTCTCTGAGTAGCAATTACAAGGCGGCTCTCAGTGAACAGCAATGAAGTTTAAATTGAGCTGATTTTTTTTTTCAGTGGGTATTTTAGTTCTGCTTATTCTTGGGTTTTATGCAGTATGAAAGTTTAATGCATTAAATTCCATTCTTGTGGTTTAATATTTTTACTCGAGTCCATTTCAGAGCTCTATATTTAATATTTTTACTCGAGTCCATTTCAGAGCTCTAATATTTTCACTCGAGTCGATTTCGGAGCTCCCGACTTTTTAAAATCAAAAACAAAATATGAAATTGTTCTTCAGTTGCATTTAATATAGCATTGAATTTTAAAATGGCACTGTGATTTTTTCGTATAAAAATGTCCGATTATCCGGAAATGTATGTGAATCGTATCCTGCTAATAAAATGTTTGCAGTAGTTATTCTGTAAAAAAATATGTACATATTTACTTCAAATTTCAGTTTCTGTAAATATATTAGTTACTTCTCAATCCTCTTATTAGCTCCAACTGATGTTTGAGCAATTGGTTGGTCAGTAATTTGACGTACTGCTCACTCATTAAAACAACAGCAGGGTATTTGGTGTTAGATGTAACCATTGGAAAAGTGTAACGACATATACATATCCACAAATATTCCACTTATGTGTTACTGAACCTTTTTCTAAAATTAACATGATGTCGTATGACTCATGTTTGAAGCTTATGCGCAATAGTTACAGAAGGGAAATCATTTCCGGATTTGAAGCTCAATTTTGAGGATTCAATGAACAAAACCCACTCGCCCAAGTTGTGTTCATTGCCGAGAGCCCAAATAACTGCTTTAAAACCATTACGAAACACAAATCGATTTTCTTAGGAGTTATGTCCATCAAATGACTTAAGAGAGCACTCCAAAAATCAAACGTTAGACATCTCGCTGCTGTGAATCCATCCCCACAATCTTGAACCCAAAAGTCCAGCATGCTCCTTAGATAAATCCAAGTCACAAAGTCATTCATATATTTTTGTGACTGTAAACGTTCACGGAAGATGTAATTTTGCATGTTGTGTTAGACATATATTCATATATTTTCCTCATGATATGCTCAAGCTCGTAGTTAGTTGACTCACATTGGGATTACGTTAAGATGACGAAAACATAAACTATGAAACTAAGCATTACAGGAAAAATCAATATCGTATTTGGATTCAGCATAATAAAGTATACCTATAACACCCTTCGAAAACCGAGCGACAAATTTGTTGTCGCCCAATGTATTCAAATAAAAAAGTTATTTTACTTTGCCTCTTGTAATCTCTTGGACATTTGAGGCGGAATCTTCAATCCGTAAAGTAAATTTAAGATATCAACAACCTTTTATTTTTCCCTTTTTCTTGTTTAATTTAATATTTCTCGTATTTTAATTCTTGCCTTTAATGTAGTAGTCGAACGACTCATTCTTCAGAACCAATCCACCATAGAGGACGTTATGACTTACAGCTTCAAGAATCACAACCGAAAAATGAAAATTAAGTGCATCATCATTAGCATGGAAAATAATAAAGCTCATGTGGTAGATATTTTACTCGCTATTCATTTAGCGCATGAAGCCTTGCAAGCAGTAAGGCAGGAAACGGTATCCAGTTGCGTCCAATGTAGAAGACGAAGGAAAATATGGGCATTGTTTTCGATTGGTTTAGCGAGCATCTGACGGTGGGAAAAGTTGCCGTCATGGGTACTAAAGATGAAAGTCAAAAGATAGAATTCATGCAGATGTTTACATTAAAGTATGTTTGCCACAGGAGGCAAACTTTAATGTGAATGTTCGTGTTTAGTAGAACGTTGAATGCTCTGAGCAACTGTGAAGATAGAATTCATGCAGATGTTTACATTAAAGTATGTTTTCCACAGGAGGCAAACTTTAATGTGAATGTTCGTGTTTAGTAGAACGTTGAATGCTCTGAGCAACTGTCATATTACACATTTGTGCATACAGAAGCTGAACAAATAACGAATGGCAGTTCGTTAAAGACATTTCTTTTTTACATTCGAACTATTCAAAATAAATTTTATGTATGCACGGAATTTTATTTTTTAATTCAAGCATTAAAAGGCTGTTCGACATGACCCCGTTACCATAACACCGTGGAAGTCGTTATTTTGTTAGTGAGCTGAATATATTTTTCGCAGGTGGTATTTTGTGGCAACAATTGCTTTATCGTGTTGCACTTGTTACGTAGAGATACTGACAAGCACTTGCAATGATTTTCTGACAAGTATAAAAACCTACCTTTGTTCCCAAGAATTCATGTTAAGTACAGTGTTCTTCTTCAGAGAAACAAACATAGCTTTTTTTATGTATCTTAATTTATAATTCCAGGAAGGATCTCAAGATAAGAGGTGTGTAAAGCTCAAAAAAAATTTTCAGAAGGGTAAGGCTCCGGGGCTTGTTGGCATAACTGCTAAGATGTTCAAATATGGTGATGACTCTGTAATTGAATGGTTAACTGAAAATTTCCAGTGTTGTTTGGTGTTAGGAGTGGTATATCGTTATTGGAAGGATGCTATCATTGTTCCCTTGTATAAGGGAAAAGGTGATTAGATGACTTCAGGGACTATCGTGGTATCAGCCTACTGAATGTGCTAAGGAAAGTGTTTGGTAAGGTAATTATTGAAAAAGTAAGAGGTCTTACATCAGAGAAATTGTTACATGTTCAGAATGGTTTTATGCCTGGTAAAGGCTGCACTAGCCAAATTTTGGCATTTCGCATGATGATTGAAAAGTATTTGGCTTTTAGTAAGAACGTTTTCGCTGCCTTCATTGATTTAGAGAAAACTTACGACCGAATAAATAGGACACTTTTGTGGAAGGTATTGAATAAATATGGTGTTATTGGGAATCAACTTAATAGTGTAAGAGCCACATATGCTGGCATTAGAGCTGGTGTACGAGAGAATGGTCTTTTATCAAAATGGTTTTCTATTGGTGCATGAGTCAAACAAGGTTGTATAATGTCACCATGGCTGTTTAATATATTTATGGGTGCGTGCATGAGTAATGCCAAGATGGACAATACCGGTTTATGTCTTGGTAATATCCACGTGTCCTATGCTGTGTGTGCAGACTGCACAGTTCTGTGGGCACAGAGCAAAAGTGAGTTTCAGATTATGTTGCGCCCGATGTACGAAGTTTGCATTTAATTCAAACTGAGTACAAATAAGGGAAAAACAAAAGTTATGCTTTTTAAGGGAGGAGCTGTTTGAACTCAAAGTAATGGAAGTCTAAATGGCACAGTGATTGACCAGGTGAATTAGTTTGTGTATTTAGGAAGCATGTTTGACACAGGGAAAAATATGTCATGGTGAAATTAGTAGGAGAGTGAATTCTTCATTGAAAGTCATAGCTACTTTGGGAGGTTTTCACAGGAATGATGACTTCTCAGGAGAGTCCCGCATAGCTGCGTATGAAAGTGTAATTATTCCTACTCTGATGTATGGAAGTAAAACCTGCGTACCACAGAGGAAACATAGGAGTATTTTTTGTGCTGGAGAAATGCGTTACTTGAGGGAGGTTTGTGGCAAGACACGTTCTGATTGTGTGAGGAATGAAGAAGTATAGCAGTTGTGTTAAGTGAAGCAAAATGTTGGTAGCAAGGTGGTGGCTAATATGTTACGGTGGTTTGGCGACGTTTAAAGAATGAGTGACGAGATGCTTACTAAGAATTCTTTTTATCCCAAGTGGCAGGAAGGAAAGGCAGAAGAATGCCAAGGATTTCATGGGAGGAGTTGTGTGTCAAGATCCCTGTAAATGGAGAATTTTAATACGGCAACAGTAATTAAAAATCAGTTTAAAATGTATCTGGTAGTTTGTATCTCTTTTTGGAACTAACCTTTTAATCACAAAGAACAGGTTATGACATATTATATGCATGTGAATTTGTAATCCCTACTCATTCATATAGGTCAATCCGTACCGGTATGTCTTCTTTTTCGTCGGAACACTTCTATTCTTTCTTTATACGTTGCTTCTTAAATCAGGATTAAAAGCATTGCAACTATTTTATATATTAATTTTATTTCACTGAGAAATTACTGCAAACCTTTTGCTTCATAGACAATAGTTAATGTCATAAAATTGAGGGTTTCAGTTGTTTATTTTCTTTCAATTTAAATTTAAAGGGTTTACTTTGGTTAGAACTCGTGTTTCGATATCGGTGATATAGGTTGCGGTTTCAAAAATTTGAAAAATTTGAAAGTATGAATTATATTATAAAATTTGAAAGTTGTTAAAATATGAATATATGTGCGTAGGTATTGAATAAACGTGAAATCCGTTTTTTCTACTTGTTCAAAGCCTTTCGTTGGAATTTGACTAACCGTTTCCAATCATAAATTCTAATTACAAATGTTTTGTCAAAATGATATTTTTGAATTTTAAAACATTTTTGATCGTTTTTTACAAGTGTAGTGAGAAATTACACTTTGATATTTACTTTCCAAACTTTTTACTGCTCCGGAATGCTTAAAAGTTTAACAGGAAATGATAAATCCGAAGTATGCTGAGAAACTGTAGTCCCAGAAAGAGAACGTCTAAAATCGGCACACAAAATAGTTTGAATAGTTCGTCAACATGAAATAATTAAAAAACATCATACGTGCAGTAAGAAAAATCACTGGTAGGCAAGGGCCCATTGAATATTTTATATTAATTATAGTATTACTAATAGGATAGATGTAGGGTGCATTTCCTCTACAGCGGAGGCAGCAAACGTAAGCCGAATTTAACAAAAAATATATAAAGCAGATTCTGAGCCATTGTTTTCCGAAATTTCTTGAATTTATGAAGAGGGCATATTGCACGCAAACATTTAACTCAAACGTGTCTTGGTAATGGAACAAAAGGATAAAAAAAGCGAACAAATCTTATACTTATGACGCACAACTACCTTTAACCGGTAGACCTTATTGACAATAAATGTAGGAAATTTCAAACACCTAAATCATGTTGTTCCTATTTATGGAAGATATTATTTGAAAGATCTAGATCTTTCAAATAATGTGTTAAGCGTAAGTATCATATCAGTTTATTCGAATTTTTGCAGTATACTGTATGTATGTAAACTCGGTATCTTTACTACGCTTTCTTTTGGGTCATCTGCTATTGGCACATCTTGTTATTCAACGAAAAATAATGGAACTGATAAACTCCGTGCTAATATATTGGAACTTAGCTGCAATGTGCTTTTATATATACTTTAACAGGGTATCATTGAAAGTAAAGAGCATTTTTATTTTCTTTTAGAAAAAGCGTAAGATAAACTCAAACGACCTTTTACAGTGATAATGGATCAAACATAATTTATGGAGTCTTGATACTAGGGTTGTGACTGAGTGTAATTCTTCCTTCTTTAACCATTTCCATCCCATTGTTGTTCAGATATAATATATATTCTTTGAATTTCCGTAGTCCTTCTAACACAACAAATTCGTACTAAACCCAATGTAGCTGGTATACAAATAACAACAACAATACTGTAAATACTGCAAGAGAGCATTTTCCTGTGTTGTGTGCCAACATGTGATATGATTTCGGTTTCACAAGAAAAAGAAACAGATTTGTCGATTTACATGTGAAGTAAGAAATATTCAATTGCACATTTTCCAATGTTCAAAGATTGGTGATCAACACAGAATTTTCTTTTTAAAAGGACGATGCAGTTTCATGTTCGTGAAGGAAACAAAATAACAAAAATGAAGTCAAATTATCCGAAATCTGAACTTTTTTATCCATAAAAAAGATTTGTATTTCAGGAATAAAATGTTATAAAAAGTTTTTAGTGTTACCTTTATTTATTACAAGCCCAAAACGCCACAAAACCCGAAAAAAACTTTCCAATTTCAATACAAACGTAGCACCATCTTATTCTCTTGTGAGGTAAGGGGAAACTAACAGCAGAGGAATGCAAACCATCTTGTGCTTTCAGCATACTAAAAATCATATATGTAGATTAAAATGCCTTAACATAAAGAATATGGGTGACCTTTCTTGCTCTGTGTATATTCAAGTGTTCATATATGCTTTGACAAAGTCGGTTTTGTTTGACAGGAAGGTAGAAAAACTTTCCAGACTCTGCATTAACCAACGATAGTGGCATGAAAACGGCAACAGATTAAAATTATTTTCTTTTTTATTCAAATTATATGGAAAAAGAATGTTCTGCGATTTAAATATCCCTCAGAAGTGTATTTTGTCAAACTGCAATCTGTTTGACATGTGCAGGAAACAATTAAAAGGTAGATATGCTTTGCTGCACGGCCGTTTAGCTAGGTGTTTCCATTTACCAAAGCACTGGTATGGTATATATAATATGTTGTTCAAGACATAACAGAAACAAGTGTCCTTTTCTCTCAAGTATTTTTAGCTGGGAACCTATGTTCCTTTATTACCTGTTATTTCCACTACCGAGTAGGAAAGGCGTTATTAATACTGTTTTATTATACTTTTTTTTTCAAAAATTACTGCCGGCCTGGACCCAAAGTTGTAAATCCATAAATATCAGGAATTTGAGTTGTTGTTTTTTTCAAATTGAATTTTAAACGTTTACACTTTGATTAGATAGCGAGTGTATAAACTGATTCTAAATATTTCGATTTTATAACTTGAAAGTCTTTCTTGAAAACTAACTAATATTATACAATACATCGGTAGGTACCGAAAGATCATGATATGTGAATCGTAATGTAAATTCTTCGTGTTCGTGTCTGGTTGGAGGTTTGGTGTACTTTCGAAAAGCAGGAAATCCAATTATCCAATTTGACAATTTTCTGCCAATATCAATTACGTCATGTCCATGTTTTTAAACAATTTAGATCATTTCTTTGAAATTCATGGAAAAAGAAATCCACCTAGAATTTTACCAGTGTTTTCTAGTTTTCAGCTGTAAAATGCTTTGGAAAGTAACAAGAAAGACAGAAAGAAATGTGTATACTAAGAAACAATGGTTCCATTCGCCGAAAATTATGCCTCACTGTGTGGAACTAGAATAGTGTATAACACTTCGATGAAATGATTTTCCAAAATTCTTTGTGATATGAAATCTTCAAAGTTTTCTGGAGAATAGGCAAGATATTTCCGGGTTCCAATCAAATATAAGGCTCTTAGTTCTCGATAACATTATGTTATTGCGACAAGCGAGTTCATAACACCTATTTTCCATATTTACTGAAATCCATAAAAGTACTACAAAACATGCATTTTGAAGGACATAAAATATCTGGCTTCTACGTTCTGTAAATGATTTCAAGTTTTGTAGGAAATAGCGTCCTCCATAACCTAGGATTATTTTCATTCCATTAATGAAGAAAGCAAAAAAAAATCACGAAAATATCGAAACTATGTGGCTATGCATCGTTAACAACAGGAGTAAGTAAGTTACGGTCTCAATGATTTAATGACGAGTTAAAGTAATAGGTAACATTTTTCTTGAATTTTGTTCTAGTTTGCTTTCATTATACCTTGAATTTGTGCTTTCGCGAATATTTGTTCAGGATAGAAAACCCTGCATATTAGTGAAAACCTGATTGAATTTCAAAATTAGCAAACTTTCAGATTAATCATCTTTACCATAGAAGTGTTATAGTAAAATGGGCACTGTTAAAATTCTCGGCCTTTCATAACATCTCGGGAAGCTAGTTGTAGGAAACAAGTTGCTTAGAAGATAAGCTAGTAGATGGCTATTACACAAAAAAGAAACAAGTTTTATGCACAATTACTTTAATTTACTTACCAAACACGGTGACGGTGTACTTTGGACCCATTTCTTGAGGACGAGTGGCAGGTAAATATTCAAATCGGATATTATATCATTAACTGAGTTTACGGTCACGGATTTTTGTCAGTCTTCCACGCGCTCGACAGAAATCGTTTAGATGCCATGTCGTCGACAGTCTGTCAGGAATTTTAATATACACTCTTTGGCACAAAAAGAAAATAAGGAAGAATTATGAGAAAGTTCTTTAATCTGGACAAAATTGCGCTTGCAAATACCTCAGGGCCGAATACGCAAATGATTAAACAGAACGGCATGTGACAAAAGAGAAGCACGCCAAAGCGCATGAAAATAGCACTTCGAGGAGGGTAAATCAAGAGCAAAACTCGCAAGCAGGAACAATTGTGACAGCGAATTCGGGCAGCATTAATCTCCACGGATTAGGAGGATACCTCGCCGTCGGATCAGTCCACAATACGAGATGTTTAGCGAGTTTGAGAGAGGACGTCTATTGTGATGTGAGTGGGAGGTTGGTCAAGTCGCTGTATCGCCGAGCGTTTATTTCGGAACAAAATGGCATTTGGTCGGTCTTGGAGCCAATGTGTCTAGCAGGACACAGCCCAGCGGTACGCGGACAGCGGACGGACGCAGGTAACGATAGAAGTTTATGATTTTTAGTGTATCATGGTACGTGCGAACAGTACATTCTCTTACGTGATTACTAATTTTGTAAAATCAGTTATTAAAATGAAAAAAATAAAAAAAATTCATTTCGAAAACTTCTATAGTGGCACCTGTACAAAATTGAAACAGGTCTGAAACGGAAAATGCATCCAGTCCCTTGGATTTCGTCTCAGACTGGTTTCACTATATAAAATTTCGTTGAAAGAAATAAGTAGAATCTTGTAGTTGACTTAAATAAATTTCTAATCGGTCGTGGTCGTCATTAAGTGGAAAACACCATAATTGAGAAAATATTTTTTACTCTAGTGTATCCTACATACACGAAGGTTTTGAGGTCTCTTATACATCTATGCTTTAAATTCGCCAAATGAGATAAACTTAGAGAAACAATATTTACTATTTCTACATGCTTCAGAAGTATTTATATGTTCATAGGGAGTAAGATCTGAAAATCAATTTAGAAAGCCGTAGAAAATATTTAAAATTAAAACTGTAATGAAAATATGTGGTTTACATTTCAGATCGTAGCATGTATGCTTTATTTAAGGTATTGGCCAGTTTCATAATTATTGGCCGATTCAGACACAAAGAAACAAACAGCAGTAGCAGATGAGGAAATAATATTATTCTGAAAAAATCTGCTCTCGGCAGTAACACAGTGTGCTCAACGTGTTTTCAGTGCAAATATTCCACGGTGGCAGAAGCGCATCACGGTTGTCCAATAAATCGCTAACGGTATGAATTGCAGCTTCCTTGTTGGCGAATCCCCTCAAGAAGTGGTCCAAATGGTGAAACATATGAAAGCCTGAAGGGGACAAGTCAGGTGAATAAGCAGGGTGAGAGAGGACTTCGTACCCCAAGACGTTGAATTTTCGCGTGTTTCCAAAAGACACACGCGGTCGTGCGCCATCCTAAATAAGTATGGGACCCAAACGATTGAAGCGTGATGTTTGTTTGTCGCATAATGTCTGGTGACATTCGTCCAGTTGACGGCAGTACGCGTCCGTTACGATTGTTTGACCTCATGGCAAAAACTCATAATGAACCAGAGTATTGGCAATTCACCACACAGAGATCAGACCCGTGTGTGGGTGCAACTCGAGTTTGGACATGTGTTTGTGTGGTTTCCCTTTATCAAGCCACTGCGCTGTTCGCTTCCTGCGGTCATAAAGCATTCATTTTTTTATCAACCGTAAGAATCCAATGCAGAAAGGGAGCGCTAACCTCATGTTTTTTGAAGGCGATGCATGTTTACAAACCTCGAATCTGCTGCTGTTCGGTGACTTCGTGTGGAACCTAGGAACGAAGTTTTTTAGCCTTGCCCGTAACTGCCAGGTGTCGGGAAATTTTCGCTGGTGATATGAAAAGTTATTGACTGAGCTCACGTACTGTGGACGAAGGTTTTTCTTTCGCTTTCCGCTTTAACTGTACCGTGTCACACACAACCGCACGATCGGCTCCTGGCTTGTGGTCGATCGAAACATCATTGGCAAAGAACTTGGAAAACAGTATACGGACAGTTCTGTCTCTCGTCGTGCCGACACCCTAGGCTCTATTGACATTTGCAACCGTTTCGGACACATTCCGGCCAAGTTTGAATTAGAGTAAGTTTAGTGATCTCACATCGAGTTGCTCCATCACATCCCCAACTGTTGAGATCTGTTTGAAATACCGTTTTATACACGTGGACTGAACCGATTCACTTTGCAGGGGCGTTTGGCAGTTCCTCCTACGAGGAGTACCTTGTAACCGGCTATTCAAATTCGCCTTGCCGGCATCTTCAAATAATTATGCAACTACTCAATATAATGTTAATAACATTTAAAAATAACTAGTAAATGCAATCAAATCACTTTAAAGAACATGATTATGAGTACGCGGAGTGCGTCTTTCTGCAGATTAAACCAGAAACGGTAAATTGATTGAAAACTAAAAATGCATGTAAATTGGTTAACTAACGTCAGGATGCCGTCTCTACTTAGACACTTCGCCGAATATCGCCCTTTATCGAATGTTGTGTTGCTACGTTTTGTCGTCAAATAATGCTGCGATAGAAGCGTTTGGACGTTTAACTTCCAACACAATCCCGCTATGGTAACGTACATTACTTAATTCCAAACACTGTCGCACTTGGTCCCATAGTTGTTGCCCCTCGCTTCGTTTTCGTGGCAGTGTGACGCACGGACCAACGGCCGTACTAATCTTATGAAAATTCGTCTGGTAAGTGTGTCTGTGTGATTGTGTTATTTCCGATGGCATCGTCCAGGAAATGTCTTTCAATATACACGCTATCAGCATTGATATCATTCTGTTGCTGTGAGTCACATACAGAGTTGAAGTCGACCAACGCAAAATTCAGCCATTTTCCTCAAAAATTCCCTCACTTGTCAGGTGACTGGTTCAAAGCTGCCATTGGTGTATTATTTATATATAACACATGTATCCCAAAATTAACATGATTGATTTTACAGAAGGTGGAAATTTAATAGTACACGTACGCAAATTAATTCCCTTCGAAAGAGTCACCCTCGGCACCAACACACTTATTATGCCATTGTCAGAAACATATATAAAATTACCATTACGGATGCACTTTGATACTCTCGTTGTATTACTTTTGATGACTTCCACAAAGTCACAACGTTTACCTTTTAGAACAGCCTTGCGGTTTGGGAACAGCCAAAAGTCACTCGCTGCAAATTCCAGCGATTAACTGGCGCGAGGGAGTGCCGGAATGGATTCTTCAGTCAAAAATTGGATAATCGGCAAAGCACTGTACCTTGGCACGTTGTCGTGGTGAAGCAAACGTATACTATGCTCTTTCTCCAGCTTTTCTTTACGGACTGCAGTGCTTAGACGTTACAGGATTTCAAGGCAACGGGCAGCATTGAGAGTAGAGCCAATGGGAGGAATGTGCACCAATCCTTTGACATCGGAAAATCACACGAGCAGGACTTTAACGTGCGACAGAGACTAACGTGCTTCTGAAGGTCTTATGGAAGGAGGAAATTTTCCAGTGCGAGCTGTAGACTTTTGTTTCAGTGTTGCAACCATAAACTCATGTTTCATTACCAGGTAAAGTTTTTACGAATGGATCCATTGAAGCTTTACATCTAATTACTGCACTTTGAAACAGCTCAGATGAAATTGGGACAGGATTTCGTTTCTGGTCGTTGTTCCCATGACGAGGTATGAACTTGGCACTAATACGTTTCGTGCTCCATTGGTCCGTGAGGATATCATGCACACAACAAAGCGACAGAGCAATATCGGCTGTAATTTCTATGATGGTGAGGCTTTTCCCTGATGATAGAGCGAATTTCCATGATGTTGTCCTCTGTTACCGATACTGGTCTTCCACAATAATATTCATCTTCGATGACAGAAGTGCCATCTTTAAAACTGGAAAAACACTTTAACAATGTATTTTGGATCACAACGATTTCGCATTACCCAGGTGTCCGTTTTAAATGCATTTCTTTAGCCGAATAACGAAGGTGGCAACAGAATTTCATGTTTGCGTGTTGCTCGAAATTCGTAGTCCCTATGGCGTTGAAGAAATCTAAACACGCGTCTACACACTATACTGTCTGGAGGACTCTTGACAATTGCTGAAAGACTGGTTTCTGGCTAGGCGACACGTGTGAGGGATAGTTATCGTTTACGTCAGATACCGCTCCTTTGTTTCCGCGGCATGAGCGAATCGATTCACCTCACTACCTTTTGATCAACTCCGGTATATGTCAGTATTTTATTTCCTGTTAGATTTATATGCACTGACCTTGTGTAAATCTGGTCCATGCAAATTAGGTAAAACTATATACCGCTATCACATAATTAAAGTAAGTGCAAATCTATTAAGAAAATTCCAGGTTCACCGGTGAAGTTACCCATTAGATATAAATTATTTTGTTGCGTATTATAAATCTGGTTATAGCATCATCTGTGATTTAATTTAATCACTGCACCCACGATATGACGTTTCTGTAGGAGTTTTAACCTGGTACAAGGGAATTTCTATCGTGGACGAAAGAGTGATCTTGTCACAATTCTGAATGGAAATAATTTGGTGTTCGCTTGAAATAAAGAGGCACTATAGGGCAATCAAATCAGTACAAACTAAATTATACAAAGTAATGTCACTCAAATGACAAGCTGAGTACGGCGATAACATTTTCCGAATCGATAACAAATTCGGATTCCGTGCCCTGCTCTTACTTCTGACATGTTGCATTTTTATTAGTTTGCCCTTTAATGCACTAATGTTAATAGAACGCACGTAATCGCCAGATGGAAGGATAGTTCACATTTAACTTCACAGCACGAAAGGTGCCAAGGCATTAAAACCGATTCTTATTTCAAGTAACAGAACTCATGACAATTTTCAGCATCGTTGTCTTCTAAGATCAAAGTACCGTATGAAATCCACTACAGACTGAATTCCGTTGAAGATATCAAATGTCCCGTATCATTCTCTCACATGAGCACTGAGATTAATTCTCGGAACTCATCTCAAATTCTCTGCTTGCATATTTAACATTCTTTCTTTTCTTTGAAAAGATAAGCACTTAAGGGTATAAGAGAACAACGAAGATTCGTAATTCTTAAACGAAGCTTCAGTAATTACGACAAACGTCTTCGATTACTGGTTCCCTACAAAGTTAAGTCGACAGCACGCTAACTCAACCAATTAGTAGGTGACGGGAAAAGATGTGACGCAGCAAGTCCAACCACCATGAAAGAAGAAATGAGCATGTGTTCACACAGGAAAGTCAAAAATCAAAGTTTTTAAGAATTTAGAGCTGTAGAAAATACGCATTGCCTTATGTTGAATGCTAAGTATGGCGAAATAGCTTTGTCTCATAATATCAACAATAATACAATTGCTAATGTCTAGCGGACAATAAATCCAGTGAACGCCGGCTTTTGATAAATCAATAAAATTTTGTTTACAGTGTGGGCAGGAGGTAGTTGACTATTTTTCTTATGCGTGGGCATCACAATTAATTTTAATTAGTTAAAAAAATTATCTAGCTCTTAGATACACGAGTTGTATGAGATGAGTTCAAAACTTAGTTAAATTGAGTTGAGTTGGATTTTTTAAAAAGAGGTCTGCGTTCTCTCTGTAAAAATAAAAGCACTGCTATTGAATTGGGTATATTTTACTTGAGAGAAGCCCTTATCAAGTAACATTTAAGACGATACTTTGTTAGAATTAGGTATTTTACGCTTACGAGCTGTTCTTTGCAAAGCAAGTAAATCCTTAATTTGACTGCCATTAGTTTTCCTATTAGTAACTTACGCTTAAAGAGCTGCGATTTGCAAAGCAAGTAAAATCACGTTAGTGAGGTGAAAGAAAATATGAGTCGGAATTCTTATAATGCCTCGGTAGCATATTTATCAAGTGAACATACGGAAATGCGATCAAGGCCATTTCCGCCACGTGATTGATTCAGAGCTGCTTTGGAGATTGCGAGTAGGTGGGGCCTATGAGGAGAAACATGTGATGGACACATGTAGGCTTTGCTGCACTCGCCATAAGCCATTTTAATGTTCGTGTGTTTTCTTTGCGACAGTGGTACCTTCAGTTGTTTTACCCGTACAGTCGGAATGAGACAGGTGGTAAATAGAGAGTGTACTTTATTGGTACGGGAACGTTTTAGCTTTTATATCAACATGACTTTATGGACTTGTGACTTATCTTCCGAAGTACCTTTTCCCTATATAGTTTTCATAAAGCCGAGAGATGTCAGCACGTCAGCGCTCACTCCTTTTTTGGCTCAGGATTAGTATTGATGTGCTTTGTATGGGGAACCTATGAGTTGTTTAACGTTTGTTTTTTCTAATTTTCAGGGAGAAGATGAGTTGAAATGCGGAATTGAAGGCATTTTTGATGGAGTTTGGAGGGACAAAAATATAAGGAATTTCCTAAATATTAGAAAAGTATATATATGATAGACCACTTATTATTTTATCAGACACAATATATGGCAAACGACATTCTGGAGTATTTATTCCAACGTAACTTTTTTATTTCAACATAACACTGTTTTGAGGTCTTACTTCGTGTCATTAGGTAGTTCTTTGCTTATACAAACCACTTTATTTGATATTTTTTTCTAGCTAGATCTCTTCACATTCATGAGGAAAAAAACGTGATCGTCAGAATAAATATTTCGGTGTGAAGACATACTTTACATTGTTAAAGGTCCTTTTAAGGGTAATAGAAAGGACCTTTAAAAGGGTACTTTTTAGTATCCTTATATACGCACTTTCATAACAGCACAAATCATAATGGGTACTAGGTGGACGTGCTGCCATCTATTGGCCGATAAGGAGTGTGGTATTCAACTAGCTATTTATTGAAGTCGTCCTCAATTTTAATATTAAGATAGATTTCGACTTGTATTCATCTGAGAAACTGCAGATATTCCTTATGATATCATGCACACAATTTCTTTACCGTATTATGCAATATGCTGATTGGTCACATATGTTGTTATGTAACATCACAGCGAAATTCGGCTAACCAAAAGTGGCCCGCTCGTTGATGGCGCCACGGTAGCACTTCATCTCTCCTCGGCTCTTCTCGTTTCACGTGATATGCGTTATAGCTACTTACGTAACTTAGTTCTCCGTCTCTGCTCCTGTGTTACGTAAGGTTTTTCTTTCGATGTCTGCTCCTGTGTTACGCAAGGTTTTTCTTTCGATGTCTGCTCCTGTGTTAAGTGGAACTGGAAAACGTTCTTCAGTGAAGTTTGGATGGATGAGGAAACCTTTATTACATGGTGTGTTAGGGCATTCATGAAGCTGGGAAGTATGGGGAAACCTCTATTTCATGGTGTGTTAGGACAATTCAGTTGTCGGAAGAAGCACGCTTCAGGGAATGATCAATACTCTTCTTGCACACTTGGTACGTGTTTTTTTTATTCTGCATATCGGAATCTGTCAAGCTGCGGCTACGCTCATTTAACTGCCAACCACTACCTCAACTTCATTGATCCCATCACAGGGGCGCATACACAAGGTGTCGAGGGCAATTGGCGTCCCCTGAAACATTCATTATCACAGCGCAACCACAAAATGTACTTGGCAGACCATATTATGGAATATTTATTCCGACGGAATTGCCGTTTCTTCTCAGAACATTGCTTTGAAGTCCCGATTCGTGCGATCAGGCAGTTTATTCCTGACAGATAAAAATGTCAATGCTTTTATTCTTCTAGGTAGAAAGTTTCATATTCATGAGAAAAACTTATTCTTCCGTCTTAATAAATATTGCACACATATGCCGCCATGTATATTCATAAAGGTCCTTTTAAGGGCCATCTTTGATCTACATTATTCCCTTCCTTTGCCACTTTCACAATGTAACGCAAAGTTTTACGATGTTGTGATAACGTGTCGCCATCTCTCCTGGTTTCAGAAAACTATTTCCAGGCCACATTTGGAAAGCTTACCCGAATTTCTTAGAAAGCAGAACTTTCCACGATATAATTCATTATGATCATTTGTCACATATGTTAAGTGAACTCACAGTGAAGTTCTTAGTGAAGCAAATCTTCCCACGATATAATTCAATATGATCATTTGTTATATACGTGAAGTAACCTCACAATGAATTTCATAGCAAGCAGAACCTCTTCCGATAAAAGACAGTGTCCCTGTTACGTGACTCTCCTCATAGGCACCGCCTAATCGCAATCTCCAAAGTAGCTCTGAACGAATCGCTTGGCGGAAATGCCAATATCCACTTGTGTCAGTCAATCGATGCAGGGGAAGAGAGGAGACGTGTAGAGCGTGAAAAGAATTCCACATACGGATTTGCAATACACGGAATGCAACGCAGCCAATTCTAAAAGGTGGTTCACCATTTATGCCCCACCCATCCTAATAAAGTATGCCCTGAGTTAAAGTCACCAGGCCATTCATACGATATGTGCTGCGTAGTGAGACTTATGTTTTCTGTAATTAACATCTGACCATCGTTGGCATCGATTGCAGTGGTGTCAGCCGCCAGCAACATGGATTTTATTAAAATAAATCATTACTAAACGCTAAACGTAGGAATATTTTGCCCAAACATTTTTGAAACTTTAAACCCTTCAGTGGGCATCAGTATGTGAGAATTATGTCCCATTTGCTCAAAGTTTTAAAACGTTTAGAGGACAGTCGAAAATTTCAGCTGGTAGCGGATTTTGCTTCGCAGAGAAAAACCTTCTCGTTCGAAAATTCTACAAAAAGGAATGCGTTACACTTGTGCCAAACATGAAAAAATAGGCAGATTTATGTCTTTAGCAGAACTAAGTGATACGCTGTATATATTAATCGTCTGTGATTTGCTTTCATCCCTCGAGTTACTAAGACGATGTTCAGAATGGACTATAGGTATGGTGTTGACTTTGACAGAGAAAGATTTGTTAGTGAAGATATTTCTTATGCAATAGGAAAATCTGCAAAAGATGCTTTGCGAAGGTTTCAAATACCAAAAGGAATAAAAGTGGACTAGGTCCTATCACTTGTGCGGGTGTGTCGCGTTGAACTGCAAACATATTTGCAATAATTCCCTAAAGATCTTATTTCATATTTTCAATATTTCCATGTGCTGCTAAATTTTCGAATTTAACAATTTTGTTTTCTAAAAAATGAGTCACCTCATTGCTGCGTAATGGCCGTATCAAGCTTTTAGACGATTCTATAAGATACGCGTTTGAATAATGGAAATAATATTTTCTTCTTAATTAATGAGTAATAACTCCGATGCAAGAAAATGCAATGATTTGCTTTTAAAGATGACGCATTTTTATTTATTTTCCTATTTCGTAATGATTCCTAGTTTTCTCATATCGTTTTCTCATATCTAATGAGATTAGCTCTGAATCAAGTCATATTGGTATCGAAAGGAAAAATAATCTCACAAACCGTATGTAATAAGTAGGAGGATAAGGAATCCAATTTTCGTAGCCCGTTGGTTATTTAGTATTCAGTTCCTGTAAACAAAACTCTCCATAATTTAATGGAAACAGAAGGCAGAAGATAAGGCAGTGACCGTCTTCTGTCACAGATAATTCGACTCTAAGTTAAAACAAGAAACGTCCAAATACATTTAGTGCTCCGAAAATTCTGTAACTATATTTTTGATGTTTTAGTATATACACTGAGGGGCCTCTTTATTATGACCACATGCCAATTTTAAGCAAATGAGCTATGGCTTCACGCTGTTGTCCCGAGAGGGCAAGGCTAATATAAAAAGGGAAAGCTTAGTGCTTCCGACAGTAGTAAATGGGATTTTTGGGTGACGAGATGGGTAAAAAATGCGATTTGACGGACTTTCAACGTGGGATGATTGTAGGACCTCGGAGCCATGAAGCGAGTATCACCGAAACCGCCGCATTCGTAAAATGTTCCAGAGCAGCTGTTGTTAAAATTTTAAAGACTGGACTGTCAGCCAAAAATCTGGGTCTCTACGGACAACGTGTGTTAGTCATCGACTAGTGACTACTTGGGTGGAACGGAGAGTGTCCCGACTGGTAGCAGACAACAGAAGGGTAACAGTGCAGAAAATTACAGACCATCTTAATCAAGGATCCCCTCAAATGATCTCTGCACGCACTGTTCGCGTACACTGCATCTGATGGGATATGGCAGCCGAAGGCCTGTTCGAACACCTTTGCTGTCTGCAATTAACAAGAGAAAACGTCACCGGTTCGCACAGGAGCACAAGGATTGGACAGTCGATAATTGAAAACAAATCATGTAGTCCGATGAATCACGGGTTTAGTTGCATCCTGCAGATCTCCAAGTTAGAATTTGGCGGAAATAGCACGAAAGCATGGACCCCAAATGCATTGTAACAACCCTTCAAGCTGCTGGAGGCACCTTTATGGTTTAGGGAATGTTTTTCTGGCATGCTTTGGGCCCTTTAATTCGTGTTGATCAACGTCTGACTGGCACATCATATCTAAACATCGTTGCGGACCAAGTGCATCCTGTCATGTGGATGGTTTATCCCATTGGCGACGGCTACTTTCAACAAGATGATGCGTCCTGCCATTGTACTCGTATTGTACAGGATTGGTTCAGGATCATGCCGGTGAGTTTACTTTGCTTAGGTGGCTTCCACAATCTGTAGATCTCAACCCCAATAAGGATTTGTGGGATGAAGTTGAACGAGCCATCAGACAGCTGGATCCACAACCCTGCAATCTCACACTCCTGGAAAATGCTATTCATCAAGCATGGTCACAGATTCCACAAACAACTTATCAACATCTCATGGAGTCCATGCCATGAAGAATCGACGCAGTATTAAAGGCAAAAGGTGGCCCAACGAAGTGCTGAGGGGGTGGTCATAATAAAATGTTCGCTCAGGGTATATATATATGTGTATTAGGGGTATACAGAAGTTTCCACCGCCCTCGCTAGCGCGTGCTGTAAGGGTATAATGGGCCGGCGACCCGTGTTGTCAGTTTCTACATGAAGCAAAGCATGGCGGTCTTTAAAGTTCATTTGCGGCACGGATTGTTATTCATGTTCAATTTAGAGGAAAGTGCCAGTAATGCATACCGTTCAATATGCAATATGTCAGGCGTATGGCGAAACGGTTATGGGTGAGCGGACATGTCGAGAATGGTTTGTCAGGTTTACGAAAGGTGATCTAAGCATGGAAGGCATGCCACGGGCAGTTGACCGCAGGAACTCGGAGACGAGGAGTTGGAATCGCTGTGGCAAGAGGATGCCACACAATCGACCACGCAACTGGCGAAACGTTTAAAAGTGAATCAATCGACGGTGGTACGGCATCTACAGGCCTTGGAGAACATCCAGAAGATTGGTAAGTAGGTTCTCATACTTTAAAGGAAGGTAATATTGGTCAACGATTGCACATCTGCAAGTCGTTGCTGAAAAGGTTTCAAGCCAACAATATTTTGTGAAATGTGGTCAACGGGAATTAAAAATGGGTGTATTGCGACAACCTCGTACGCATGCGGTCCTGGGTGGATCCAGACCAGCCATCAATATCCACTGCATAACAGGATATCAACGGGAAAAATGTGTTGTTGTGTGTGTGTGGTGGGATATGCATGTAGTGCTGTACTTCGAACTGTTAAAACCGGGAGAAAGAATCAGTGCTCAATGATATAACGATTAGTTGGTGAAACTGAACGCCGCAGTCGAGCAAAAACGCCCATGGACAGGTAAAGGACAAAGTCCAGTCATCCTATTACACGATAATGCCAGATCACTTATAAGTGCCACCACGAGTTCAACCCTTAAATAGTTACACAGGGAGGTTTTGCCGCACCCAGCTTTCACCCCGGACATCGCACCCTCAGACTTTCATCTGTGTCGCTCTACGCAACATTCGGTAGTCATACAGCTGTTCATCAGATTTCCAGAAGTAGAAAATTTCGTCACTGTGTTGTAATACCAACTGCAAATTAGCAGAATGCATTGTTGCATACACTTTATGGAAAACAATACATGCAATATATGATAAGTTAGCCCTTATTCTTGAGAACGCCTGTTGGGCATCGTATGGACAAGTCTTTTTACACTAAGTCAATAGATATTATATCATGTCGTCTGTGATTAATGCTTTCAATCAACTCTTGTCATTTATTGGCTGTTTGTTCGATGTTTGCACTCTTAATTTCCTCCATAAGTTCCTGATTTGGTTCGTCAGCAGATTGAGCGGGTTCGTCAAGATGGCGCACACCTTTTGCTGTGTACCAGCTTTGCACAGCCTTCGCTCGATGGCAAGGGACGCTGTGAACTTGGAACATGAGGTCGCCATTTGGGAAGAAGTCAGCAGCAGTACAAAGCATTTAATCGGTTAGGACACAAAAGTAAATGCTTGCATTCATAATTGTGTCAACAATGCACAGTCTCTCAACGCAAAATGCAGCCACATAAGAACAAGTCATGATAGATGTTGGGCGGGATGTTCTCTTGGCGCATTCTGACTTTAATTTTCTGCATGACACCTCCTTACATATGAGGTACAATTATTTGCTACAACGGAAAATGTCGACTCATCGCTAAAAACAGTTTTTCCTAGTTAGCCGTAGAACAATATCGCTGTTGCTTAGCCCAACGCAGCCGAGCCTTTCTCTGGGTTATTGACAGTAGCAGTTTATTCCTTGTTTATGGCCTCTGAGTCCTAATGCCTTACATATACATTGTTAATAAAAATGCTTACCTAAGACATTGGTTGTAATATTTTTTTTTGATTGAAAGTTTAAAGACCACCGTGAGCAACTCAATGGGCTATAAGCAGTCGCCCGTCCCTAATTTAGGGTCATTGGTTCCAGGGAAGGGAGAGAGCCACTGCCATAAGACAAACACGACACCCATGCCTCACCGGGATTTGAACCCGGACCCCTTTCGGACGAATGATCAGGGGCCATCGCTTAGACCACTGCGCCACCGGGCGGTAAATATTATTTAGAAAGCGCATTTTTAAAGCTGAACGTCACGCGCAACTCCATTTTCAATAAAATATCAAGTAAAAGTGTTGATAATCGCCGACCACCATGGGCTGACAGGAGAAAGGATCTATTGCATTCCTCATAATAAGCCGCTCCACTACGCACTCATCCAGAGACGATAAAGTTCTAATGTAGTGTTTTGAATACCATCTAAGTATCTAAGTGTCAGCTGCGCGGAACACAGGCAAAACTACCGCATGACAGTATTAATTTATTTGCTTGTTCGATGTGTAGTTCTATAGAAAAACTAGAATTCATAATATTCATTAAATCTTCAAATGAGAAGTTCTACCGGTGGCGTAACATCAAAGACTGAAGCAAACTTCTGACAGAGGAATCCATGCAAAGAGTTACTGAAGAATGGTGAGTTGCGTTGTATCTCTGTTTGCGAGTTTCCCGACTACTACTGTTAGTGTTCAGCTAGGCTATCAGGAATGACACATCCGGTTTGTGAGAGACAGGCGTTCAAGTCTCAGTAGTACAGCGCAGTCGGCGTGCAACGGTCATTTTCTTAATTTCCAAATATATATTATTTGATTCCTCGTGCCTAGAACCATTGTTTACAAGTTTCAAAACTCCATTTTTTACTTCATATCAGCATTCGTGATTTTAAAGATTGCCTCGCACCAAGGGGGTTGTATTACTGGAGACACCACTGGCTCTGCCGCCATAGGTCACAGGTAATCTGTGGTGTGACGTCACAAGCAGGCAAAAATGAACTGAATTATACCGTTGATGAAACAGTAAGCTTGTGTATCATTAATAAAGATTATTGAATTTCTCATTTTATCTGTTTATACGCTTAGAAGCTTTTGTTCCATTGGTTTCCCAGCAGCTTCTCTTCTGCGGCTGCGTCGTGCCTGCTCATGAAGTCATTTGCAGCACAGACGGTGACTTATGGCGGCCAATGCTGCCTGGATAGGAGTGGTGTCTCCAGTAACATAACCTCTATGCCTCGCACGAAAAAAATGAGTTTGTTTTAATATCTTAATTGCAATTCCCATGGACACAGCGCAGTGGCTTAAGCGCTTGCTTATGACTGTCCGAGTAGGGTCCCGGTTCGAATCCCGGTGATGCATGTATGTTGTGGTTGTCTGACTGCCATGTTTCTATCGTTTTCCTTTAACTAATGGCCCTCAATTAGGGACGGGCCACTGCTTATAGCCCATCGACGTGATCACGGGTCGTTAAACCTTTCATCAAAGAAAAACAAACCTGTATTTCTTTTTTTTTTCTCGATTGGAGGTTTAACGACCACCGTGAGCAACTCAATGGGCTATAAGCAGTCGCCCGTCCCTAATTTAGGGTCATTGGTTCCAGGGAAGGGAGAGAGCCACTGCCATAAGACAAACACGACACCCATGCCTCACCGGGATTTGAACCCGGACCCCTTTCGGACGAATGATCAGGGGCCATCGCTTAGACCACTGCGCCACCGGGCGGTAAATATTATTTAGAAAGCGCATTTTTAAAGCTGAACGTCACGCGCAACTCCATTTTCAATAAAATATCAAGTAAAAGTGTTGATAATCGCCGACCACCATGGGCTGACAGGAGAAAGGATCTACTGCATTCCTCATGATAAGCCGCTCCACTACGCACTCATCCAGAGACGATAAAGTTCTAATGTAGTGTTTTGAATACCATCTAAGTATCTAAGTGTCAGCTGCGCGGAACACAGGCAAAACTACCGCATGACAGTATTAATTTATTTGCTTGTTCGATGTGTAGTTCTATAGAAAAACTAGAATTCATAATATTCATTAAATCTTCAAATGAGAAGTTCTACCGGTGGCGTAACATCAAAGACTGAAGCAAACTTCTGACAGAGGAATCCATGCAAAGAGTTACTGAAGAATGGTGAGTTGCGTTGTATCTCTGTTTGCGAGTTTCCCGACTACTACTGTTAGTGTTCAGCTAGGCTATCAGGAATGACACATCCGGTTTGTGAGAGACAGGCGTTCAAGTCTCAGTAGTACAGCGCAGTCGGCGTGCAACGGTCATTTTCTTAATTTCCAAATATATATTATTTGATTCCTCGTGCCTAGAACCATTGTTTACAAGTTTCAAAACTCCATTTTTTACTTCATATCAGCATTCGTGATTTTAAAGATTGCCTCGCACCAAGGGGGTTGTATTACTGGAGACACCACTGGCTCTGCCGCCATAGGTCACAGGTAATCTGTGGTGTGACGTCACAAGCAGGCAAAAATGAACTGAATTATACCGTTGATGAAACAGTAAGCTTGTGTATCATTAATAAAGATTATTGAATTTCTCATTTTATCTGTTTATACGCTTAGAAGCTTTTGTTCCATTGGTTTCCCAGCAGCTTCTCTTCTGCGGCTGCGTCGTGCCTGCTCATGAAGTCATTTGCAGCACAGACGGTGACTTATGGCGGCCAATGCTGCCTGGATAGGAGTGGTGTCTCCAGTAACATAACCTCTATGCCTCGCACGAAAAAAATGAGTTTGTTTTAATATCTTAATTGCAATTCCCATGGACACAGCGCAGTGGCTTAAGCGCTTGCTTATGACTGTCCGAGTAGGGTCCCGGTTCGAATCCCGGTGATGCATGTATGTTGTGGTTGTCTGACTGCCATGTTTCTATCGTTTTCCTTTAACTAATGGCCCTCAATTAGGGACGGGCCACTGCTTATAGCCCATCGACGTGATCACGGGTCGTTAAACCTTTCATCAAAGAAAAACAAACCTGTATTTCTTTTTTTTTTTTCTCGATTGGAGGTTTAACGACCACCGTGAGCAACTCAATGGGCTATAAGCAGTCGCCCGTCCCTAATTTAGGGTCATTGGTTCCAGGGAAGGGAGAGAGCCAGTGCCGTAAGACAAATACAACATCCATGCCTGACCGGGATTCGAACCCGGACCCCTTACGGATGAATGATCAGAGGCCAGCGCCTTAGACCACTGCGCCACCGGGGCGGCCAAACTTGTATTTCATCATGTCTTTTAGAACTCTACAGATCTGGTTTATCGGAATATTTTTCGGTTCAAATGAAGCTGCTTATATTCTCCAGTCTGAACAGAAAGGCCTAACGAAAGTCGACGCAGTTTTTGGACAGATGGTCCCCTAGGGAAAAAACATATACAAAATTTATCTCAATCCTCATTTTACAGATACACGTATATGACTGATAACGCAAACTTATTTCACTCAGTAAAAACAATGTCCATGAAAAGACTGTCACAAATATCAACTTGTAATGAAAGTTATGATTTTCAACAGCAATGTACAAACATATGGAGGTCTAAAAGACATGATGAAATACAAGTCATTTACATGGAGGAATCACAGTGCACTTCTAAAAGCACAAAAGTTCAGTGAGTAATTGTATAGATATGTTATTTGTAGTTTGAAGGAATAATCATAAAGAATATCGATTGCAAGTGTCCAACTTAAGGATCCGAATTTCATAATTTTTTATGAACTAAATAAATGTTCCCATCTTAAATATTGTTTGCCACGCCATATCCAATATTAGTAGCTATTAGGTTTGGTCCTGCTCGACAGCTGTTTAGTGCAACGATTAAACATGTTTATTTTGAAGATGACAATCCGATTTTTGGCCTAGATGTGACAAGGATGGAAAGTCAGATAATATCCGAAAACTTGAAAATTTTCATCGTCCTGGAGCGGGACTCGAACCCGCGTCTCCCAGAAAACGCCCGGGTATGCTAACCACTACACCACCCAGAACGACCAAGTTTCAAGTTTCCGATCAATTTGAATATAGCCATCACAGAATTCGCTAGTCGAAGCAACCGGCATTCATGTTTAGCGAATCTGGAGGTTGCCGCCCCGGTGGCGCAGTGGTCTAAGGCGCTGGCCTCTGATCATTCGTCCGTAAGGGGTCCGGGTTCGAATCCCGGTCAGGCATGGATGTTGTGTTTGTGTTACGGCACTGGCTCTCTCCATTCCCTGGAACCAGTGACCCTAAATTAGGGACGGGCGACTGCTTATAGCCTATTGAGTTGCTCACAGTGGTCGTTAAATCTCCAATCAAAAAAAAAAAAAAAAAAAAAAAAAAAAAAAGAATCTGGAGGTTAAGAATCTTATCCCGTGTTGGCCCGGAGAAGCAGATAAATCATGAAAGAAATACGGGATTACGCCATATAATACAAATTTTGAAGACGACAATCCGTTTTTTGGCGTAAATGTCACAAGGATGGTAAGTCAGATAATATCCGAAAACTTGAAAATTTCCATCGTCCTGGAGCGGGACTCTAACCCGCGTCTCCCAGAAAACGCCCGGGTATGCTAACCACTACACTACCCAGAACGACCAAGTTTCAAGTTTCCGATCAATTTGAATATAGCCATCACAGAATTCGCTAGTCGAAGCAACCGACATTCATGTTTAGCGTATCTGGAAGTAAGAATCTTATCCCGTGTTTGCCCGGAGAAGCAGATAAATCATGAAAGAAATACGGGATTACGCCATATAATACAAATTTTGAAGATGACATCCGATTTTTGGCGTAAATGTGACTAAGATGGTAAGTCAGATAATATCCGAAAACTTGAAAATTTTCATCGTCCTGGAGCGAGACTCGAACGGGCGTGTCCCAGGAAACGCCCGGGTATTTCATGTTTATTTTATTTAATTGCTCACACAACTATTGCTGGATTCTTGTTACAGACGTTTTGGTGTCCAGTTACAAGTGGAAGTCTTCCAGAAAAACCTTTTAAAAATTGAAGTAAAACAATTAATTTATTCATATTTTTGGTGTGTTCGTAGTAATTAATCTTTTGTATCTTTAAACCTTTGCTGACCTCTTGTTTGGATTCAGCATGTCGTTCTTTCTTCGAAGGAGCCAATATTCAACAATTCATTTTGTAAAAAAATTGTAAAAAAAACTGCAGCAAAGTGGCAATCTTTCATGTATATAATTTTATATTTCTTCCTCAAACTTTCAATATGAGTTTCCAAAAAGTTGGAAGAGAATAAGTATAAACTCGTGGTAGAAAAAAAAATTCGAATTTGAACTTATAGCAAAAGAAAAAAAAAGGTTCCGATTTGTTGTTCAGTGTAATACACGGTCGAGTCACATTATTGTGACCACCAGCTAGTATCCAGAGTAACCGGTGTATGCAGCGCGGGCAGCAGCTGCATACACCGGTTACTCTGGATACTACACGGACTTCGAGTGACTCAGTAAGGTGCTGAAAGGTGTTCACAGGTATGTGGAGCCATGCTGATTGCAATGCATATGACAGGTGCTGGAGAATGCATGGTGGAGGTTCCATAGGGCGAGCAACTGGATTGAGGTGGTCCCACAGATTCTCAATTGCGTTTACGTCAGGGAGATTAGGGGGTCACGGAAGTTCTTTGAAGTCTTCGTCGTGCTCTTCCAACTACTCTCGGACATTTCTAGCTGTGTGACACGTCGGATTGTTGTGCTGGCAGATCCCAAGTGCCCCAGGGAAGACAATCAGCATATACGTGGGTACGTGGTCTACAAGGATGGATTCATAACGAACTCGGTTCGTAGTGCCTTCAACAGGTATGAGTGGTCCCAAGGAGTGCCAGGAAAACATTACCCAGGTTATAACGCTAACAACACCAGCTTGTGCTCTTCCAGCGATGGTTGAAATGTGTTTGTTCTCCGAAGTTTCTCGCATTATACTCCAACGTCCATCCGTTCGATGAAGCAAAAAACGTGACTCATCAAAGAAGATAATCCTTTGCAAGTCAACAGAGGTCCAATTCTGATACTGCCATGCCTTTTCTGCCGATGCACCTTCGTTAGCATAGTTACAGTGACCATCCGTCTGCATCAGAGCCTCAAACGAAGCAGGATTCGCTGAACTGTCGTTTTAGACACACTTCCGGTAGCCCCTGGTTCATTCGGCCAGTTAGTTGCTCCATTATAGGGTGTCGATAGGCCCTCACGCACCTTCGAAGCCGACGTTCATCTCTCACATAGATGACACGTGGTGCTCCACAGTTTTCACGTCGCTTATTCGCAATGGCTCCATTTCTAAAATCACGATACACTTTAATCACAGTTGCACGCGGACATTTCACAAACGGTTCGGTTTCAGAAATTCTGCCACCCTCGTGCAGAAAGCCGTTAATGATCCATTTTTGCAAATCTGATTAATCAATTATTTTATTCATCCCAGCAACGAGTGGTATGTTTTCAGAATGCCTACAGCACGCCTTACATACCCTCCAAACAAGCTCACGACACGGGCCTTCTTTCATTGGCTACGCGCTGTTGAACTGAAATGTAGGAGGTGGTCACAATAATGTGACTCGAAAGTGTATGTACCTGTCTTATGAATCTGTCGATCATAGCCATTAAAATGGTAATAATCTATGATTGTTTATTTCTGTTGAATTTTCTTCTGAAGCAAATAGTTCGCGAATCTCGATTTTCTTCTTTTATGTGACTGTGGATCAATCCATCTTACCGTATCCTATTTTGTGATTTAACTTTCCTGTTCTATAACACTACATCTTGTAGTTGGGAATGTGCCAGAATCGAAATTAGAAGTGAACTACATATTCTGTGTGCCACTATGCTCCCTCTTGCTAATACATGCATGTATGCAATCTTATATCATGTAATTTCAAACCTTCTAACACAAGCGCGGCGTATTATATGTGACGAAGTGAACCGATATATTTGTGCTCGCAACGATCCGCCGACGCCGTGAGGCCCTTTTACTGAAGCACTCCACCCATTCATAGACTTTCTAGAACCTGTAAGCGTTAACGTTGCGAAACATTATTAGACAGGAATTCAGTGCAAACGTTGTTAACATTAACGAACGTCGTAATACAATAAGTACCTTAAAAGTGTAACAAAGAAAATATATATTTATAAAAAAATTTATAATTAATAAACTGAAAGCGTTTTATTCACATAGTGGAATGTGACAAATTTCAATATGCTGACCAGGTTTCTTTATTAATATGCTTCCAAAACTCTTTAAATTTTAAAACTTTTTAGCGCGATTTACGTACAGTATTTCTAAGCATTTCTGGAGTTATCAGTAAAATAAAATTCCAGAGAGCACAATCTCAGCACCAAAATTTTTATGCATCTGTATCAACTATACAGGCCCAATTTATCACATTTAGTAAAAAAAATATCACAGATCAAAATCATTTAGCACATCACGCCGTTACACAAAGATAAATGTTTCAAAATAATAAATCCACCGAATGCACAGAAGAACGAAGCTCTAAATGACACAGCAGCACTTTGCTGTTGAAATGAATTTGGCAACATACAGGGTGTCTGAAATCTGACAATGCACTGAAAGCAACACTTACCATGTCGAACTGGTTCCTGCAGGAGGTGTAGGAAATGAACCCCACCGACATCCAGACATGTCTGCACTCGCTTTTGCATGTTGTTTAAGACCATTCTTTCTGAGAATCTGTGGTTTGATTTGTTGGCTGTGTTTCGTTATTGCAGCGTGTAACTGTTGAAGTGTTTGCGGAATACCTGAATACGCCTTCCCCTTCAATGCTCCCTACAGAAAAACGTCAGGCGTTGCCAGATCTAGTGTTGGGGCAGGCGCAGTCCCCGAGATATGATGCGATTTCCGAAGAATTCCATCTGAAGGTTTACTGACTCGCCAGCGGTGTTAGCAACCTTCGTTGATTTCCTGTTCCGTGATTTCGGATATGAATGGTTCGATAATCTGGGCACGGATCGTTATGAGTTAATGGCTTAACTGAAGAAAAGGGGCTTAATAATGTACGAGTCGTTGCACACCAAACACTGACTTTCTGATTGTGGAGAGACATTTCTTTAAATTCCTGAAAAATTTTTAGTAACCCCACAGACGAGTGTTTTGGCTGTTGATGTATTGAAGTCCGGGTGGACTTCAACAGCCAGAACATTTTCTCATTTGTAAAGAAAATCACGTTCAAAATGTCGTCACCTTCTTCAGAGAGGAACTCCCAGAACCACCTGCATTACCGAACACAAACCTTGTGCTCTGTTTATTTCAGCTGATGCACGACAAGAATTTTGTAAGGGTGGAAACGCAACTTCCTTTTCAGAATATCGTGGGCTGTACTCTTCGGTACATTAACTTGTTGTGACCGCCGCCTCACGGACTTCTGTTAAATCTTCTGTATCCTGACCGGGATATCCTGTACGGTTTCGTCTGCTGTGGATAATCTGCCACAGCGGGGAACATCCAGAACACTTCCAGTTTCCCGAACTTCGCGATGAGGTGACTTACCACATTTCGGCGTGGGACCACTGCTTTACGAAATTTCCAAGCTTACTGTCTTTGGATTTCGTCCGTGTTCTTTTCGTCATGGCGAAGGAAATGTTCAACTCCAAACGCTCTCTCTTCAACCGTGAACACCATTATCCTTGTGTCGAGACAAGTGATCAATCGAAACGTCTAACGTCGTGGACCAAGCGCTTGGGAGGGACTTACGCTCCGAATGACAGCTGCGCGGGCCTGGAGGTGATGAGACAGGAAAGCTACAAGACACAGGACACTTCCAAGTTGCGGGTCACTTCTACTGTAATTTCATTGCAAATTTCTTTATTATTACATTACTGCACTTCGTACCTTCATTGCAGAGTCATTATTCGGACACCCTGTATACCATGAATAAAAAAAATCGTTATATTGAGATGCTTATTGATTTTTCTAATGGGTCGCTTGATGATGTAGCAGACAGATAGTGCCAGATGAAAAGCTTTTGAATCAGAATCTTTCTTGAGCGGGTTAATGAACACCTGTTGTTTCGACTTCTGTTCACATGCCACGTTATCAAATACGAAACCTCAACGCTCTTCTATAAATGGCGAATTCTTTTTCAAACAACAAGATTCGTTACTCTCATTTTGCATGAAATTTTACAAATGTATATCTCGTTTTTGTGATATTCTATCTTATTACATGCAATTTTGTATTTTTGCTCTCCTCTTCTGTCGTAAACATTTCACACGTAATCAAATGTGAAGAATCTGGTTTAAATAACGCTCAAACTTCGGATATGCAGAAAATCTGAATACAATATTTCATTAGCAGGATGAACTTTAAAACATAACATCAATAAAAACTCGTTTCACACAATGCAAATTTATGTGTGCACGACGTAATAATGAAAAAACAAAAATAAGGACTGCTATTTAGAACGCGTTTTTTTTTTTTTTTTGTCTCTGCGGTTCTTAGGACAACTTCAAGTTTAACGTATTTGCAAAATTGGTTCTGTGACGTTCTTAGAGATATGTGATTTAAGTAATTTCGTACATATTGAACAAAATTTTGTTTTAGAACATCATTTTCAAATACTTGTGCTTTAATTTCATAATATTAATTAATTTAATAAAATTTGACGTACTGAAACTGATTTGTATATGTTTTGTATTTTTGATAAGTTAAGTGTTTTCCAAACCGGATGATAACTAAAAATGCCCGATTTGTTTAACAGCATACCCAAGGACTGGGTAGATGGTCTTCTGCTTCCCTTGTTCTTAAGCAGGGCACAATTTCGGCATTATTCCGGAGAGCTGAAATCCCGCATATTCCTCTATACAGGACAAAATTGATGTTTCTTCAAATATGTTCTGTATGTCACATTTTTGCTTTTTCTCTTCAGTACATCTGGTTTCCTTATATTCATGAACATTTTTCAAAAAGATTACTTTTGTGATGCAAGCAATTCCCTTTGTTTTCTTAGAACTTTGTCTCTGAAAGCGAACGCATATACGTAATTTTTTTTAGTTTAGGGTTAAAGAACCACCGTGGGCAATTCAATTGGTTATATGAAGTCGCGCGTCCCTAATTTAGGGCCAATGGTTCCAGGGAAGGTAAAGAGACAGAGCTGTAACGTAAACACAACATACATGCGCCAACTGGATTGGAATCCGGGACCACGAGGACAAACGGTAATTAGCCATCGCTTAGAACACTGCGTTACTTGGCGAAGTATACCTGATTAGATCTTTTATGAATATTTACAAAATCCGGATTTCGTTAGCATTTACATTACTTACATCCGACGGATAATCCATACGCTCATTACGACGAATATTTAACAACGCGCGAAGCCAATGTGGCCCACACGTAGAGACTGGTGCAGGTGTAATGCTCTGGGTCGTGATTTTCTTGCAATCTCACGGTTCCCTTGTAGGAGTGTGGGACATTTTGAAGGCCAACTAACGTGTACTGTTTCACCGTTGGATGCATTCTTTCTTTCATTCTTTCTTTTATTCTTTCTTTCAATCTTTCATAAGTGACCCTTTGTTTTGAAGCTGTAAGTAAAGCCTCAACCATAGAAGGTGCTACGGTTTTCCAGAAATTTTGGTGAAGACGAGGATACCTCCTAATATGCTCCAGCTGGAACCTTGAATCAGTCAGCTCTTGTGGCATGGCTGGGGGTTGTAGAATTGGAGGCTACGTTAGCATAGGAAAGCTGTGGAGTGACCATCTTTTTTCCAAGGCATCAGCGACCAATGCTGACCATACCTCATTATCAATCAGGTGAGGCAGCTTATTCACCAAGTGGTACTGTCTTTCAACAATAACACTAAAAGAATTGAGAGCAAGACTCTTGAAGTTATAACTCACCGTACGGTGATTATTAAGGAGACTCAGTTTTACTTCCACAGTAGTGGACGCATTGAGTTGTGCGTCATGCTCAAGTTGGATGGATTCAAACGTGTGAATCCACTCCTTGATGGAGGCTGATGCTTGGTTCAAATTGTTGATATATTTCTCCAACCCTTTGAAGACTTCCTTGGATGCAATGGGCACCTGGGTTGTCATCTCCGCCTCGTCATCACTGATGGCTGGCGGAGGTGGTCTCCGTTTGCTTGTTTACATCCCAAAAATGCACGGCACTTGCTATCAAGCATTGGCGTCCGTGTGCTTAAGAAAAGCCTGCAATGTCACACCCCCATCAATCCAATGTATTTTGTTGTTGATTCGAACAGTCATCTTTGTCTGACAGATATATATATATAGCCATTTATCAATATTCTGTGTCATGCAGACAATTGAAGGACCCAATGGTATAATCTAAAGCTTTATCCATTTCTGTTAGTCTGTGTGTTGGTAGATGACACTGTTGCTACGTCAACCCATATCTGTAATAAGTTTTCTCATAGAATGTAATTGGTAGCATTACCAAACGCACCTCAATTAAAGGCGAAACTGCCACGTGACTTGGCTTGGCTGCTTTAACTTTGGCACTTACCGCTGTTTCTATTTCACTCAGATTGTTGCTCAAAGTGAAAGCTACCATGCGATTACCAAAATCGTTTGGGATTTGCCAAGCGATTAGATCAAGTGGACGTTATTTTTATATTTATAGCAGGAAGTTACGTGAATGCTGTGATTAAAAAAAATATGTTTCGCAGCCAAAATCGTATTAGCAATATTTACTGAGGCCACTAATCCTCCGCATATATCTTTAAAACAATATTTGACTTAAAATTATGCTCCCGACTTTGTATGCACAATGATTTTCAGTAGATACCTACATATTTTACTGGGCTTTCTGAATTATTATTTGCTGATGTGGAACAATAACAGAACAACAAAACAAAACCCATAAAAACACTGAATGTGTTAACGTCGTTATATAAGTAAAACTTCCATATGCAATTAGGCTTAAAATAAGCGATCCCTGTCTTCTAAGAGCATAAAATTCACTATTTCTTTATGTCATATGTAAAATAATGCTCGAATTGCCCTTAATTCGTTGAATCAAAGATGGAAAAACTTGATGTGCATTCTTATTTTAGATTAGGCTACGTTTTACCCTACTATTCAGATGATGCTACTGAATATTTTTAATATTTGTTTGGATATTAAGAAATACATTTTCACTGTAATTTCAGAATTCATTTAGAAAACTTTATTTACACTGAACATTTTAGCTGAAATTAAGCTGCTAGAGGACTATATTTAATATTGTAATGTATTTAGGCCGTTGAACAGTGACAATTGGTTTTCCTTTTGTGTAAGGGAATTAAGATGCAGCAACATGATAAACCTTAATTGGTTACTAAAATTTCCTATCTTATACATACCTAGATTAGAAAAACATTGTGAAGCAAATTAAGAACTGAATATAGCTGATATTACAGAATGGTAGGCGCTTACCAAAATATATTAAAAAATGTAAAATAACTTTGCTTACTGAATCGTTAAAGAGGAGCAAGCCCATATTCTTATAGTGTGCAGTAAAAAAATTAAAAAAAATATATAAAAATGTTATTAGTAACTATATACCTAATTTTTATTGGAAAGGCAAAAAAATAATTATTCTGAAAAAAACTAATCCTTTTGGTTCTACAAAATAAAAATATTTCTCTTTTTGAAGAAGCCGTAAGGAAGCTGTATCGTTTTAAATTAATAATGGATACATGTACACCAATTATGCAAAACATAGTAAAACTATTCTAGTAATGCTAGTCATTGGCCAAAGGATATAAATACATGTTTTCAAGTCTTCAAACGGCAATTAGATGGCTTGTTCAAGGAAGATAGACAGAAATTGGAATCTCAATAATAATAGCTTCAACAATTTAAAAAAGATATGTTATTTATTTGACAATAAACCAACAGATACCGTGTAATTTTCACTAGAATTCACGCAGTCTCCTATTGGTTGGTCACGGGGTATCATTGTAGAAAAATTCGTTATTTGAAGAACTGGTTCCAAATTCCTGGGATTGGAGCCAGTTCCAGATGAGGAAAAATCCAACATGGCAGACACAGGAAATCACACCTGTTGAAATCTTCCTGATCGTAATTAATGGATAACTTCACAAATTTGCAGCAAAAAAAGAAAAAATACCTCACGGACTTTATTTGACATATAACACAGTAGAAAAATATCAGCAGTAAATTATTAGGGAGCGCATTTCTGAAGTAATGCTGCAGAGGTACAACCACAGGCTATGTGTTAAATCGCTTAATTTCCTTATGCTGAATGAAAAATTAATAACCAACGAATCATTTTTTTCGTGTTCCATTTGGACTCCAACCAATGAGCGGAAAAAGGGGTTTTCTATGACGAGTGCCATCTGCCTGAATTTAATATTTTTCACTTAGAGCACTGGATACCAGAAAACTATAGATAGTTCAGAAAAAGTAACGATGTATAATTGATATGAGGATATGGACAAAATTGTATATACTGTCGATGGTATCTCCAGCTTTAGTCATGCGGCCCAGTGTTTGTTTATGTTCAGCAAATACATAACGTTAGGTTGATAGATGGCCTCATAAATAAAAAGCAGGATTACAATTGTCTTCCTTCTGCATGTAAAATTTTAGAATCCCCAATATGCAAACTTCAAAACAGAGTATTTCCAGGATGTAGAATTCGGTTTAAATGCCAGTTCTGTCATTTCTGCTATATGGGAATAATTTATTAGCAGAATGTGAAGCAACGTAATTCGACCAGATTGCAAAAGCCTGTGTTGATGGAGCTTTCTACATGAAGCTACTCAGTTCAGCTAAAGGATTTTGGTTCATGTTTGCGGAGGTATCAGCTGAGGAGAACTGTTTTTCCTTTTCACAAAGAAGCATTAGGTGGAGAAAGAGTTCGGTGGATAAATTATATTTAACAATGCGGCTTTTAAATAGACCATAGATATTACGTTAAGGTAAATAGATAAATGTTGGTAATAGATAAAGGTAGGTCATGTTGGAGGTAATGCGAATTTCTTTTCTTTCTTTTTTTTTTGATTGGAGGTTTAACGACCACCGTGAGCAACTCAATGGGCTATAAGCAGTCGCCCGTCCCTAATTTAGGGTCACTGGTTCCAGGGAAGGGAGAGAGCCAGTGCCGTAAGACAAACACAACATCCATGCCTGACCGGGATACGAACCCGGATCCCTTACGGACGAATGGTCAGAGGCCAGCGCCTTAGACCACTGCGCCACCGGGGCGGCAATGCGAATTTCAGTTATGATTTTGATAAGTCCTAATAATGTTTATTTGCAAGAAATTATAAAAATACTTACAGTTTCATACCTAAGAGAATTTGTACAGTTAAAATGTAAGTTGCTTCATTTTAAAAGCAACGTGTTTAAGCAATCACTGAAAAGCCCTTTTGGGCTGCACAATGTTAACCATCACTAGAATACAACATATGTTGGAAAACTGCTATCACATATGAGTATATGTATATCTAAAACGACTTTCAGCGTGGTTTTATAATTAAGTATTTAACAATCTTCACTTTAAATTTCTTAATCGATTTTGTTTTAAAACATATAATGTAATAATTACTCATTAATTGGCTGAAAAGATAATTATATAAGGTATCTCTTTTTCAGTTTTCTTTTTCGCTCTCTGGATATCAATGTTCGGACTTGGGGCGATTTTCGAAATGTAGTGTCTGTCCTTTGAGCTTAAAAAATGATACGACTCATGCTTTGGCTAATGAAACTTGTGTAAAAGGTTTGTGAAAATGAACATGTTTCCATATCTTTAGCAAAATAATTGTTTAAATTTAAGAACGATGAGTGTGTTTTGTTTGAGCCATTTTTTCCTTTCTTAAATATTATCATTTACTGAGATAAAACTCTGTGTTATCCTTTGGACGGGTGTGGAGCTATGCTTTCAAATGGAAATAAAGTATCTCCAATAGATCTTTAATAAGCCTTTGTTAAATTCTCATGGCTACCTTCTTTAATCCTAGCCTAGTCCATGAGCTGTAAACTGATGATACAGAATTTTGCTGTCACGCCTCTGAGATCCGAAACACTTTTAAACATATTTGGCGAGTTAATAGATATAGAAAATTACGTCCAGCAGTTCTAACACAGTGCTACGAGCCGCAGCAGTTGAATTCTTTTTCCTATGTTTCCTTCACAAAAAACACAGCGGCTTTATTAATTTCTGAGCGTGACCTTGAAACTAGTGGTTGGTGGCTGACGCAAGTATTATAAATTCTTCATCGCCCTTCAGTTACGTAAACCCTCGTCTGGTAGCTGTGTCACCATTTGAGGCCACGCCACAATCTATTGAAGTCTATAAGGTGAAAATGGATGAGGGACAGATGAAATTTCAGAAACAAGCGGTGATTGAATTTTTGTAGAAAGGTGAAATTCAAGGTTGTATTCTTCAACGGATGGTCCCTCTGTACATCGGTGGTGCACTTTCATATGCCACAGTCAAAAGATTTGCTGCACTCTTTAAACTAGAAGGAAACTAACTCTTTCTATAGCGATCCTCGCGGAAAACTCTAAGTTGATATGACCACAGACATTTGCCAGAAAATGGAGAACTTGGTGATGTCAAAACAGCGAATCATTATCGTACAGATTGCTGAAGATCTGAAATTAAGCACTTTCTGTGTTTGAACCATTTTGTCTCAGAGGTTAAATACGTCCAAAACGATAAGGCATTTTTGACATCCTTAACCTCCGAGATGAATTCCTGTATTTTGAAACTTGAGAAGAAGATTAATCAGTTTGAATGAAGAAAGTCAGGTCCAACATGACCACATTAACCGCGATCCAGTTATCTTCTATTCCTGTGTTGTGATTGGTGATGAACTTGGTTTCATGATTAGGACATTGATACTAAACAAATGAGCATGCACTGTAAAGCATCATGGATCACCAACAGTACAATCATCAGCATGGAAGAATATGGCCACCATATTTTGGGACTCAGAAATATTGCTCTTAATAAATCACGTGCATCATAAAAGGAGTATAAATGCAGCATATAATTCTGCGTTTTTAGGACAATGAAAGGAAGCCATCAAAAGTAAACGGTGAGCGAAATTTTGATAAGGCGTTCTGCATTTTCACGACAGTTCTCCAATATATACAGCCGATGTTTCCATGCAAGCTGGGACAGAATGTGACTTATAATTGTTTCCTCACCCGCTTTTGAATCTAGTGATTTTTCCTTTTAAAAAATCTCAGGCGACACAAGCGTTTTCAGGATGATTTTGAACTGAAGAAGGTAACGAAATATTGGTTTGACGAGAAAGTAAAAACATGATTTGCATCTGGAATTCGCTATTTCTATGACACGAACAACCAGGATATTAAAATCAGGGAAGACTATATGGAGAAACAAAGGTGAGCTTTTTAAAAAAAATATTGTCATTGTAGGTTAGACTTGGAACTTACAGAACACCCTGCGTAGAAATGACCAAAAGGTCATTCCGAAGAAAATTGTTTTTGTTATTTGAGTTTGCGTCTTGACTATGATGTCTTGATGAATGAGAGATATCATCTAACAGCCCCATCGCTCGCTATGTGTAGCTGAGCTGAACTTTGAACTATTTCCAATGAAAAATTATAGGTACTCGCCTATGAATTCATGTGGGATTTATTCAACTTGTAGTCAAAGCAAAACATAATGCTATTATCCTTTTACTGGCATTCCACCTTTTTGCCTATGTAAAACGGGAAAATTTTCTGTGTCAGTAATATCCTTTTATTCTTTTAACGCAGCATTCATCAATAGGCAACGAACTTTTCTGAAAGTGGATAACGCGACAAGTCACTCGTCTGAAATGGTCAGCCGTGAAGTACTATAATGTTACACGGCACTAGCAGTGTTCCTGCCAAGTAGGCCGGTAACGGTGCTTGGAACCTGTCGTACAATTTAGTTGGCCGCGGCACCAGGTGTGAATCTCAGGTGCACCGCGCACTCAATGATTCACACCAGAACGTAAAAAATGAAAAGTTGAAGAATGACCCGAAGCATAAGGCTTGGGTGAATCCACCGTGTGAACAAAAATAACAACAACAATAAAAACAAATAAACTAAAAAACGATACTTTGGGATCAGAGAGTTGTGATAAGGTTCACCCGCAATCACCAATTCGTGACTGAGTGTAGTTGTCCGGATATTACTCCGGTACATTCAATCCCCAACCAGCCAGTACAACACTCACTTTCGCAAATAACACAAGATTCTCAAATACACAACACAACATTTAATTACGTTCTGCGAGATTTAAACAGATACGGTGCTCTCTAGGCGCATAGACAATTGCCCCTCTTATGTGGGCAGCATACGGTGTCACACTTTACTGTCGGAAGACGCAAGCCGACTGAGTCTCCACCCGACTATCTGAACAAGAGATACTATTCGTTAACACACTAAATAGAGCTGCAGGTGATATTCATATACAATTGCTTAGAGAATGAAAAAAAATTATATGCAAACGATCACATTAAAAATACTCGCGACATAAAATACACAAGCACGTTAATTTGCGGTATACGATTATAGGTGCGAAATACTGCCAAAGTTAATTAACTAAATCTAATAAGCATGCACATGCAGATCCCTTCTCCGCTCGCTTTGGCCCTGAACCAAAGTTAAAAGAAACTGTCCCGCCCAGCGGAATTTGTGGCCACACCCTCTCCCTTATTCATGTAAAAAATAATCAGGAATTGGGCCCTGTAAGAAATTGAAATCTGTATGTGCAGGTATTTCCTCTGAGGTTCAGTCACTCAGCATTACTGCATCTATGTCCATGCAGCTTTGGGTGTCGGGATGGCACAAGTTCGCAGATGTGCGAAAAAAGAAAAAAGGAAATATTCATCTACTTACAGTTTCGTGACTTTGCTGTGCAAATCCGTTGTGCATCACATAATATCACACGACAAAAAAAAAACGCGCACACACACACAGACACTTGCACCATGTGGCAGCACCGATGATTCAACACTTCACTTTGACGCTTGATGTAAATGAAGCACACAATTAAAATGGTGATATCACGCCGCACTTTGTTGCGCTGATGCGAGTATACACAGATCCACTCTTGTGAAGATTTAAAGGTGGCCGTTAAACAAAATAGCCCCTCTCGCATCTGCTGTTGCAGTTTCCGAGACTGATTTTCTGTGTTCCTGGGAAATGATTTCTGTTGTCGTGAAGAAATAATTCTGACCGTCAACTGCTTGGAGAGTGGAACCCCCTCACTTCTGCTGCTGCTATAGTAGATTCCGTCCGTCGCTACCATCCGTCCCTTTTGACCGTTCATTCCCAATTCATTCAGTTCCTTTTCCGTTAGCATAACATCTACTCTGCCTGAGTACGCAGTTCAAATATGCCCCTCGCAGGTTTTGTTTCCATTTTTTTTATCGAGTTGCGACCGCCAGCCCTAAGATTAATTTTCTCGGCCGAGCGAAATCAGACGTGCTTTTACCTTAAGCGTATATCGGCAACTGCCGACCGAAAACAACGCTCGAATTCATGGTTGGTTGGTTGGTTATTAGATTTTATTGACGCAAGGGCCATGGTTGGCCAAAGAGCGCCAGATGCAAGACAAACAGACAAAATTAAAAAACGGGGCATAAATCGCAAAATCTGGCTGACAAAGTAAAACCGAACCATGAGTACAAAGGAAGGGCCAAAAAAGACAATGAAACAAACAGTATGATAAACATGGTACAATGGTGAGAAACAAGCCGATTAAGTAAAACTGAGGAATGAGAATGATAAAACACATTACGAAATCGAACACAACTACACATAGGATGAGTCACTCTCCTCCCCCACACACTCCAATATAATGCTGGCCGAGGGCGAGGACGAATCACTATCCTCCCCCTCATGTTCCTCTGCAATGTTAGTTGAGGCTGGGGACGAACTGTCACTCTCCTCCCCCCGATGTTCCTCTATAATGTTGGGTGAGGGTGGGGACCTCGCTGAGTCCGAGACAGTTGCAATGTTGGTCAGGTGGACCGCGACAGTTGGATGGACACGGCACACCTTTGCGGATTGAATGCCGGGTCTTCCGCACGTACAGGCTGTCTGCTGGGAACCGGAAGAGTCGATCGTCTTCAAAAGAGAAGGCGCAGACTCAGCTGGTCGAATAAGCTGGAGCTCGGTGAAATCCACCTGTGTCGCTTGTTCAACTGTAGATCGCTTGGCAAGTGCGGCGAGAGCTACAGGGCGCGGAACAAAGGGCTGCACGGGTTGCGGCAGAGACTGAACCACTGCGGCAAAAGTACGCTGTCGGTTGGTGGGTATACCCAACTTGACCTTGGCAGCAGGGTACGAGAGGCCCTCCAGGGTCTTGAGGCGCTGGATTGCAATCTCGTCCTTCCATTTCATACAGTTGCGGGAGTAAGCTGCATGGGCCTCACCGCAGTTAATACAGCAGGCCGCAGAAGTGCAGCCATCCCCGTCATGTTCACTGGATCCACAATTTGCGCAACGAGCGGAACTCTTACAGAAACGTTGGGAATACCCGTACCTCTGGCACCTGAAACAGCGCAGAGGACTGGGAATGTACGGGCGAACTCCACAGACCAAGTAGCCAGCCTTGATTTCGGTCGGAACTTTCGGGGAGTTAAAAGTCAAGATTACATTTTTAGACTTAGTCAAGGAACCATCGCGCCGGAACATCATACGACGAGCAGCAATAACACCTTGATCTGCAAGTTCAGTCACCAATTCGTCTTCACTGCATGGCAAGAGATCAAACTCCGAAATAACACCCCGAGAGGTGTTAAGAAACGGGTGAGGTGTCACTTTGACAGGAATGCCTTGAAGACTAGTGAGGTGCAGAAAAGTGTAACTCTGAGAAACACTGCAAGTTTGGACAAGTAGGTCCCCAGAGCGAAGCTTCCTCACAGACTTCAAGGGGCCAACCGCAGCATCCAAAGCTTTAGAAATGAAAAATGGAGATCTGGTGGACAGTCTCTCATTCGGATCGATGGATTCTACAACTAAGTGTGTAGCATGCGTATTCACAGCAATCGAGGGGAGACGACGCTTCGGAGCGACTGGTACAGCTGCCGAAGAAGAGGTTCCACATTCTTGGTCCAGGTCATGGTCTAAAGATCGTTTAAGCACATTCTTGGTCCAGGTCATGGTCTAAAGATCGTTTAAGGGTATGAGACTTGGTAGGTTGAGAAGACGAATGAGAGTCGTTGTCAACGATCATTTGCTCAGGTGACTTGAATTTGGAGCGTTTGTTTTTGGGTTTACCCATGGAAAAAAGGAGAAGGATTCGTCTGCAGACTACTCCACCCACCACCGAGCCCTACAAGGGAGAACTGGAGGTCTGCAAGCCAAGAAAATGAGGCTGGACACAGTTCTGGAGCTTATACGTTGCAGATATAGTCCGTTGGCTGTGATCACACGCACTTGGCGGACACTTCGGCCTCCGGGTACCGTCATGCCAATGCCTTTGGCATGATCCCACAGCCCCCGGGCTCACCCTGCCGTGCTATACGACAAAAGCCGCTAAAGCCCTGCACACAACTTGGTACAAGACTTCTGACTAGAGGTGGGTTAGTCTCTAGCCTCCCGTTTACAGCGAAGCCGGGGTCGAAGAGGAGTGTTGGCACACAGGAGGCACTTATCCGGTCTCCTGCGACCTCAGCCGCCAGACATCCCATTTCCGCCTCACGGGTCTCCGCACGCGGCAAACATGCAGGTAGGTCTAGCACCCAAACCAGTTAAAAGGAGAAAAGAAATCCAAAGAAGACAAATTCTGGAAGGGAACCTAAACGGAATCTCAGCAACCTACGAACTGAGCGGTTAATATAAAACAGTTAGTGGTGGAGGGTAACAAAACCACAAGACCGGGGTGTTAGTACATAACGTGGTAGCGATTAGGTAAAGTATACAACACGGGCAACTAGCCAGTGGAGAAAATAAATAAAAACGAAAAAGCGAGACACAAGACCAGCTCGGGATCGTGGGGCCGCGACTCCCCAACAGCTGGATGAACAGCCGTCCCTGCATACACCATCAGCACCAAAATAAAAAACAAGCGGTGGTATGACCTCAGATGTTGACCAGTCACAAGGTCAGCTCGGGCCGTGGGGGCGCCGCTCCCCAAATAACTGGAAAACCAGTTATCCCAGTGCGGGGCTCGAATTCATGGCCTATTCTTTTCGGCGATTTTATACTCTTAATTGCCCATTGTCCCTAGCAGACGTCAGAGTATCTTTCTTGCTGACAGAGTTATGTGTCTGCTGAGGGTCTCTTGGCCCACCCACTGAAGTAAACATACGGACCACAGCGTTAAGCTACAAGCGGAAAGAAGAAAAAAGAAAAGTGAAAAACCACTTCGAACAATGCTGCTTCCATCCGCATTGGAAAGCACATTTCCCTCGTTCGTTTTGCAGCCCCTCGAAGACACTTGAGATAGGAATTTTTATGTTTCACTTCATGGCTATGTGTGAGGTCTAGCAATTCAAAAATGGCAAAAATATTGCGTTTCTTGCCTTCAAAAGCATTGGAGCGACTTCCCAATTATCCTGCAATTTTGTTAATTAATTTAGAGAACAGCCGAAAGAAAAAAAAACAACGTAAATGAGAAATAAATAAAAAAAAAGCTGTGAACTGTAAAAGAACATGTGAGCCTGCCGAACTGTGATTCCTAGCTGCCTCATACAATACGCGACATGGCGGACAAATTTTAAAGTATTCTTCAGGTTTTAGGTTGGGAGGGGGGTGTCCACTGTAACATTCCATCCCCTCATGAAAGAAAAAAAGGGATGACTGGATGAAGTTTATTCATCCAATCATTCTATTTTTTTTTAACTGTAAACACTCAACACTTTCCCACCGTCGCAAGGCACCTAATTCCGGACTTAAGTGCCCTGAGAGCGGAAGGAAAGTTTAAGGATTTCATCACACGTTCATTTCTACTCGTCGAGATAGGCGGAAAGAAAATTTAAATATGAGGCATAGCTTCGAGAATCCATGAGTTCCACAGATCTCTTACGTTCGATGCTCCTACACCCGCTTTTATCTACGCTCGATGCCAAATTCTTGCGTTCCACTGTCTTCGAGTTCCTTCTCAACATCGTAGATAATCGTGGTGTCACAGTCTTCCTGGGGATCCACTATAATCCCGACTGCTCCCCGTCTGTCAGTGTGTGGCATGGTGTTACTCGCCCTTAACACCCGCCCGTAATCATCCCTTGGTCTCAGCGACGCCCGCGAAATGATTAGAGGACTTTTGATCTGGCTTCCCTGCACTCGTAAGGGATCCACAATCATGCGGGTTCGCGCTGGAAAGGGTTCGGTTTCTGAGGGAGGCGGAATTGCTTCGGAGGGCGTTGGGTCGCCCGACTGTAGCATCGACATTGGGCTCTCCCATTCATCATCTTCATACAATTCTGCATCTTCGGACTCCCATGTGGTTCGTGCGAGGTGCTGTGACTCGTGTTCATCTCCCGCATCCCGAACTGTTTCCTGGAAATGCCACGTGTCGAATACCCTTCTCTGTGGGGCTTTAAAGATCCTATCAACATGGGTAAGGCGAGGACGCCTCATATCGTTCACCGGCACAATTTTGAAGTTAACTGGTGAAGTCTTTTCCACCACTCTAAAGGGTCCTATGGACGGTTTCATCAGCTTGCGCGATCTTGCCTTGGACGCCGAAGGGTCGTGTTGATAAACAAGATCATCCACCTTGATTTGCTTATCTACTGCCGTCCGTGTCCGATAGTCCCTTGAGTTCTGGGCTGCCTCTTTAAGGTTATCGCGAACAATTCTGAATGCTTCCTGCGGTCGCATAACCAAGCTCTCTGCATCATTCAGGTGCTCAGAGTAGCTCCAAGGGATTTCCTCGCTCAGCAAATGCCCAGGCATATTCAAATCCCTTCCAAACATGAGGAAATTGGGAGTTTCCCTAGTAGCGCTGTGAGTGGCCGCTCTGTACGCCATAGCTACAAAATCTGTAAACTTATCATAATCTTTCCCAGTCGGAGAAAAGTAAAGCGCTAAGGAGTGCATCACTGTACGGATACTTCGTTCCGCTTGTCCGTCAGTCTCCGGATGCCTCGGGCTGGTAGTCAGTTTCTTAATGCCTAATCTTCTGTAGAGTTCGGACATTAATTCTGACAAAAAGTTTGTTCCTCTGTCAGTCAACAAAGTATGAGGTACACCATGTCTCGCTATAACGTGCGTCGAGAACTTTTCAGCTACTTCTTTGGCTGTTTGAGTTTTTAAGGGGATTAGCTCAATATACTTGGTAAAAGAGTCGGTGACTACCAATAGGTACTTGTTTCCGTTCTCTGTCGTGGGAAGAGGTCCTGCGATGTCCATGGAAATTTTGGACCACGGACCTGGCATTATTTCCGGGGTAATTAAACCCGCCTTTTGGTTTCTCTTGTAGCCCCGGCGTTTTAAACACTCCTCACAACTGGCAGTGTAATTTTTTACATCAGCAAACATATTGAGCCAAAAATATTTGAGTCTAATTCGCCCCAATGTCTTCTCAAACCCTAAGTGTCCGGCGCTTATACCATCATGCTCAGCTCTCATTACTTCAGACTTTAGAGAGTCAGGCACCACCAACTGTTCAGTAACAAGTCTGCGTAGACTGTTTTTGGCTGGCAAGGAAAAATGATATAGCAGGTTGTCACGCATGAAGTAGGTATCTGTGATTTTATCAACAGCAGAGTAGTCACGCCCCTCGAGGCAATCGATTACTTCGACCAAATTCGGGTCTGCCCGTTGTGCAGCCTTTATGGACTCAGCATCAAGTGTAGGGCCTGGAGCCGCATCACTTTCCACCACTGCTGCAATATGCCTCGACAACACATCCGCGTTTGTATTCTTCTTCCCTGTGCGATACATTACATCAAAATCATATTCGGAAGGGCTGAGATTCTACCTAACAAGCCTAGAGTTTGGAGTTTTTAGCGTCATCAGCCACTTTAAGAGTCTGTGATCAGTTATAACTGTAAACTGCCTACCCACTAAATATTCCCGCCAATGCGTGATGGATGCAACTATTGCCAAAGCCTCTTGCTCAGTTGTACTGTAATTTTGTTCTGCTGGGTTAAGTTTCCTGCTGAAGAATGCAATAGGATGTCTGACGCCCTCTTCGTCGTCCTCCTGCTCGAGTATACCCGTAATAGCCAATTTGGATGCATCTGTGGTCACGAAGAATCTTTTCGAGAAATCTGGGTAAGCCAACAGCGGCTCATTTATGAGCGCCCTCCTCAATTGCTGGAAGGACTCCTCACACTGCTCATCCCAGATAAATTTTACATTTCTGCTGGTGAGATTTGTCAAAGGTTGGGCAACGGATGCAAAATTTTTGATATGGCGCCTGTAGTAGCCCGCCATTCCCAAAAATGCTCGGACGTGCTTAACAGTGTGTGGGGCTGGAAAATCCCGTACGGCCTCCATGTTTTCAGGGTTTGGCCTTACTCCTTGACCATCCAGAAGGTGCCCAAGATATGTAACCTCCTTGGTCGCAAACTCACATTTACTTGGATTAATTTTAAGCTTGTGCCTTCTTAAACGTTGGAAAATTAACTCCAGTTTCTCCAAGTGTTCATTTAAGGTCTTAGATGCACACAAAATATCGTCGACGTACACTAGAATGCCATCATCACGCTTGTCCAAAAACAATGAGTCCAGTGCTCACTCAAAAGTTGCAGGACTGTTGCACAATCCAAACGGGAGACGGTTCCACTCGAAATGGCCATTTTCGCAGGAAAAATCAGTTTTGTGCTTGTCTTGTTCCCTGATTTTGATTTGATGATACCCTGCCAAAAGGTCTATTTTCGAAAAACTTCGGCATCCATGCAAAAGAGATAGGGTCTGTTGTATTCTGGGGACTGGGTAACTGTCTTTTCTGGTTATCTGATTCAATTTTCGAAAATCACAACAGAAACGATATGAATTGTCCCGTTTTGGAATGAGGACAATTAGGGAGCTATATGGACTATCCGACTTAGAAATAATTCCAGCATCCAGTAATTCATTCACTTGATCTTTTAATTCAGGTCTAAGAGCATGCGGAACATTGTATGGGCGAAGCTTAAAGGGTTTGTCATCTGTTAGATGGATTTCATGTTCAGCGAGGTCAGTGCCCTGCAAATCTATGTGATCCCGTGCACAAACATCGGAATATGTCATCAGTAATTCCAAAACCTTCTCACGTTCAAAATAATTCAAATGCTCCAATTTAAAATCACCGGCAGACACAGGCAAAGTACCGCGCTGCGTTACACCTATTTCAAGTGAATTCTGAGGGATTTCCACAGGTTCTACTTGAAATAGCTTAGTATGTTTGTTTAACCAAATAGGGGAACTACTAGTGTTTGCTACTTTTACATCATATAAACCACTTGATGCGACATTATTAACAGACCGTGCCAAAAGTAATCCATCTTTGCGTGCACGTGGATGCGGTTCAAACAAGACAGTCTGCACTCTCATACGAGGCGGTGTTCCCAACTTCACTTGAAGGAACATTTCTGCGTTGGGAGGGACACAAGTTTTCTGAGCCAGGGGGCAACAGTCACCCCTCCTCAAGCATATCGTCCGCGTCCCTCTCTTTCTGCGGAAAGCATTGCGTGGGTGGAGGGTCGGGAAACAACAGCTGATTCGAATGGGCAGAGAAGGTTAAGTGATGTGTTCGCATCGCATCAATTCCTAACAATGCTGAGTAATTTTCACTCAGCGGGTATTTTGACACATGGGCCTTGACTAAAATATTTCTTCCTTTGATTCGCAGATTTACGTTGTAACATCCTAAGGTTGGAATGATTTCCCCTGTGATGCTTTTTATCCTTAAATCTGAATTGATGGGAGTCAATTTCCTGCGACCTTTCAATCTTAAATAAGCATCTTTCGCCAAAAGAGTTACCGATGATCCCGTGTCGACTAATAACTTAATTTTGTCACCTTCGAGATCTGCGTTAATAATCGACAAATTGTCCCCACTTTGAATAGAAACATAATGCACCTGAGAGGATTTAAACTCTGACTGGGCCGAGATACCTCTTACAAATCGACCCTTATTTAGTTTAAAGACTTATTCTTGGAATCTGGTTTCTGTGTACCAAATTTTCTTGATACCTCGTAATGAGAATCTCTTCCACTTCCTCTGCTATATACCTGTTTGGGTATTGTCTCCGTCCTATTTGACCCTTCCAAATTAGGGCACAACCGGATCACGTGGCCTTCTAATCCACACCCAAAGCACACAATTCTACTTTCGCTGCGCCGTGTTTGTTGCGATCCACAATTCTCTTCGAGTGAATCATTTCGATTACCGAAACCCCGGCGTTCATCTAGCCTTGTTTCCTTCCATCTAGCTCGTTCCGCTCCGAAGAGCTGGGGGTTAGATCGCTAAAATGTCTCTCTATTTCTCTCATTCCCTTCCGATTTCCTGTCTTCTCTTCCCTGAGAATTCCCGACTAACTGCCCTACCGTATTCTCCGTGGCTTCCAAACGCGACAACATCTGTTGTAAAGTGCGGGCCAGCATTACCGACTCCTCGTCGCCTCTGCCTCCTTCCACCGTATTCACCAAAGTTTTTCTACCTATGAGTGCTAAATTCTCCTCCTCTTGAATTGCGATGAGAACTGCAGCATCCAAAGTTTCCGGGCATTTTGTTAGTACCCAACGCCTAATCGATTCACATAACCCTGAAATAAATTGGCACATCGCTTCTTGATCCCTGTGCTTCCTTGTCTCTTCGGACATATCCGACTTATGACCATGATATTTCGTAGCTGCGCTCTTAAGACGTGTTGCGTACTGCCGAACGTCTTGTCCTGATTATGGCACACAATTCATAAACTGCTTCATTCGCGTTACCAATGGCTCTTCGGCTTGGAAGCGATGAATGACAAGCCGTTTAAAATTTACATATTCCGTTTCAGCCCTCAGCTCATCGCTATCAGATAGAAATTCAGTAGCTCTCTCCCGAAATTTAGATTTTGCAATCGCGAGTTTAGTTTGCTCACACCATCTACCCACCATCGCTACACTTTCGACATCCTGAAAAAAGTGTTTGGCACGATACAGCGGATCAGTGCCTGTAAATAGCCTCAACATGTTTATGCATCCCGCTATTTGCTCACCGTAAACCATAGGTGCGGCTAAAGCTGTTTCCCTCAGCTGTGATGTACCCGCTGTACTTGTAACAGGTGTACTCTCTTCCGGAACAATTGCAGCCCCACTGCTCACATGTTCTCCGTCAGAGTGACCATCAGAATCATCTGAATTCACGTGACTCGCAGATGACGATTTCTTCGTGTTAGCCATTTTGTTTTTCTTACGCACTAAAATTATGGCAGTTCTTAGAAAACAGCTTAAGGCTTACTTAATGCTAAATTATAGAAAATTTGCACCGAACAAAACTAAATAAAAATAGTAATGGCAGTCAATTCACACTTACTTTACGAACATGAGTGTTGTTCCGCTAGCTGCAAAATATAGGTATCGATCCTGGGACAACGGCACCATTAATGATTCACGGCACTAGCAGTGTTCCTGCCAAGTAGGCCGGTAACGGTGCTTGGAACCTGTCGTACAATTTAGTTGGCCGCGGCACCAGGTGTGAATCTCAGGTGCACCGATGCACTCAATGATTCACACCAGAACGTAAAAAATGAAAAGTTGAAGAATGACCCGAAGCATAAGGCTTGGGTGAATCCACCGTGTGAACAAAAATAACAACAACAATAAAAACAAATAAACTAAAAAACGATACTTTGGGATCAGAGAGTTGTGATGAGGTTCACCCGCAATCACCAATTCGTGACTGAGTGTAGTGGTCCGGATCTTACTCCGGTACATTCAATCCCCAACCAGCCAGTACAACACTCACTTTCGCAAATAACACAATATCCTTAAATACACAACACAACATTTAATTACGTTCTGCGATATTTAAACAGATACGGTGCTCTCTAGGCGCATAGACAATTGCCCCTCTTATGTGGGCAGTATACGGTGTCACACTTTACTGTCGGAAGACGCAAGCCGACTGAGTCTCCACCCGACTATCTGAAAAAGAGATACTATTCGTTAACACACTAAATAGAGCTGCAGGTGATATTCATATACAATTGCTTAGAGAATGAAAAAAATTATATGCAAACGATCACATTAAAAATACTCGCGACATAAAATACACAAGCACGTTAATTTGCGGTATACGATTATAGGTGCGAAATACTGCCAAAGTTAATTAACTAAATCTAATAAGCATGCACATGCAGATCCCTTCTCCGCTCGCTTTGGCCCTGAACCAAAGTTAAAAGAAACTGTCCCGCCCAGCGGAATTTGTGGCCACACCCTCTCCCTTATTCATGTAAAAAAAATAATCAGGAAATGGGTCCTGTAAGAAATTGAAATCTGTATGTGCAGGTATTTCCTCTGATGTTCAGTCACTCAGCATAACTGCATCTTTGTCCATGCAGCTTTGGGTGTCGGGATGGCACAAGTTCGCAGATGTGCGAAGAAAGAAAAAGGAAATATTCATCTACTTACAGTTTCGTGACTTTGCTGTGCAAATCCGTTGTGCATCACATAATATCACACGACAAAAAAAACACGCACACACACACAGACGCTTGCACCATGTGGCAGCACCGATGATTCAACACTTCACTTTGACGCTTGATGTAAATGAAGCACACAATTAAAATGGTGATATCACGCCGCACTTTGTTGCGCTGATGCGAGTATACACGGATCCACTCTTGTGAAGATTTAAAGGTGGCCGTTAAACAAAATAGCCCCTCTCACATCTGCTGTTGCAGTTTCCGAGACTGATTTTCAGTGTTCCTGGGAAATGATTTCTGTTGTCGTGAAGAAATAATTCTGACCGTCAACTGCTTGGAGAGTGGAACCCCTCACTTCCGCTGCTGCTATAGTAGATTCCGTCCGTCGCTACCTTCCGTCCCTTTTGACCGTTCATTCCCAATTCAGTCAGTTCCTTTCCGTTAGCATAACATCTACCCTGCCTGAGTACGCAGTTCAAATATGCCCCTCACAGGTTTTGTTTCCATTTTTTTTATCGAGTTGCGACCGCCAGCCCTGAGATTAATTTTCTCGGCCGAGCGAAATCAGACGTGCTTTTACCTTAAGCGTATATCGGCAACTGCCGACCGAAAACAACGCTCGAATTCATGCCCTATTCTTTTCGGCGATTATATACTCTTAATTGCCCATTGTCCCTAGCAGACGTCAGAGTATCTTTCTTGCTGACCGAGTTATGTGTCTGCTGAGGGTCTCTTGGCCCACCCACTGAAGTAAACATACGGACCACAGCGTTAAGCTACAAGCAGAAAGAAGAAAAAAGAAAAGTGAAAAACCACTTCGAACAATGCTGCTTCCATCCGCATTCGAAAGCACATTTCTCTCGTTCGTTTTGCAGCCCCTCGAAGACACTTGAGATAGGAATTTTTATGTTTCACTTCATGGCTATGTGTGAGGTCTAGCAATTCAAAAATGGCAAAAATATTGCGTTTCTTGCCTTCAAAAGCATTGGAGCGACTTTCCAATTATCCCGCAATTTTGTTAATTAATTTAGAGAACAGCCGAAAGAAAAAAAAAACAACGTAAATGAGAAATAAATAAAAAAAAACTGTGAACTGTAAAAGAACATGTGAGCCTGCCGAACTGTGATTCCTAGCTGCCTCATACAATACGCGACATGGCGGACAAATTTTAAAGTATTTTTCAGGTTTTAGGTTGGGAGGGGAAGCTGGGGGGGGTTCCACTGTAACAATAAATTTAAGGAGCCAAGATCGAACCCCTTACTCCACACAGTTCGGACGGTGCCCCATATGATTACCAGATGTTATACCCATGATACATTTCTTAGAAAGACGGCAATTTACTCAAGTGTTTTTTTTGTTTTTTTTTATTGTAGGTTTAACGACCCTTGTGTGCAACTCGATGGACTATAAGCTGTCGCCCGTCCCTAATTTAGGGTCACTGGTTAAAGAAAAGGGAGACAGCCAGTGCTGTAGGACAAACACAACATCCATGCTTCTCCGGGATTGGAACCCTGACCTGTTTCGGACGAATGACTAGAAGCCATTGCTTAGACCACCACGAGACCAGGGCTGCTTCAAGTGGTTGATGTGGAATCTGTAATCCGAAGTTTTCGATCGTTGGAAACAGCTGTGCGTTGAAGTCGTGTAATCGTGAATTTCACGGTACGGGGGAAAATGATTATAAAACAACGCAGCATGTTCTTTACAGAATGGGGTGAAAGTATATGGATTTGTTGCATCATCAAACGCTTAAACCGAGAACTTTGACATTCTGTGTGCTAAATAGCAGTGTTTGGAAACACAAAATCTAACCACATTAACACAAATTAGTTCGATAGACCACTATCCCTCTTTCAAACTATGGAATCGCCAGGGTATGTTACCACATGATGTTTGATTATTTCTTGTCAATTATCAAGGCGTTTCCCATTGTTTCTAAACATCTTTTCAGAACAACCAAACATTTTAAAATTTGTATCGCGAACATACCGTAACTCATTAGTCAAATCTTTTAAGAAAATTCCATCATTCTTCGCAATTTTCATTTAAGTTTCCGTACCTCGATGTTCTGCATCACAGAACCATGAAAAAAATATCGCAATAAATACAGATATTTCATTCTGAATTTCTTACACTCCTTGACAATTTATGCTGTTTGTTATACCATGCCTTCACACCACAACATTAAGAAAGAAGAACAGAGCAAGCTCCTATCTTACGAACGCAAAAACACTCAAAGCTTCCTGCCCAAGAAAGCACATCATTCTTTATACATCTTTAATCATTATACAGTTTGATAGGGGATAAAGAATAATATGGTCATTGTGCTGGAAATCTTAGAACATCTGAATTCAGAAAATAATTAAAAGTTCAATATAATTACAAAGGGAGACAAGAAATTGTTGAAAAACTGTAAGATGTTCACTTTTCCACAGTTCGCATGGTCACTAGTACAATGCTTACATATTAACGAGACCTATGCGTAATTTATTTTATTTAAAAATGCATGAAATTCCCCTATTAAATTTTGGTAATTTGGGAATCATCATCATCATCTTTGTCAAACATTATCAATCCACAGCTGGAGGAAGGTCTCTCCAAGCCTCTTCCACAATGGTCTGTCGTATGCCAGTTTCATCTATGTTACTCCCGCATAATTTTGAATTTCATCCACCCATCTCTCATGTGGTCTTCTTCTGGGTCTTTCCCTGTACCTTGGAATCCAATCTAAAATTTCGGCTGTCCATCGATGGTCTGTCCTTCTGGCAGCATGTCCAGCTCATTGCCATTTCAGGGATTTAACTCTGATCGTGATGTCTTCCACTCATGTCATTTTTCGGATCCACGAGTTCCTCTTTTTATCTCTCCTGGTTACACCAAGTATGCACCTCTCCATGCTGCTTTTAGTTGTCTGCAGCCTTTGTATGTCTCTTTTAGGTAAGGTCCACGACTCTGCACCATACGTAAGTACTGCAAGGATGCATTGATCAAACACTTTTCTTTTAAGACATAATGGCATATTGCTCTTGAAAATTATGCTGTTTCTTCCAAAAGCTCTCCAGCAAGTTTTTGTACGCCGAATAATTTCTTCATCAATGTGGCCCTCACTTGATATCTTCTTGATATCCAAGGTAAATGTACGTATCTGATATAAATGTACGTATCTACGTATCTGATATAAATGTACGTATCTACGTATCTGAGAAGGCGGGATTGACATTTTTTAATGAGAGGCTGTGATGTTGCGCATCACCTGACCTTACATCCGAACTTGAGACTACACTATAATAAATTATTACTAAGGTTACCAGTTTTATATAATTAACTTTATTTTCACTTGTTCGTATTCCCAAAACTTAAAACATGCTGTTTAATACAACAGAAATAACGGTTTGTAGTAATTAGATTGAAATATTTAATTCTTCTTATTGATTATAAAGAAAACTGTAGAGATCAAAGCAGACAATAAAAACATTATTTTTAATGAGCTTTGGCTCACTTCCTGTGCAAAGAATTTCGAGCAACAGTATTTCCAAATTTTTAGTGTGATCATTACGAAAATCAGTAAAACACAAATGACAACTAATTATTGCGGATGCTTTCCGTTTTCTTCTAGATCCCCGCTACAGTTTCCTTTATTTTTCTCATGTACTACTGATAAAACCTTGATTTCAAAAATATACCATTTGAGTCAGATAACATTCACCGAAAAAGTAATATTCATTTCACTTCTAATTAATAACAAGGAACTAAGCACCAAGTATTCTCAAAAAAGTATAACTGTATTATTAAAACGAATATCTTGGCGTAGAACAGAAACCAAGCTTTCCATCCATCAAAGGGCCTTTGCAAAGAAGGTAGACAGCAAACTAGAAACATTCATAAAATGTAGAAGCTGGTAGAAAAACATATTCATGCAGTATAAAAGAAGAATACTCAGGCATTCGTTTTAGTCTTGTATGTCAAGCCCGGATAAATGTGGAGAGTTAGAAAAAGGACAGACATCCTATCCCGTAAAAACACACCTACGGACGTAGATATGATACTGAATGGTAGGGGCCCACTGGCCAATAACTGCCCCAAAAACGACGGGGAAAGAGGAAGGACCGTTTGTAAGTAATCCGGGATCTTGTTATGTAAATGAGAGAAATACTTTAAGAAGCTCAGTTGATGATGTTATCTGGAATGAAAGTAAAGCCCCACAAAAAGACATAGAATTGCAACATGGAATGTGCGTGGACTGTATCAAGGAAAACTAAATGTTTTCGTCTTTTCAGAAAACAAGAACAAATGATCGCCTGAAATCACAAATTTCGACATCCATAAAATTCGGTCAGCAGCTAAAGAGATGACCTGTAAAAGCGTTTTCAGTGATAACCGTAGCTCATATTAAAAAAAAAGTTGATGAAAATTCTTAGAAATTTCAAATATGTGCACAATACTTTCAACGCTTTTATATACGCTGCTCGACATAGAAATTTCCTCACCTAAAAGGAGTGATTTCTGAGGGATGAAAATGAGTTTTCACATAGGGATACGTAAGGGTTTACCTTGCTTTTATTTTCAGCCAGATACAATGTGTATCATATGAGATAATGCAGCACAATTGGTTCAGTTAGTGGTTGCGCCGGCGTGAACGGCATTACAGGCAGCGATACCGTGTGGCAATGAGTCATACATAATACGGTTATCTTCCTGAGGAATGGAAAACCAAACACAGTTGACTTACTCTCATTATTCATCGAGATCGTGCGCAGTCCGATTCGATTGCAGTCGACGTCCAATATGGCCCCACAGGATCTCGATTCGGGATAAATAGGGCAGTTTTGTCAGCCATGGCAATGTTTCAACTTGTTGCAAACATTATCTATAGAATCGAGCGGTGTGTACACGGGCGTGTTATTGCTGGAAAATGGCATGCGGTAGGCAATTCAGGAGCGGTGTCAAAATAAGGTGCACAACCTCGGTCGCGTATCGTGCAGTTCTAACTGTGACCGTGATGCGGACCAGAGGCGACCTGCTGTCATGCGCAATAGCAACATATACCATGGTACCAGCTTAACGAGCGCTGTGGCGGCAGCGAAAGAAACCAGGATCCGTCCACTCTCCAGTCTGTCGCCAGATACAGACCGTCGATCGCCAGATACAGAACGTGAATCATCAGAAACCAGACAGGAACAGGATTCTTTACTGAAGGGTCCCATACCGAACGAATATTCATAAGCCAGAGTGCAGACGACTGCATCGCCTGGGTGGTGTCATTGATTAAAATTACGCATATCACTTTTTGCGTTTCGTTCCGACATTGTTTAAATGTAAATCTTGAAATTATGATTAAAAGTCATGCCTTTTACTATATTTTTTATAATCTTTGAATTATGAAAATTAGACTTGAATTTGTTCTAATAACTTTTAGTTCAAAACTCATAAAAATATTTATGTAAAGGAAAGAAAAGCAATTTCCTTCAAGTGAATATTATTTTTCGAACTCCTTTCTGTAGGGCGTAAAAATTGGTCTTTATGTAATTGCATATCCCACTGGAAGGAAAAGGCCCTGAAACAAAAGGTCACGTGATTAACTTAGTCCTTATTTTCAGCTTATGAACTGTAATTATTTATTACGTTTTATTGCTGCAAGCAAATTATATTTATAAGTGCATATATATAGTAATGTAAACCCTACACGAAATTTAATATATCAGCCAGTTACATTTTTTTTTCACAAAATTGGCAAAATAATAAAGTAGTTTTGAATGGGAAACATAATGCGATAAGGCTTTTTAAGAGACTTTAATCACTAGAATAATAACTGAATTATTTTGCCGGAAAAACATGGATAAATTTCACAAAGCTCATACCCTTTTGGTCACATGACATTCGTTCGTTTCGGGGCTTCCTCTCTCTAGTAGGCTATGATATAATTACTAATGACAAAATAAACTTTTCGGAGAAGGACCATTTCGATGGGCAGTAGGGAAGGCTTTTTGGGCGACTGGCGCATGTCGTAGAACTTTAGAGGGAAATTGCTTACTACGATGGTTCGTTTACATTCATTCCCTATTACTCCTGTGTTTCATTTAGTGGTATTTGATGAATTATTTGTGATGGGGAGTTTCGAATTTATTTGGTGCTGGGAAAAAACTGCTGTGTTAACAAAAGTTTAGCGTTGTGCTAGAAAAGTCGGTAAGGGTTGTTGAAACTTACATACTTCGGGTAACCAGATATCGTCTATTGCTGCATGTGTTTGTAAGCAGACTTCACAATATGCTGTCATATAGTAAGAACGATGCTTAATTGTGCTGTTGCCCTTTGCACCTCAGAGAAAAAGAAAAGAAAAGAATTGGGATTATTTATCACTCATTTCCAAAAAATCTAATTTTGCAAGTACGTTTCTACTGCAATGTAAACGAAAAGTTATTATCTGTGTGAAACATGCCATCAATATTCAAACCAGTCAGTGGAGATGCAGCAGATATTACTAAACACAAAATAACTACAAGCTGAAGATAGAAGCTTAAAGATACTTGTGAAAAAGCAAAATTTGGAAAAAATTGTTTTTAGAAACCCGTTATCATCAAAGTGACGACAATTCTTTGCGAATGCACAAAATTCCAAGATCTTTAATTTCGACGGTCACGCCTCTGGAGCGTACATATCTACATATCATAAAAGTGGTATTAACCAGCATATTAAAACAGTGAAAATTATAAATCATCTAGGAATATTTTGCACATATACTGTATATCATAAATTGGTTTGGCGACAATCTCAGGTTTCCCACCATGTTGTTTAAGAATCGCACATGACAAACCGTGAAATTGGCTATTTTATATTAGTCATCAATTCATGCTGAACTGGAATTTTGTTTTCTTTAGTAATTGCAAGACCAGGTGAAAACTTTTGGGAGGAGAACATTTTAGCTTTTACGCATACACACTTTTAAGTTCTCCTCTGTGCCTTAAGTTATGTATGTACGCTATGTTTTGCTTCCGCTCAGTTCCTCTAGAGTGACGTCAAATGAAAAAGCTAATGAAAGTAGATCGCTAATGGACCCAATTTAATGATATTCTTAAGAACCTTGAGATTATTTATGGAGAATAAAAGTGGCCCCGATTAATAACATCTAAAAAGATGTGGCCAATCATTTTTATTTCATAGCGGATTCACATGCATTTTCAATGTTTAACTATAAAATGGCACCAGAAGGAATGAGGATCTTTGCTCGTCTGCCGTCCTTACTTTTAAATGAGCAGATTTGAACTATATTTATCAATTGGGGAATTGGTATCAAACTTTTTCAGAGCCAGGGGCCGCAAAAAAAAAAACAGGTATTTTCATATTTGCTTTACAAGTCACATAGACAAACAGGTATAATAATTTAATTTTGAAATGCAACGTCGTTACCCATTGTGTTTTTCTTTCTCGAAACCTAAGGGGAAAAAAACAGTTTGTGATTCAAGTTAATCTTTTACCTTCAACCAAGGTTAACAGCAGAACGTTTCACTATGAAACAAAATTGTACGGAAACAAATGATGATCTGTAAGGGATATATTTGTACTTTAGCTTGCGCTTAAATTATTGGTCACCTTGGAAACAAAAAGTGAAATTAAAAATACACTGAAGTGCTGAAATTCATGGGATACCTTCTTAGCATTATTTATGACCTCATGTAGTCTGGCGAAGTGCAGCAACTCGACGTGGAATCACTTCCACAAGTGGCCAGGAGACGTCTGGAGAGATTTTGAACCATGCCGTCCGAACAGAAGCCCACAGTTCCCTGTTATCAGTTCCCAGTTATTTGTAAGTTCTTGGGTGCGAATTGACCTGTCCACTACGTCCCATACGTGCTATATTGGGTTAATGTGGGACGAACGTGGTTACCACAGCATCCGTCGTAGCTTTTCACAAGGATCCTCGAACCAATTTTGGACAACTTGGGCCCAATGACATGGTGCCTTGTCCGCCTGGAAAATCCCTTCTTTGTTGGGGCACATTAAGTATGTGAAGGACTGCAAATATTCACTCAGCAGAGCAACAAAGAGATTACCGGTTAATGACGTGTTTACGAGGACCAGAGTGCCAAAACCGCGACAAGTAAAGCCACCCCACACATGTATGAAACTACTGAAGAAACGATTCGTGATTTATGTACAGAAATCAACTTTTTTATCATTATTTACGCTTTGCAACCGTTGGTTGAAGAAGCGTATATGCTCTAGCTTTGTCCGTCTGTCCGCACGATAACTCTCGTGAAAATGGTTTGATTTCGACGAACTTTTAGTATGTGGTAAGGGACCACCTAGGGATGAACCCTGTTCAAAATGGGCAAAGCAGGATTAAAGGTCAGGACATAGGAGAGGGATCCATTCCATTGCTCTTATGCGTCATACCTTGCGTAAAAATTGTTCGTGTTCAATGAAATTTTAGTATGTGGTAGGGAACGACCTGGGGACGATCCCTTTTGAAATTGGTGAAATTGGGTCAAAGGGTAGGACATAGGACCTGGATCCCTTCCATTGCCTTTATGCGTCATAACTTGCGTAAAAATGGTTCGATTTCGATGAAATTCTAGCATGTGATAGGGAACCACTCGGGGACAAACCCTATTGAAAAGGGGTGAAATAGGTTTAAAGGTCAGGACATATGAGCTGGATCCATTCCATTGCTTTATGCGTCATAACTTGCGTACAAATGGTTCGATTTCGATGATATTTTAGTATGTGGTAAGGAACCACATGGGTACGAACCCTATTGAAAATGAACGAAATGGGTCAAGGGTCAAGACAGAAAAGCGGGATCCATTCCATTGCCTTTATGCGTCATAACATGCGTAAATATGGTTCGTTTTCGATAAAATTTTAGTATGTGGTAGTGAGCCACTGGGGACGAACCCTATTGAAAATGTGCGAAATGGGGTCAAAGGTCAGGACACTGGAGTGGGATCCATTCCATTGAACTTGTGCATCATAACTTACCTAAAATGCTTGGATTACGACAAAACTTTATCATGTTGTTCCGGAGGTATGGTGAACCGGTTCTGTTGAATATCATCGAAATGGGGTCAAAGGTCAGGACACAGGAGCGAGATTTATTTCACAGCCATTATCCACATAACTTGAGTAATAATTTCTGGTATGTTGGAAAGCGTATCATAACCAATGCATTGTATGATTTTACTAACTTGTTTTATATTTGTGTTATGATTTGCCATATAGTTTAGTATTCTTCTTCTCATTAGTGCTTCCAAAAATTAATTACGCTTTACTGACACTACATCGATTTTTAGATGTATAAAATTTGCAACTAAATGACATCAGATGTGTGTGTCTCGTTTTATAATTATCATTGCTATTATAGTGGAAACACAAAATAACAAAATTACAATTTTAATCGATTGTTTTCTACTTAAATGCAATTCGTAGTTCATCATAGTAGAAGCTGTGGAATAAAGGCTATTTTACTGAATGATAATATTTATTTCCTTATTTTTCCAAAAAATAATCTTACTCCATAACAGTTTTGAAAATTTCAAAATTCCACTATTTTACCATGAATAAAAAGTTTAAACATTGCAAATTAATTTACAATTTCGCATATTTAAAAGTGCGAATATTTCAAAGTGCGAAAGTGCGAATTGACCTGTCCACTACGTCCCATACGTGCTATATTGGGTTAATGTGGGACGAAAGTGGTTTCCACAGCATCCGTCGTAGCTTTTCACAAGGATCCTCGAACCAATTTTGGACATTCCATTGTCTTTATGCGGCATAACATGCGTAAATATGGTTCGTTTTCGATAAAAATTTAGTATGTGTTAGGGAGCCACTGGGGACGAACCCACTTGTAAATGGGCGAAATGGGGTCAAAGGTCAGGACACTGGAGTGGGATCCATTCCATTGAACTTGTGCATCATAACTTACCTAAAATGCTTGGATTGCGACAAAACTTTATCATGTTGTTGCGGAGGTATAGTGAACCGGTTCTGTTGAATATCATCGAAATGGGGTCAAAAGTCAGGACACAGGAGCGAGATTTATTCCACAGCCATTATCCACATAACTTGAGTAATAATTTCTGGTATGTTGGAAAGCGTATCAAAAATAATACATTGTATGATTTTACTAACCTGTTTTATATTTCTGTTATGAAATATAAAACAAGTTATGAAATATAAATCGTAAAAACAATGAATCGCTGAGAAGGTAACGGCCGACTACGCCTCACTTTTGTAAGGGTGAGCAAGAACTATCCTGTAAAATACTTCCCAACATACAGGTTTCTGAATTAATGCCCAGTAGACTGCGAATTTCGAAGCTTTGTACTAAGACGTATGCAAATTAAGAAATCTTAAGATACTTTTAAAAAGTTAGTGTGTGATAATACGTTTAAGGACAGAAACGTTCCTGTTGGTCAATGTTAATTATGCCATGAACTTAAAAAAGAAGAATTGAAAATAATATGTCTACAGTTTCATTGAAAAAATATAATACGTATGTAATAATTGAACTTCGTATCTTTTACACCGCTGCGCTATCAAATATTATTTGAGATAACCTAATTATGTGTTTCAGATTAAATCATTCAATAAGCAATACTTAAAGATATGTTAATAAAAATCCAAATTTCAACAGACAACAGCCTTTTCTCCCGTATTTCAGATTTATCGGTAGTATTAAACGAGCAATGAAGTGAAGTAAAACCCGCAAATAAAAATCGAGACAAAGCCGTCTTTGAACAAATGACCATGCGCCGCATTAAAGAAGAAAAACAATATGCTTTGTAAAGCGAAGTAATGAAATTTGTTTTCTTTTTTTTTTTTTTTTTGATGAAATTCAGAATTTTTTTTCACCATGCCGTTCTCGTTATTAGAGGTGTAAATGTAAACCGCCAAAAGGAAGGGTATGTAACAATTCGTAATTTATGGTATTGAGAACGAAATGAAGTCATCTGTACTTCAGTTAGGTAAGTCAGCGATGTTTAGCGAGTTTCTGAAATGCCAAACTGTAGTGGCCAATCTACTATGCCTGAGTATTTCCGAAACGATTGTTTATGGGGCTCTGCATTCACACGTGGTTACGAGTAGTATCTTAAAAAAAAACTCCGAGGAGATAAAAACAATGAATCGCTGAGAAGGTAACGGCCGACTACGCCTCACTTTTGTAAGGGTGAGCAAGAATTTTCCTGTAAAGTACTTGCCAACATACAGGTTTCTGAATTAATGCCCAGTAGACTGCGAATTTCGAAGCTTTGTACTAAGACGTATACAAATTAAGAAATCTTGGGTTGAATGCTATATGTTTCCTATTTTACAGATATCAAACTGGAAGAAAAAAATTTGGAATGAACAGAAGTTAAGATTCGCGACCTTATCATTATCTCAAACCGGCCAGTAAATCATGTTCAAGTGACCGGTTGGACTTAGCACCCTGGAGTTGTAATTGTTTACGACTGATTATCGTGTGCAGTATTTCGATTCAGCTTTGTGGAACACATTACTGCTTATGTTTTCCGTGTTCCTTTTGCTTTTGTGTGTCTCTCATCAGAACTGTTGTATAAATGAGGTAGATAATGGTTCTTTAAAGTAACAAGAAGTGGCGAATGCAATGATGGAGTATTAACTGAGCTGCCATCACAGTGGACCTTTATTTTCGGAGGCTAGTATAAAATATGACTTTATGTTATATGTTACTTTGCGTAGGTATCAGACCATGAAATCTGCTAATGACAATTCACGTGTTCGTAATGCATTATGTTTAATACCCATGCTATTTTGTTTATTTCTACCCTCGAAGCGGATTGCAATTCTAATGTAAGTTCTCCTTGATAAAGCCTCTCGTTGAATGGCGAAAGCTTGGCACAATAATGTTAATTTTCTGCTATACACCGATTCACGGATTTTTAAGGCATGGTCATCTACTTAATTTTTTTTTAATTTTGTTTCTAAAAATATAGTAATGAATATGATATTTTTACAGGTCACAATTCTATAGGTATCATATGACTGATTCGTTCATCATTCTAGTCTGAGTAGAACTTTTCTGATCTTCGCACCACTAAGTGCAAAAATATTTTCCCTACGGCTTCTCGCCTAGTCGCCGTAGGTAAAACACCAACTTCCTTTTTCAAGTGCATTTCGTTGTATTCGAAGTTGGTGCTTTCTGAAGTTATCTGCTGCATGAAGACGGCGCGCGAGCTGTATTCTGGGGAATAATGATTTTAACTATTTCCAGCTGTATATACTGCGCTGTCCTTTCAACGTAATAACCGATTCCGCAACTCATTTTCCTTAAACACAACAATTATTTTTTCAGCAAATCAGGATTTGCTTGGGAGAATCTCAAACATGCGCTCTTTTATGTCAGAAGCGAGCTATTCTTTCAAAATAAAAGAGCTTAAAACTCCACAGGATCCACGGTGAATGGAAAATCCGAAATTATGAATTAAACAGCCGACGTCCATGGTAAGCGAACAAGAATAATCAATGAGATCAGCGATTTCTGGGTACGAATAATTCTTCCACATTGCAGTAGATAAATTGTATGTGTAAGGAACTTGCGGATGCATATTTTACTGCGGGTTTTCTGTTAGTTGATCTTACTCAGCTTTGAAAGAACAGTAAGTACAGTGAAATCTCTATTAACAGACACTTCCGAACAACGGTAACGTTCTAGCAGCGGCAAGGTTTGATCTGTACAATACAGTTGCCGTAGGATTAATATTAACCATAACCTCCAAACAGTGAATAATCTTAACAACGACCAACAGACCCCACAGTCTGTTCCGGAAGAGATCTAATGGACATCTTGCCCTTTAGGATTTTATACACTTCCTTCGGCACTTCGGCGAAAGGGATCAGATAGAAACAAGAAATTCTACAAAGAATTAAGATTGCTACTATTCCTTTAGCTTGATGAGTTGGATTACGGCAAATGAAATGGTGTGCTAAAGTGAATAAGAAAGGAGTTCAAATTCAGTTCTACATGAAACGAACTCCAGTTCGTATGTATGTTTCAGTCGCAACATGAGTGTTTGTGTGGAAGGGGAGGGGGGCGTTTGGTGCGTCAAACATTTCCGTTGGAAGCAGCACATCTTTGAATGGTCCCTGTGGGGTCTATTCCTACTTTATGGAGCGCGGTTAGCTAAACTGTGCAGTTCCACTTCACTGCCTTTTTAAAAATTTTAATTGCCCGTTTGATTTTAGGGATCTTCAAAAGTATTTCGCAAGCCCTTGACTTTTACAAAGCGGGTCTGGGAGATATGATTTTCGCTTCAAATACACTTCATGAATATCTCATTCCTGTGCATTCAATATTCGAACACTTAAGGATTTGAATGAAATTTTCTTATTTGTGCAATATTTAAAAGAAATGCTCATATTTGAAGAAGCAGATCCCTCTTACCTTAATTAGAGATCTTATTCATGATAAGACATATGCTTAGAAAATAAATCTTTGAAAGTCACAAATTACAGTTCATAATGAGATCAACATTTTGAGATTTTTTATATTACTGTTATAGAGTTTTGTACCCATTGGTGTAAATTAGAGAATCAAACATTTTTAAAATGTTCTACTGCATGTGAGTATGCACCGAACACTATACTAAATGCACTAATTGCCATGTATCATACGCTTAATGACTGCAATAAAATTCAACACAGACATGCTGATTTTTTGAAGTGTGCAATTATACCACAAGAGGAAACCCAAACGAACACTGAGTAACGATATTGTTCAAATGTGTATACGCCAGAATTCATCATGGTAGAAAGGAATATCGAAATTAGATCAGTTTGAAGTTTCAGTGTTGTATAGTCCTTGGATTTTATGTCAAATTGTCAAAATCTTTTATATTCTTTTAATATTGTGTGCATTGATCCTTTTTTAGTTGATAACCGGTATCATACTTTTGAAAGAATATACACTGCTGGACAATTGCTAAGGACGGATCATAAACGGCTATATAGCGCATAAAAAAGTAAGTGTGGTTGGATGCCAAGTGAAATAAAATAATGTCAGAATGGCAGGATATTACAAGAAAGATAATGTATTGTGCTCTGAAATCCAGAAGGCTTTGGAACGTGTTCAAGGGTCAAACAGGCCATTTTGTGCAGAGTACGTAAACGTGAAAAAAATGCAATTACCGACCGCAGGCGTTCCGGTGTAAGATGTAAATACAGGATATGGCCACCATGGAGGGAGATGCAAGATTCCACACGTCGTGTCATGCTTTGCACAACATTATCAAGCAGCTGTTCGGGTAATTTGTCCCATTCCTCTGTCAGTGCACGGATGAGGGTGTCCTTGTTTATTGGAGGGCATTGGCGACCAGCAAGACTCCTCCCCAAAGCATCCCACGCATTTTCAATGGGATTCAGATCTGGAGAACGTGCTGGCAATACGAGGCGTTGAATATCCTCGTTCTCAAGATAATCCTGAACAGCGACTGTTCAATGACATGTTGCGTTGTCGTCCATGAAAATGAATCTATCACTGACAGCACCACCGAACATGCGAACATGAGGTAGCAGAACATCGTTTAAGGAATCGTTGGCCAGTCATAGTCCCAGTTAGAAGCACATAGAGGGACGTACTGCCATTGATCATGATGCCAGCCCATACCATGACACTACATGTCGGATATCGGTCCCTCTCCTGTATGTTTGCTGGACAATATGCAGACCACTATCACGCCTGATCAGTTGTCGTCGACAATCAGACGATAGACTGTATCTACTCTCATCTGAGAAGAGGACAGCAGACCAGTCGTTATCAGTCCAGTTGCGATGTTGATGGCACCATTGCAAACGGGTGGTATGGTGACGTCTAGACAATGGGATGCACACAACAGGACGGCGGGCGTATAGTCCTCCTTTATGCAAACGTCTGGCGACAGTTTGTCGGGAGATCCGCTTGCCAATAGCAGCCATAAACTGATTTGCTACCTCACTAGCTGTGCTGCGCCAGTGTCTTTTTGTTGATAGCACTATGTACCGATCTACTGCAGGTGTCGTACTGCGAACACGACCTCCCCTGTGACGTTTGCTACACTCTCCATTTGTTTGAAATGATTTCCAAAGCCTTGAAACAACACTGTGGCTGACGTCGTACTCCCTGGCAACATCTGTTATTTTTCGCAGTTCTTCAATCTTGCCAATAATACGGCCACGCATTAAATCATCCAGGTGATGTCGGGAAGACATACTGAAAATTGCAAGTTCGTCAATTGATTCTTTCATTTTCAACTTTGCGTTTGAACAACAACGGTCAATACGCGTCAAATCCTTTATATCTCTTATCAGCGGTATGACGTCACGGACAAGTTCGTCAATCCAAAATTTGCATACGCTCAACACGTCCTACTGTATCCCGCACTTATGCTAATTTCCACATTTTCCTGCCTTCCATTTTATGGTTGCTATCGTTGCTATTGTCATCCGTCCTTAGCAATTGTTCGGCAGTGTATATTAAGGAAACATTTCCTTACCATTTGTGGACGCCGGTTAGGCTTTCACTTGATATCACAGTTAGTTAATACTCACTTCATTATGGTAATTTTAAGTACAATAAAAAACAAAATGAATATTAAATGTCTTACAAATGACCAACGTTTATTTTACCACCTGAATTAGAAGGAACTGAACATTCGCTGCGTGACAAATACCGCATGTCTATGATTGCTCATTTAATGCATACTAATGAATTGGTACTCAAAACTGTATCAATCTGAGAAGAAATAAGAAATAATACTGCTGATTGAAAAAAAAAATATCTTTACTTAACAACTCCCTTGTCCCAAAGGCAGTTTCATTTCGATTCCGAAAAATATCGATTTTGACATAGCTGAAATTTCATTACCAGTTTTTCAGAAAGAAAGGAAAAGTCATCTACCTTTCATGAGAGTTTCACCAAGGCTGAACTGGATGAAGAAACAGGCTATAAAATTAACGTTGAGGACAATAGACTTTTGGTGATTGACCAGTGGGCGTTAGGGACGATTTCAGCCGTTAGATGACCCTGCGATTCAAGGTATTAACAAGTCAGTTTCCGCGTTGTTTGAATTGCTGGATTGTGTATGCTCGTCGTTTTTTCTTTTGTTTCTTTAAAAAAAACCTTACAGTTTTTAAACCAAACTGTTATTTTCAAAACAAAATGTAACCCATTTTCAAAATGGTTTACTGCTGCGTGCCGATGTGTACATCTTTTGAGAAGAAAACGTGGGATTGTCATTCCACGAGTTTTCCTCAGATTACAACCTAAAGCGAATCTAGTTAAAAGCAATATCTCTTCAGGATTTTGCTCCAAATGATAAGTCACCTTCAACTGTTGTTTGTAGTAAGCATTTTCATTCTGATAATTACACTGACGGAAAAAAATCTAAACACCACGAAAAATATTTGTAGAGGAATGAAATGGCGGCAATACATTTGTATAGGTAACATATTTAATCGATTAAAGTTTCAAAATTTCAGCTTAATGTAAGCGCGAGAAGAGACATTTTAAATGTGAAATTCTGGTACATTAATAACCGGTGTAACCGCCAGAATGTTGAATGCAAGCACGCAAACGTTCATGCATTGTGTCGTACAGGTGCTGAATGTCAGTTTGTGGGATGGAGTTCCATGCCTGTTGCACTTGGTCAATCAACACAGGGGCGGTTAATGCTGGTTGTAGGTGACGCTGGAGTTGTCATCCAATGATGCCCCATACGTGCTCGATTGGTGAAAGATCTGGTAATCTAGCAGGCCACGTCAACATGTCGACACTCTGTAGAGCATGTTGGGTTACAACAGCGGTATGCGGGCGAGCGTTATCCTGTTGGAAAACACCCCTGGAATGGCAGCACATGTTCATGAATGGCAGCACAACAGGTTGAATCACCAGACCGACGTACAACTGTGCCATCAGGGTGCGTGGGATAAACACGAGAATGCTCCTGCTGTCATAGGAAATTACTCCCCAGACCATAACTCCAGGTGTAGGTTCAGTGTGTCTGGGCCGCAGACAGATTGTTTGCAGGCGCTCACCTGGCCTCCTTCTAACAAACACACGGCCATCACTGGCACCCAGGAAGAACCAGCTTTTATCAGAAAACACAACAGATCTCCACTCCGTCCTCCAATGAGCTCTAGCTTGACACCACTGTCGTCGCAAACGTCAGTGGTTTGGAGTAAGTGGAATGAAAGCTACAGGGCGTCTTGCTCGGAGCTTTCCTTCAAGTAACCGATTTGTAGCAGTTCGTTGTGTCACTGTGGTGGCAACTGCAGCTTGAATTGCTGCCGCAGACGCAGTACGATGCGCCACGGTCATACGCCGTACACGGTGGTCTTCCCTCTCAGTAGTGCCACGTGGCAGGCCGGAACCCCATCTCCTTGAGGCAGTACCTTCCCTTGACCACCGCTGCCAAGAATCATGCACAGTGGCTACATTCCTGCCAAGTCGTTGTGCTATATTGTGGAACGAAAATCCACCTTCTTGTAGCCCTATTACACGACCTCGTTCAAACCCCGTGAGCTGTTGATAATGGCTGCTTCGTCTTCTTAAAGAAATTCTTGACTAACATCAACACACTACGTCGAATCTCAACGATAACTAACGCTCACGAACGTTACAGCGCGTATTTTCAGCTAACCTGCTTTGCATGTTCCGAGGGGCGATACTAGCGGCACGCGTATACGCGGAGCGCGAAATTTGCATAGACGTCATCTTAGAGATGTACTCTCACCGCCTACTAATTGTCGTTTATCTAACACAACCCGTTCTTGGTGTTGGGATTTTTTTATCAGTGTATGTTCCAAATTCAATTTTAGAAAAAAATCTCAGCTATATAAACTCATATTAAGTAAAATAGTGGGTAAATGTGTAGATTTGCGTCATACATTATTTCGTCGGAAAAATGTTAATACCTGAGAAAAGTGCGACATACAGATTTTAGATTATGGAAATTAATGGCAATGGTGCAGAAATTTCAAGTTTTATATGCCCTTTAAAGATTTTTATGGCAATATTTACCTGTAAGTGCGATGGTGTGAAGAGGCTGCGGTAGGCCTAATGCATCGCTATCGCTATGATGTCAAACTGTGCTCGTTGAAAGGAACGTTAGCTGCGGCGTGTAATTTAAGCGCGGATGACTTCAAGTACACCCGCCAGAATATAGTTCCTTCATGTTTTGTCATTGTTTTTAAAGCAAATGTCGAGAAATGTTTCGTTCTTTTACAAATTAACTCTTCCGCCCGTCATTTCGGTACAGCAACGAACCTTCCTTTTAACGGAGAAAAGCTCGACATCGTAGAGGCAGCGATGCGTTAGGCCTATCGCAGCATATCTTCACATCATCAGACTTACAGATAAATGTTACGACAAAAATCTTTAAAACACTTTTAAAATATGAAATTTTGGCACATTTTGCCATTAATTACCATACTCTAAAATCTGTACGTCGCATTTGTTCCTGGTACTAACATTTTTTCGACGAAATTATTTAGAACGAAAATCTACACATTTACCAATATCTCAGCCCCAGACAGTTGAAGAATAAAGGAGGACTGAGATTTACACATCAATTACACCAGTTCCTACAGAAAAATTATTTTGCCCAAGTACTACGAATTCCGAATGTATATATCCATCCGTTCACGTGAACGTATATCCTTTTGTTTCTAAGAAAATTTCAAAATTCATTTTCCATGTTTGTTTTAATGGATTTATTTTCCCATGTGATTCCTTCAATGCTCTGCTTGTTTCAATATTTCGGGAAAACAGGAATTCTCATTTCGAGATCTACGACCTCTTACTGCTCTAAATCAGATCTAAACGAAAGAGATGGGAGAACTGATTTTCATTTTCTTTCTTGTAAAATACGATCAAAAAAGATTTATTGGGCGAGGTTGCAACAATTGATAAAAAAGAAATAACGAACGTTCTGAAAGTAAAAATTTGTCCTTTTTTGTCGTTCTTACTCATTCACGTTAACATAAACACTCTGCCGTAATAATTTTGAAGTAATATTCAAAACTGTCCATTCGTGAAATGTGCAAATGTTACTTGAACAATACCTCAGGGAGTGCACTTTTATTTGCATTTTGCGACTCTTCTCCTTACTATTCGCCAACAATATACCGAGTTCAGTCAGTTAGCTTCCCTGATGATAATTTTTAACTCTTTTCATAGTTCTGTTCTGGTGAAAATTTACGATTTCTACCTAAAAATCTTTTACGATAACCCATCTTCGATTTCCATTGCAGAATGAAATGCCAGAGAAAATGTTTTACTTGTTTCAGGGCAGCGGGACAATCGCTGAAAGTAGGAGATGATATTACAAGGATATAAAGTGCAGCACGTCAGGCAGATTTTTCACAAGAAAGTGTGGTGCATAATAAGATAACTGCAAGTTTTGTGTTTATATCTGATACTAGCCACGTTACCCAATAAACCGTCAACTATTAAAATCACAATATTTTAAATCTGTTTCGAACAAATCCTTTTGTTCCATTTTCCTAGCCATACTCCTACATTTGTCCGATTTTCTAAAAACCAGGATTGATTCATTTATAGACGTATGGTGCCAATGGACGTCTTAGAAATATTTTACATTGTCGAAATTCCAAATCCCCGCAGCTGCGTTTCCGTTGTTTCTTTGTAAAATGTCCTAAACAAGGTCAGTTGATACAACGTGAGGATCACCAAGCTATCAGGCATGGCACAAACGGCATGGAATCTCTCGTACCTTTCTCTATACCTATCGACCGCCTAAGCTGTATGCAAAATTTATGCTATTTGTCGTACGTACGTCTTTATCTTCAAATATGTTATTTTGTATGTACTGTTTTCCCGTAGAAATGGTTTTCGCATGTTTTGAATAGTACTGCTACGCATGTTTAGTTGAATTTCGCCAACTAGATGTATCTGTAGATGCCTTGGAATAAGAATACGTTAATTTTCGTCCGGTAAAGACACAAGTTCTTTGATGTAATTAGTTTGCTATGTGTAGTTAATATTAGCATTCTTATGTTTTTATTATCTGTGGAATGAAGTCTTTATTTCAAGTGACTTATAATTTCATGTTCAGGAGATGAAATTCCAAGTCAAGAATTAACTTTAATATTTTTATTCCAAATGCTTCTTGGGATTTTGTATATTGATCTTCAGGACATTCTTGCAGGCATTTTATTGGTGTTTGAACCAGACATTGTAAACTACTGTTAAATGCCTCTAGCATACACATTTTCAAGAGATGATATTTCAGTGTTTCCAGATAAAAAAGTTAGGGGCGGGATATCTCGGTCATTAGAAATTTCAGAAAATGAAGACGAACGTTCTCTAGCTTCAGATTGAAATTTCCGCACTGTTTTACGATAAATGTCACACATCTTGTCTCCAGTTTTTAGGAACTTGTTCTGTAATGATAGAATTTTTGGAACTGGTATCAGAATTTTTTTTTGTAAAATTTATGGTTTAGCTTCCCAAGAGGTTGCAGCAATAAACATAGATTTTTTTTTCTGTGGCTGGTTTGCTGCATCCATATTTTGATTTCTTTTTCTTTACCACCTGAAACAAACGCGATTTGTTACCCCATAGATAAATATTATTCTTTGAGCTAATAACAATGTAATTCTATAACATGATCGTGTTTGGAAGACCAAGGATAAAATTTCAGACAGATCAAATAACCAATTCCACAGTCACTGATGGTGCATTTTAGAACCATTGCTCTACGTTACTTTTTGTTTTACAGTTATCCCATTGAGATCCCTTGGTGACATTTTCTGATAAGTAGAAAAAAAGTTATTTCCCTGAGCACCCTTATTCTATCCGGAAGAAAAGAAAACAGAAAACTAACCTGTGTTTCTGTCATGTGATGTGAGCGAGTGGAACAGATAACGTTTTTAGCAGGTTTTGGCATCAAGGCCACTTCTATAAATGAGCCAATATTTTTTTAGAAATCAGTTCATTCAATTTTTTTTTTGGTTTAAAAATGACATGCCCCCAAAGATAATTAAACAGGACAAAAAATATTGCGTAGGCACTCCCTCCCCTAAAATAACTTAGTGGGCAAGATTCTCCCAGTCGCACACACAAGAAAGAGAAAGAGAGAGACAAAGGGAGAGAGAGAGAGAGAGAGAGAGAGTGAAATGCTTCCTTTTGTGATTGTACCACGTTTGTTTCTCTGACCAACAATTCCTACACTCAGAAATTATTGTTCCGATTCTGAAATATCTCGAATGAAATCTGGAACTCGTTGTGCAGAATCTGTATTGAAATAAAAATATAATGTGCAAAGTGATCATATATATATATCGCATGAAATACAGTTACAGAAAAATTTATAGTAACTCTGGAAATTTCTGACGTTTTCGGGTTTTCGGTGTTGCTGCAAAAGTAAATATGTATTTAATCATTTATATCATGTGCTTTTAAATCATGTACATCATTTTTAAGTACATTTCATGCAGAAGCCAAAAATGGAAATATCTTGAACAAAACTCAAGTTTTGAACATAAATCTGCTGTGAAACAGAAATCATGACAAAGTAACATGTTCAAATTCCAATACAATTACGTACCTTATATTTCGTTGGGTGACCTTTTGATTTAACAACGGCTGCACACCTGTTGGGCATGGAGTCAACCACTTTACGCAACATATCGGGTGAAATACAGTTGTGCCGAACGTCAGTAATTGGGTTAATCAGTTCTACTTTATTTGTGGGGTGACGTGCGTGCACTTTTATTTTCAGAATGCGCCACAAATTCTCAATGTGGCTGAAGCCGGACGAACTACCAGGCCAACATTACCTAAAGACGTCACATATAAGCTTTAATGACCTTTGCACGGTGGCATGGGGCCGAATCGTCCGGGAAGATGTATGGCAAACCCTGGAACAAATCATGTCCTGAAGACACCATGTTGTCCTGGAGGATATTTTTGTTCACCTGTGCATTACCAGTGCTCTCACACACATGGATTCTGCCCACTCCAGCAGTATCGAAGCAACCCTAAATCACAACACTGCATGGATACTTTCTTGTATTGAGTGTACAAGAAGGATGTAACGCCTCGTTATTTCGTCGAAACACTCGGCAACCCGCGTCGTTACCGTCGATGTTCAATTTTGTCTCATTACTAATAACACTTGACGTCACCTATCAGTGTTTCACTCTTTATGTTCCTTTGCCCATTCTTAACGTTTCTTGCATTGTATACTGGTTAACAGTGGCTTCTTTACTGCCCCATGAGACGTCAGACCCATAGAACGTAACCTGTTCGTCACTGTTAGAGGACAAACAACGGTATTCTTGGCAAGAACTATTGACGAGACGAACCTGTTCCGCTGATATAACCGTTACAAGGAGTTGTTACTTCTAAAAGTTGCTTTCATTTTTCCGCCATAATTACCCAACCTGCCATTCTTGATTCCACCCATATCACAGACCTTCGCCAACTGCCGTCAAACTGCACTCTTGTGCACTCTTGTTATCCGGGCAATTTCTGCATTGCTTTTACCGAATCCACTTAAAGTCACTATTCTTGAAGCTTTTCGTGGTAAAATATCACCTAATCTTCCCATAACTGCAACACATTTTGCACATAATGAACGAAATGCACTCTAAATTTCAGATTTGCAACGCAGTCCACAGGAGAAACAACTAAACACTCGCCAATGCAAATGAACTAAATGGACGATGTCATCACTCTTTCCACGTTATTTTTTAAACAACGCATAGCGACTGAAAAATTGTATTCCGGCACTGCTGGGATCGAACCCCAGAACTCTCGATAACTAGTCGAGTGCGTTCGAATTTACGCTACAGCGCCAACAATTCTCAGCGCCATGCGTGGTTTATCAGTCAGCATCTGACTACACGAATACGTATTGATGGTCTCAGCAACTGAGATGTCGTCATCTGGTGGCATTTAACGCAACAGTTATTTTAATTGTAGCTGATAAATTCAAAGGGCGATAGAAATGGTTAATATATATCAAATACGTGGAGATAATGTAATTGGACGATGTCATCACTCTTTTCACGTTATTTTTTAAACAACGCATAGCGACTGAAAAATTGTATTCCGGCACTGCTGGGATCGAACCCCAGAACTCTCGATAACTAGTCGAGTGCGTTCAAATTTACGCTACAGCGCCAACAATTCTCAGCGCCATGCGTGGTTTATCAGTCAGCATCTGACTACACGAATACGTATTGATGGTCTCAGCAACTGAGATGTCGTCATCTGGTGGCATTTAACGCAACAGCTATTTTAATTGTAGCTGATAATTGTTGGCGCTGTAGCGTAAATTCGAACGCACTCGACTAGTTATCGAGAGTTCTGGGGTTCGATCCTAGCAGTGCGGGAATACAATTTTTCAGTCGCTATGCGTTGTTTAAAAAATAACGTGGAAAGAGTGATGACATCGTCCATTTACATTATCTCCACGTATTTAATATATATTAACTATTTCTATCGCAAATGAACTACCTACGCGCACTGCGAAAATGTCTCGTATAACCTCACGCACACGCCTGCTCTGTATATCTACTATACGCGGATTTACAATCAAGCTCCGTCGACTTGTAGCAACGAGGATGACATTTGACATAACGAAGTGTGCTTTTTGCGGAGCACATTTCTGGTCATAACTCGAGATCTGTTAATGATATTCCCATTCTGGAAACTTAGTTGGTTTCTGAATGTAATGTGCTTTAAATGATATCATCATCATTGTCAACCATTATCAATCCACTGCTGGACGAAGTTCTCCCCAAGTTTCCTCCACAACGGTCTGTCTTGTGCCAGTCTCCTCCATGTCATTCCCGCATAATTTTGAATTTCATCCACCCATCTCACATGTGGTCTTCTTCTGAGTCTTTTCCTGTTCCTTAGAATCGAATCTAAAATTTCGGCTGTCCATCTATGATCTGTCCTTCTGGCAGTATGTCCAGCCCATTGCCATTTCAGAAATTTAATTCTGATCATGATGTCTTCCACTCTCGTCATTTTTCAGATCCACGAGTTCCTCTTCTTATCTCTCCTGGTTACACCAAGCATGTACCTCTCCATGCTGCTTTGTGTTGTCGGCAGCCTTTGTATGTCTCTTTTAGTTAAGGTCCACGTCTCTGCACCATACGTAAGCACTGGAAGGATGCATTGATCAAACACTTTTCTTTTAAGACATAATTTCATATTGCTCTTGAAAATTATGCTGTTCCTTCCAAAAGCTTTCCAGGCAAGTTTTGTACGCCGATTAATTTCTTCATCAATGTGACACTCACTTGATATATGCTGTCCAAGATAAATGTAGGTGTCTGTTATCTACAGCTTTTCTCCATCAATCGATAAATATTCATTTCTTGTAAAAGCATTGAACATCACTTTTGTCTTCTGAAAGTTCATTTTCAATCCCACTTCTTTACTCTGGTCAGCAAGTTCCTGGATCATACTCTGCAGCACTGATGGGGTAGTTGCAAAAATGACTACATCATCAGCAAAACGAAGGTGGGTTAGATAATCTCCATTTATCTTCATCCCTTTGTTTTCCCAGTTCAGTGATTGAAAGACATTTACCAATGTGGCATTAAAGAGCTTCGGAGATATGGTGTCACCTTGTCTCACTCCCTTTCCAATTTTTATGTGTGTTGTATTTTCAAACAGCCGAATCTTTGCACTTGCAGTTTCATAGATGTTATTAATTACATTAATGTATGCATCTTCAATACCGCAGGATTTCAGAGCCATTGTAACTGCTGATGATTTCACCGAATCAAAGGCTTTTTCATAATCGATAAAAGCCATGCACAATGTAAGTTCATATTCCCTCGCTCTTTCAGTTAGCTCTCTCAGTACGTGGATATGATCTATTGTGCTGTAGCCACTCCTGAATCCAGCTTGTTCTCTCGGTTGAGCCATGTCCAGTGTTACCTTCAAGCGGTGTGAAAGAACTTTAGTGAAGATTTTATAAACCACTGATAGGAGACTGATAGGTCTGTAGTTCCTGAGATCCTCAATGTCACCTTTTTTATGTAGCAGGATCATTGTAGCATTGTTCCAATCCTCAGGAATCTTCCCTTCATTGAGGCATCGAGTGAAAATTTGGGCCAGTACTGTTTCGACGATTTCTCCACTTGCTTCTTTTATGATATCTACAGTAATTCCATTTTCTCCTGGAGCTTTCCCCCGCTTCATGTTCTTAATTGCATGTGCAACTTCTGCTGGGAGGACTGGAAGAACTCTGGTACTGGTACCTTTCATGATATTTGGAGTACATATATCATCCCTTTCATATAATTTGGAGTAGAAATCTTTCACTCTTGTCAAAATTTCGCCTCTATTTCTTGTTACAGAACCATCTTCTTTTCTCAGTGCCATAATCTGTTTTCTTCCCTTACTGAGATGTCCCTTTGCTATCTTCAGGCTTTGGTTGTTTTCAATTGCTTTCTTCACTAGTTCACAGCTGAATTTCCTTACGTCTTCAGTGATACTTTTTCGTACTGTCTTACATAGCTCTATATATTCCACTTTGGAAGTAACATCTTCTTTATTTGTCCTCATCTCTCTTCTTTTTTGCATCAACATTTTGGTTTCTCCTGATAATTTGTTCACATGCAACTTGTTCTTAGACCCAGCTAATTTTGTTGCTGTTTCCATAAGAGCTTTGGTTACTTTTCTGTTGACTTCATAAATATCCGCTTCTTCCGATGTTAGGCCTTCTAAAGCAGAGAATTTGTTCTTCAGTTCCAACTTGAAGGTATTATGGTGTGTTTTAAGGTTGGTTATGTCAATAGATTTTGTTTGTCTTATGAGCTTGCCACGTTCGAGTTTAGTTTTGAGGTACATCTTACATCTCAGCAATCTATGGTCACTAATTGTGTTGAACTTGTTCAGCACACCACAGTCTTCTATGACGATTTTTTTGTTACACATAATAAAATCAATTTCACTTGTCGTCCCATTTGGATGTCTCCATGTCCATTTTCTGTGTGGCTTTTTCTTGAAAAAGGAGATCAAGATGAAAAACCCTTCTGCCTCTGCAAACTCAACGAGAGTATTTCCACGCATGGTTACTGTTGACGTGACCGAATTTACCTACTGAAGCTTCATTTTGTTGCCGTTGCCCTATTTATGCATAAAAATCCACATAATTATCTTCAAGTGCTGCCTACCTTCATTATTTAGATGACGAATTTCCTCATAAAATTCTTCAATTTCTTCTTCAGGATGACTTGTGGTGGGTGCATAAGTTTGAATAAAATGAGCCTGGTATCTTCTCAAGAGTTGGATAACGAGTCATGCTGCTCTGTCGCAGGAACTTTCAACTTCTACCACTTTATCCTTCAGTTTCTTTGTTCATTATAAATCCAACACCACTAGTTCTGCCAGTATCTGTCCCACGATAGCAGAAGAGATGCCCACTTTTCAGTTCAATGATATCCTCTCCTTTTCTCCTTACCTCACTTAGCCCGACGATGTCCCACTTGATTTTTTGTAGTTCCTTAACCAATTCAAGAAACCTTGAATCAGGAAGATAGGGAGCGTCCATTATACGTAGCCAAGGTCAGCATCAGATGGCAGCCTAGTCCGGTCCTCCGGGGATTCTTAGCACCCTCTGCCTTCATGTCGCACTGGCCGTTGCCTTGGCCAGGTAAATTCCAGCTGCCGGAGACTGAGGGACAAGACTTAAGTGCCGCCCGGTGGCGCAGTGGTCTAAGGCGCTGGCCTCTGATCATTTGTCCGTAAGTGGTCCGGGTTCGAATCCCGGTCAGGCATGGATGTTGTGTTTGTCTTACGGCACTGGCTCTCTCCCTTCTCTGGAACCAGTGACCCTAAATTAGGGACGGGCGACTGCTTATAGCCCATTGAGTAGCTCACGGTGGTCGTTAAACCTACAATTAAAAAAAAAAAAAAGATTTAAGTTGTAGAGTCATTTTGGAGGGGTTTGGCCATAACTCACCACGCTGGCTAAGCGGGTTGGTGAGTGTAGGATAGCATTTCCTCTAATCCCGATGGTATAGTTATACCGCTATTGGTGGTCGTCAGAGCCCCTTTAGGAGAACAGGATGCCCCACGAGAAGGCGGGGTTGCCATTTGTCAAGGAGTGGCTGGGATGTTACGCATCACCTGACCTTACATCCCTTAAATGATATATTTATATATATATATATATATTGCGAGTATTATCTGCATATTTTCTTTTGTAGCAACAATGAAAACCCAAAAACGTCAGAAATTTCCAGAATTGCTATTCATTTTTCCGTAACAGTATATGACTCACTTTGAGAAGACATATGATTGAAAACAGCTTTAATTAGCGAAATTCTATAGCTTTCGTATCTGTGTTTATTTTTTTGAGCTGACATGTGAGATCTGGAATATCATTTCGAAATTTATTGTTTTCTTTAGAGAAAAAACTTTTTGAAAACCGAGGACGCGCTTCCATTTTCTTTAAATATTTTACAGTAGGTTTCCTAGGTAATCAAAAGTACAGTTAAACAAACGCGTGTGACGACTGCTCATTATTGGCCCAGAAACCTTGTCGAATTGAAAATCAACTAGACGAAGAGTATACATGCATCCGCCATGTGATCAAGCAGAAGAGCTTTAATGGTTGGTCGATTTATATTTATCCCACAACCATTTGTTTCAGGAAGCATTGAAACCGCAGCGCCGTTGTGCCGTCGGTTATGTATACAGATCTTAGAAATGTGTCGTAAACATTTTGTTTTGCATTTTTACACCAAGCGTAATTTCATGAAACAAAAACAAATGAAATAACAAAAACAAATAAAGGCTACCCATAATCACTAAAATGCGTATATAAGAAACAATGCGTAAAACATAAGAAACCATAGCAAATCCTCGTAGTCCTTGCTTGCACATCCATTTACACCTTGGAATATATCGACAATAATGTATTTGTAAAGCGTTGTCGTACTAAAACGCAATGGACATCAATTTTTCTCATCACCTACGAAACAGTTTTCAAAACTATTTAGGGAGCAGTGGTATAAGCAAGATCATGCATAAACACGGAGAAGGATCTAGTCTTTCCAGGAGGATAACTGAACGAGATGATGTTCCCATGATCTCGTGTATTTCCTCATCGTTTCGTTATATTTTTAGTAAAATATCAGGAGCATCAAATAGGGTGCTGCTGATATTTTACTAAAAATAGTCATTTGTATTTCAATCATTTGCATAACGTTAAAAAATGCAACTATTTGGAAAACCACTTTTGATATTATGGATGTTACGCACGCACTCCTGCTTTTAAGTTGAGAGAAAAACTTGCCGTATATTATACAAAGGGGCCTACAACAGTATTTAAAAGGCATTAAAAAAAGTACACGTAAAAATGTTTCAAACTAAATACTACAAACATTTACTTAATTATGGTTTTCTTTCCAAAATGAATATACGAAAATATAACAATGTATTTCGAACTTATAATTAAAACAGTGTCAGCAGATATAGTTTTCATTCTGTTTACTTGTCGGTTTAACGTAAACAAGAATTAGATTCGTAGGAACATGGTATATGTTTTTCATTCCAGAAACAAATAATTGCAAGCCTGAATGTAGTTTTTATATCAATGCCTTATGACTATCGCTCACGTTTGATTTTCAGTTAAAAACATTTAGAACTTAGAATCTATTTAGTTCTTGTTACCCCATCGAATTATTCGGAGTTTTAAATACGCTTCAGTGGCGGTATTTTGAAGATTTCATGATAACGAGCATATCCTTTATTATTTCACTTCCGTTGAAATTATCCAACAAAAGATGTAAAGATTTAACCATATGTAGGGCAAAATAGATAAAAAAGATATTGCAAGAGCGACAATTTTAATAACGAGTAGTAATGAAGATGTTTCGTCGTGAAGTTATGATTAACTTTCTGTTCGTAAAATAGCAAGTTGCCAAGGTTTGTTTTCCCAGTTTTGTAATGTAACACAAATGTCTAATAAGGAATGGATAATATATTCTTTTGAAAGGTTTACTTTTACAACACGAATTTTAACCCTTCAAGCGGTAGATATACCTACAGTAAATAGCGCCCAAATTTCGTGCGTTCCGCATACAGAAGTGTTCACATATACATCAGGTTTTACGAAATCTACTTTAAAACATATCCGTTCACCCTTTTGTCTGAGCAGTACCGACCATAAACATGTGATGTTAAAAAGCGATTTCTTTGAGTCCTTTATTATGTGGCCCATTAAGCAAGTAAGGATAACGATGGACTAGTACATCGACATTGACATCAACCCGCTGGGTAAAAAAACATGTCAAAAATGTTTTCTCTCCCGTTGTTTGGTTCCTAGCTACTGACACAGTAATTTTAGAGGGAAACCAATAAAATAGGGTATAAATCACTTCCATAAATGATGACTTTGGACGTCTTGTCGCGTTCTGCTCAGTTTTTAAACAGCGCACATATTCGTTGGAGTTTAAATCAGTCATTAAAGTGAAATTTCGTTTTCACTCCGAAGGAATTTAGTATCATTAAAAAATCTGAAAGTCGTTTGAAATTTCATAGCAGTTTATGATTAAGAATACAGAGATGCACACATATCACACTTTTCCTTTCTGTCCGCAAAGTGAGAAACATTCTGCGTATTGTTTCTAATTTTGGTAAACAAATGTTTCTTCACTTGAGATCACAAATTACGTTTTCGTTGTCGATGTTTTACTTCTTAAAGGACCTACACCGATGAGTCATTGCATCAGGACCATCTACCAAATTAGCTATAGGATCCCTTTCATCACGCAAAATAGCGGGCACTTGGCTAGGCATCGATTCGATGAGGTGGCGATAGGTATCCTGGTGTACCTGGCACCATAATATCAACATCAGGTCCTCCAGTTCGGACACATGTCGGGGTGGTTGTGATTTAGGCCAAATCCGCTTTTCCAAACCGAACCACAAATGTTCGTTTGGGTTCATGTCAGGTGGATTTGAGGGTCACGGTAAATAACAGAATGTCACCAGCATGTTCCTCGAACCATTACTTGACAATCCTGGCAGTGTGCCATAGCGCATTGTCCTGTTCGAAATGGCCAAACACAGTTGCCATAAATAGGTAAATTTGGTCGTCAACGATGTTCAGATTCCTGCCAGCTGTCAGGGATTGTTCTATTATGTTAATGGAGCCTACTGTGTCCAAGAAAAACATCATCCACAGTAAAACACCGCCACCGGAGTAGAGTTTACACCCAACAGTGAATCCAGGTGCCATAGCCTCCTTTGGTAATCGGCGTATCCGCGTTCGGCCGTCTACGTGATGCACCAAGAATCTTGATTCGTCAGACAAGGCCATTTTCTTCCAATCATACATGGTTTATCTCGATAATCTTGGGCCCGTTACATGCGTTGTTGGTGATGACGTGCATTGAGCATGGGGACCCGACTAAGTCTTCGGCTACGCAGTCCCATGCACAGAATACTGCGATGTATTGTGTGCTGTGACACATTTCCCTGATCACCAATGTTGTAGCTGCGGTCAATTTGTCGTACTCTAGCCCTGCGGTCGCTGTGAACCAAGCGCGATAGTTTCCGCTTCCCTCTGGCGTCAGTGGGCGGCGGAAGAATCACGACAAGACGACGGCTCATCGTTTCGCCATCTGTGCACCACTTATGATACGTACGCAGCGCAGAGGCACGTGAAGAACCCACAAGCTTCGCCATTTCCGAGATCGTCGTTCCAAGACGCCGTGCCATTACAATTTGTCCTTTGTCAAACTCCGATAAATCGGCATCTTTTCCCATTCTTGCTCAGTACACTCTACTAATGGAAAGCCGTTCCTTGGGTTGTATATACACTCACGGACAATGACATTTCCACCCCAAGAAGGAAGCTTCGGATTGAAGGGAAATTTTATGGACGTTATGATGCACATGAATGATACACATATGGCAAAAACACTGCTGCATGAAAATTAAAAAGGGATATGTAGCACGCAATCCGGTCATTTTCAATAGTGCGTCCGATACATGCTGCAATTCTGTCCGGTATGGCGGCGAACAGTCGCGTGATGTTTTCCTGAGGCAGACTAATCCACAGGTGTGAGACGGTGTGTTCCAAATTCCGGATAGTGCAGCACGGCGGCATCCAGCCTTTCAACTGGCCCTTCCCACACATGCTCCATAGGTTACATAGACGGGGAGTAGGCAGGCTATGGAAATGTCTGGAAATGACGTCGGCAGTCCTGGTCAGTTTAAGCCGTGTGCGGGTTAGCATTATTTTGCTGGTATTGCGCGCCTGTAATCCCGGCTACGAATGGGAGCACATAAGGCAGTAAGACCTCATCCACATGCCCCTGGCCAGTCAATGATCCATGTACCACTACTAGAGCTGATCGGCTATCGTAGGCAATGGTTCCCCAGACCATAAGGCCTGCAGGGTGTGGGGCGGGGTGGCGCTTGATAGCGCGTTTGGGATTGTACTGTTGACCCGGGGACCTCCACACCCGGACACGATCATCAACTGCTCCCAAAACGAACCGCAGTCTACGCTAAACACTACAGGTCGTCAGTCTGCAGCGTTCCACATTGCTGTGGCCTGGCACCACTGCAAACGGAACCCACGATGTTTCGGTGTTAATGGCAGCACACGTAGGTGCGCTAGGACCGCCGATTCGCTTCCACGAGGGGTAGTGAAATGGTTTCTGGGAACACCGGAGCAGTTTTCTCTGCCTGTTTAGTGGATAGGTTCCCAGAGGGATGCGTTCGTGTCTACCATAAGATCGTCGATCCTCTCTACCGATGGTCCACCTTTTCCTTCCGTTACCGTTGCGCCGTATGGCAGTTCTGTCATGTGTCCACTTCACCCGACACAGTCGAACGGTTTGGTCAGAACGTTTCGCGTGGCAAGCTATACGGCTCCCCGAACACCCTGGGGTTTTCAGCTCGATGATTGATTAAGCCTCTCTTAAAGTCCATAAGTTGCGTAAATCGACGTCTCTGGCGTCTACCCGGCATTCTTGTCACTCTTTACTCTTTCTAGCCTCAGCCGGTGCTTTTCGATTTCATGGAGCATCGACTACACGCCGGTTTATACGGCTGCCTTTCCATGCTTGCAGCGCCACCACATGGTGTGCTGTCATGCGCACTCTCACTAAACGTAGATCATTTGCATATCAGTACGCACTCTAGCCATTTGCAAAATTTCGCAGTTATAGCATGTTTTCTTTTAGGTGCGAAATTTTCATTGTCCGTGAGTGTATACTGCTCTGTGAACTTTTACCGCGCCACCTTTCGGTTTCCAGGCGGGCTCATTTCTGTAAGCTGAGGTTGGGCATAATGTAATAGCTCCACGGTGTAGATCATGTGTAGAAAAATCGTAAACAATATTTTCTACTGAAAATAACGCAGAATACTCCTACCAGGGATCTTAAATACGAATATATCTTATTTTTCTGACATCTCTGTTTCTAACAGTGTGGTTTTAAAAAAAATATTTATGGAACAAACTATCTTATGCGGAATGTTTTCAAATGAACCGGTTTGTTCGATAAGTCATTTTCTCGAATCTGTTATCACCATGTAGGCCGCAAGATCGGCACGTCAAAAAACAGACAGAATTAATCCGTCTTCGTTGATATATCAGTATCTGCACAAATTTTATATTCGCATATCTTTGCAATGGCGCGTAAAAGCTTAATATATGCCTTTTCGTATTTAGCTTCTGAAAGATCGTGTTAAAAATGCTTTCCAACTCCGGACATTTAAATTGTGAAATACTTTTCCTGTACAGTTCTGGCGCTACATTGTTTTAGTATTTAACTCGAATTGAAAGCGAATCGCCGCTTCTAAAAATTATATAAATACATATATTTATATATTTATCTGCTGTACGCCGATATTTGCAGTAAAAAAGTAACTCTGGTCTATAATTAAGAAACTGTCTTTGGGAAGGGGCGTGAACGTCAAAAAAATGGCTCCTGTCTCCGCTTCCAGAAAGGTATTTGAAAAAGTTTACTTTTCAGCACAGATTTCGTTACGGGATCTTTTTTTCGAAATTCTTCTACTTTTTCGGAATTCACAGTTGATCCGTAATGTGCTTAACCTTATGTCTTGTCTTCCTCTACAACTCTTCTTCAAATAGACTGTTATCTAAATCCATCTATCCCTAATACTCGTATTCCCATCAACTGTGAAAACATCTGTGTACAATTTGTTTTCCTCACATACTTTTCAACTATTTTTGAGCGAAAATGTGTATTTCTATTTCTTAATGTCTCATCGATAGTATAGGTCCATTGACTGCACCAGGAATCTTGATTAGTCAAATTTTAAATTTTTATCAGTGTCGGAAAGTATTCAAGGGACGTGCACCCACACACATACTGCATCCGATTATCGGGTGTTACTTTTATTTTGCTGGGAACATTTCAGTTCCTTACTAACATGTCCCTTGTTCCAGAGGCTTTTTCTTAAAGTTCAACTTTGTTTGTTATATCTATTTTCTAGTTAAATTACTGTGTACTGTGTAACTTGGAGGCATCATGCTATTACGTGTGTGATACAAGGAAATGTATTGTTTCACATTTTTTTAAACTTAAATTTAAAATGAAAACTTTGGCTCTACGTTTTATAATAAAAGTACATCTTAGCAGTGCATTGACGGTAAATGAAAAGAAAAAGGGTTTCGTTGAATAAAGAAACATTCTTTGAAAACTGAATAATTATATACAATACCTCTAACCGTAGCGACAGAATATCTACTTCGGAGTTGCATCATGTAAGACATATATAGTGCACGTGTCACGCAAGTTGCTAATTCACATTCTAGGCAAAATATTATTTTTCGACAAGGAAACTATGAATGACTGAAATAGAATCTACGGACATTCTATTAGCATCCTGCAGAGGTGTTTTTTCTGTCGGATTAGGTACAACAGCTAATGAAATCAACATTAGCAGCAATCTTGTAAAACAAGGACGAAGAAACTTCTTTCTTTCTGTTTTTAGTTATTTATTTAATTTCTTATTTATTTGTTTATACACATGCACATAACGCGGAGGGAAGGTAATGATTTAATATCGAAGGTAATGATGATATAACGCTTTGCTTGGCTATATATTATGCAACGCTTCGTTACATCGAGTGATAAGGACACTCGTTGGTATCCTGAAGTGTGGCTGACCATGCTTTGCTGAACTGTATACACGATTCATCGACATGGCGTGAGGGTCATGGAGAGCCATTAAAGATGTCAGCCAATAACATCCACGCGTTCTATAATTGAGAAAAAAACAGAGGAATCGCTCTACTCAGGGATGTAACAGGAAACAATGGATGCACTGTGAACTGATAATGCTGTGTGCGGACGGAATTTTTTTGCTGAAGAAATTTCCTCTCCGCGCACTGCAATAACAGTTCACACTGCATATCAAAAGACATAAGATAAACCACAGTGTTACCGCCACACAACGAGATGCAACACCTCAGCGACGTTTCGCAGTGCAGTCATTGTAACAAACACATATCCTTGTAATCGCATTAAATGAATGGTCATTTATATTCTACTTCCGGTATTTTCTTTACACCTGAGATAACTTTTATTTGTTCCCAACTGCGCGCGGTGCCATAACTGGAGTATGTTTCTTTATATTTATGGGAGTATGGTTGTTGTTTTTTTATTTCGTAGTATTTGATCAGTTTATTTCTACGTCATCCGTAATTTTTTTAATCTGGTCTCACTAACAACAGTTAAGGGGGAAGGTAGGTAGGGAAAACATCGGCTGCAGTGTATATATCTTTACTTCACTGAATATAATTATTATAAATATCATCGCTTTTGATGTAATTAACTCATCCTTCCCTAAGGTTCTGCATATTTGTCTAAAGGGATCATAATTTTTTATCTTAATTGATATAATTTTTTATTGGTACATTAAAAAAGTAAATAGGACATATCTCTTAAGCAAAATGGACCAAAACTTGAAAATGTAGAGTTAACGACATTACAAAGAAAAAGTAGTGGAAATAATAGACCAAAACGTATATTTGGATACGATCTGAAATAATTTGCATTGCAGTTTCTAGATTCATTCTACTGAGAAATTGTCATCATTTGTTTATGAAAAGCAATATCCTTGCAGTGAATACAAGTAAACTGCAAAGACATATCTCCCTTATTTCTTTTAATATCTGCACTAAAAACTGTTTAAAGAACATTAGCAAGAGTTATATTTAACATACGTTATTTGTTTGGTATTATGTCACCGGACATGCAGTTTTTCTTTGATAGTGCACCAGTAAAATAATCCTTATATTTTTTTATTTACAAAAAGACATTTCAAACATGTTTTAATTGCTCAGTTTCTAAGTATCACAAATATTTTGTGCTTGCGCCTTTTAATAGGTTCCTTATTTCAGTGTCAAGCCTTGTCGGAGAGTTTAATGACTCATGTTTTGCCGGGGAGTTTAAGGATGATGTTCAAACTTAAGTCTTAAACTCTGTTGATCGTGGGTATAATATTTTTTTTGTATACGTTTTTTAGGGCTTGGGCTATTTTAGTTTGAAATTTAAAGGCTCTTATTACGAACATATTTCGGGTGTATTTTTTTATTTATTGTGGACTTTTATTTATTTTACTGAAAGCATTCGACTATGCCTGATATTTCACATTCGGAGATACTAAAGAATTATGATCCTGCTAAATTAAAAGAGAAAGAAAACTAAAAATGACGTATTCTGAAGAACATTACTAAAATACAGAAAGCATGCTTTATGACGACCGCTGATTTAAGTGAGAAGGAAGGAAAATGTCTCATTCGGCAGGCCACTCTTTAACCAGTAATTAAACCCTGCTGATATTGGGGCTGCATAGCCGCATTTTGTTGCGATTGCCCATGCTAATCTTTGAGCACTGTCGAAAGCACTTCAATCGCACGCTGACACCAAAACTGGAACTTGCATGATTAGAAAAAAGTCATCAGGTCCGATGAATTTCGTTTCCTTTAGAACCGTGTAGACAGCTGATATCTGTGTTTTGAATACCCGAGGAAGTGTTGGCACCAGGATCAACCAATGGGCAAAAATCCGCGGTTGTATGAAAAGTGAGATTTGGGGCAATCTTTTCCTGGGAAATCCTGGGGCCTCATTCATGTGCAGCAAATTAGGACGCCAACCGTTTACTTAAACTTTCTTGGAAATTAGGAGCATTCTTTCCTGGCAACTGTATACTTTCAAAGGAAAAAAGCTCCATGCCACGCGGCCAGAATTGGTCGATAATATTTCACGGAACATGAGGTACTAGGACTTAACATACATTGCTCTAGCCATCAAATTCCCAAGATATCATTCCAATCGAGCATCTTTGGTTTTGGGAACAACAAATCCGATCTGCAGCTTTTCAAACACCTAAATTACAAAGGTTAACGGATCTGTTGGTCAAGTTTTGGTACTAGAAAATAAAAACAGCTTTAGCGGTTTCTCAGTCAAGTAAATCACGGAGTTAGCGGATCTTCTGGTAAAGTACCGTATACCAAAAACAACTTTAGAAATCTTATAAGATTATGTTTCGCCGAGTAAGAGGTATTTTGGTGGCAAGTTGACGTCGAATATCATATTATGTAGGTCGTTATAATGTTTTGGTTCTTCCGTGTACGTCATTACGCAAGACTTTCGAGTAACTTAATGATTTTTTTAATTTTCTCTAAGGAAAGTGGGAAATTCCAGAAAAATTTCGAATCAAAATTGTAAAAACTTTGGAGCTTGGAAATCCACGACTCATTCGCAATCAACTTATGGCAAAGAATAACAGCAAATCAAGGCAGAGTGGTTCATGAACCATAGTAATTTGGTTGTACTGCGGTGTAAGAGATTGATGAAGTATGTCGAACCAAGATATGCATTACGTTGCACTAACGATGCGTAGAGAGTGCAGTCAGAATCTTGTAAACGACGGATTCAACTTAAATTACATTTCAAACATCTGTAGGTGGCCGTACAATGTGAAGAATGTTCAGCTTTGCACCACCTTCAGCCACTATAGTTCTGTGGTTCGGGAACATCCTGCGAAGAATAGCATGGCCGCATCATATTTTTTTCTTTATGAACCATGTCCCTGATACCTCTAGTAACTGAAATAAAAACGTCTGTTTCGGTCTAATTTTTACTAACGGGTTGTAATGTACTATTCTGAGATCAAACTTATTTATCTAAATTGTTAGAAGGAATGCTGGGATTTTTTAGAAACGTTCTTGAATATACCGGCATTGATCTTGTCCGAAATAAATTGCGAAAATTCTATACATCCCCAGGTAAATCAAATATCCTTTTCTGCAAAATACATGCCTTTACAAAATCAATTTTTTTTTCATTGGGATATACATGTGCAAAACATGTATTTAGTTTGGGAGCATCTTAGGATTGAAACAAAGTACTTCGGGGATTCAAGGTGTTAGTGCAATCCATTCTCTTCTTCTGACAGTTGAGCTTGCCCACACACATAAATACGCGCGCGCGCGCATATACTTATATCATCATCATCATCATTGTCAACCATTATCAATCCACTGTTGGACGAAGGTCTCCCCAAGTTTCCTCCACAACGGTCTGTCTTGTGCCAGTCTCCTCCATGTCACTCCCGCATACTTTCGAATTTCATCCACCCATCTTCCATGTGGTATTCTTCTGGGTCTTTTCCTGTCCCTTGGAATCCAATCTAAAATTTCGGCTGTCCATCGATGGTCTGTTCTTCTGGCAGTATGTCCAGCCCATTGCCACTTCAGGGATTTAACTCTGATCATGATGTCTTCCACTCTTGTCATTTTTCGCATCCACGTGTTCCTCTTCTTATCCCTCCTGGTTACACCAAGCATGCACCTCTCCATGCTGCTTTGAGTTGTCTGCAGCCTTTGTATGTCTCTTTTAGCTAAGGCCCACGTCTCTGCACCATACGTAAGCACTGGAAGGATGCATTGATCAAACACTTTTCTTTTAAGACATAATGGCATATTGCTCTTGAAAATTATGCTGTTTCTTCCAAAAGCTCTCCAGGCAAGTTTTGTACGCCGATTAATTTCTTCACCAATGTGACCCTCACTTGATATCTGCTGTCCAAGATAAACGTACGTGTCTGTTATCTCCAGTTTTTCTCCATCAATCGATAAATCTTCATTTCTTGTAAAAGCATTGTACATCACTTTTGTCTTCAGAAAGTTCATTTTTAATCCCACTTCTTTACTCTTGTCAGCAAGTTCCTGGGTCATACTCTGTAGCTCTGATGGGGTAGTTGCAAAAATGACTATGTCATCAGCAAAACGAAGGTGGGTTAGATAATCTCCATTAATCTTTATCCCTTTGTTTTCCCACTTCAGTGATTGAAAGACATTTTCCAATGTGGCATTAAAGAGCTTCGGAGATATGGTGTCACCTTGTCTCACTCCTTTTCCAATTTTATGTGTGTTGTATTTTCAAACAGCAGAATCTTTGCACTTGCATTTTCATAGATGTTATTAATAATATTAATGTATGCATCTTCAATACCGCAGGACTTCAGAGCCATTGCAACTGCTGATGGTTTCACCGAATCAAAGGCTTTTTCATAATCGATAAAAGCCATGCACAATGTAAGCTCATATTCCTTCGCTCTTTCAATTAGTTCTCTCAGTACGTGGATATGATCTATTGTGCTGTAGCCACTCCTGAATCCAGCTTGTTCTCTCGGTTGAGCCATGTCCAGTGTCACCTTCAACCGGTGTGAAAGAACTTTAGTGAAGATTTTATAAACCACTGATAGGAGGCTGATAGGTCTGTAGTTCCTGAGATCCTCAATGTCACCTTTTTTATGTAGCAAGATCATTGTAGCGTTGTTCCAATCCTCAGGAATTTTCCCTTCATTAAGGCATCGAGTGAAAATTTGGGCGAGTACTGTTTCGATTTCTCCACTTGCTTCTTGTATGATGTCTATAGTAATTCCATCTTCTCCTGGAGCTTTTCCCCGCTTCATGTTCTTGATTGCATGTGCAACTTCTGCTGGAAGGACTGGAAGAACTCTGGTACTGGTACCTTTCATGATGTCTGGAGTACATGTATCATCCCTTTCATATAATTTGGAGTAGATATTTTTCACTCTTGTCAAAATTTCGACTCTATTTCTTGTTATAGAACCATCTTCTTTTCTCAGTACCATAATCTGTTTTTCCCCTTACTGAGATGTCCCTTTGCTATCTTTAGGCTTTGGTTGCTTTCAATTGCTTTCCTTACTAGTTCACAGTTGAATTTCCTTACGTCTTCAGTGATACTTTTTCGTACTGTCTTGCATAGCTCTATATATTCCACTTTGGAAGTCACATCTTCTTTAGTTGTCCTCATCACTCTTCTTTTTTGCATCAACATTTTGGTTTTTCCTGATAATTTGTTCACATGCAATTTGTTCTTAGACCCAGCTAATTTTGTTGCTGTTTCCATAAGAGCTTTGGTTATTTTTCTGTTAACTTCCGAAATATCCACTTCTTCCGATGTTAGGCCTTCTAAAGCAGAGAATCTGTTCTTCAGTTCCAATTTGAAGGTATTATGGTGTTTTTTAAGGTTGGTTATGTCAATACATTTTGTTTGTCTTATGAGCTTGCTACGTTCGAGTTTAGTGTTGAGGTGCATCTTACATCTCACCAATCTATGGTCACTGCCTGTGTTGAACTTGTTTAGCACACTGAAGTCTTCTATGACGAATTTTTTGTTACACATTATAAAATCAATTTCACTTATCGTCCCGTTTGAATGTCTCCATGTCCATTTCCTGTGTGGCTTTTTCTTGAAAAAGGAGTTCAAGATGAAAAACTCTGCTGCCTCTGCAAACTCTACGAGAGTATTTCCACGCTGGTTTCTGTTGCCGTGACCGAATTTACCTACTGAAGTTTCATTCTGTTGCCGTTGCCCTATTTTTGCACTGAAATCTCCCATAATTATCTTCAAGTGCTGCTTACCTTTATTATTTAGATCACGAATTTCCTCATAAAATTCTTCAATTTCTTCTTCAGCATGACTTGTGGTGGGTGCATAAGTTTGAATAATCTGAGCCTGGTATCTTCTCGAGAGTTGGATAACGAGTCGTGCAGCTCTGTCAGAGGAACTTTCAACTTCTACAACTTTATCCTTCAGTTTCTTGTTTATTATAAATCCAACACTACTAGTTCTGCCAGTATCTGTCCCACGATAGTAGAAGAGATGTCCACTTTTCAGTTCAATGAGATCTTCTCCTTTTCTCCTTACCTCACTTAGCCCGACGATGTCCCACTTGATCCTTTGTAGTTCCTCTTCCAATTCAAGAAGCCTTGAATCAGAAGATAGGGAGCGTCCATTGTACGTTGCCAATGTCAGCATCAGATGGCAGCCTAGTCCGGTCCTCCGGGGATTCTTAGCACCCTCTGCCTTCATGTCGCACTGGCCGCTGCCTTGGCCAGGTACATTCCTGCCGGAGACTGAGGGCCAAGATTTAAGTTGTGGAGTCATTTTGGAGGGGTTTGGTCATAACTCACCACGCTGGCCAAGCGGGTTGGTGAGTGTGGGATAGCATTTCCTCTAATCCCAATGTATAGTTATACCGCTATTGGCGGTCGTCAGAGCCCCTTTAGTGGGAACAGGATGTTCCACGAGAAGGCGGGGTTGACATTTGTCAAAGAGAGGCTACTTATATATATATATATATATATATATGAATACAAATGTATATCAGATGAGATGAATGCTTAATTTTCTCATATGCAAGTTGTCGTAGCAGACCCCTAAGTTTACTAGGTCTTTGCAGTAAGGAGAGAATGTTATCCATGCTGTCCATTGAAAACGCAATTCCTGGCAGTCTCAAAATATCTGCATTTTAAGGATTTTTAGGTAAAGAAATATTTTCACACAAAACATTTATTTTAGAAAATTTGGTATGTCAATATACACTATATTGACAAAATTCACCGGACACCTAGAGGAGAAACACAATATAGCATTTATTGATATACATCAGTACGGTGACGGTCCACTTTTGGCCTTAATGCATGCACCGACTCTTCGAGACAGGCTTTCGACAATGTTTTGGAACACAGCGATAGGTATGCGCTTTCATTCAATACATAATGCTCCCGCTAACTGTTGCTTAGTGGTAGGTCTTGGTTCCAAACTTCTTAGGTGGTGCTCTAATTCATCCCATAGGTGCTCTATGGGATTAAGATCAGGGCTCTGTGCTGAACAGTACACACACGATACAGAATTACCGCCAAACCACGCTGTAACAGTCCTGGAGTTTTGGTTCGGTGCATTATTCTGCTGGTACCAGCAAAGCTCTGTTCCATAGTATTGGCACAGAGTTGGTAGGGCATAATAATCCAGAATATCGAGGTCGACGTGTTGGTTAACAGTTTTGTCCACGATAACCAATGAGCTAGGACCATACCACAAAAAACACACCCACAAAATTATACTGCCAGCTCCAAACTTGACCGTTGGAATATTACACTGCGGTAAATAGCGTTCCCACGGCTGCAACCATACCCACGCACGGCCATCAGACGGAGGGTACGTGTATCTTGATTCATCAGTCCATAGGACCCGTTTCCAATGATCTACGGTCCACCATAAATGTTTTTTACATCATGCTAAACGACGAATAGCATTCCGAGGGGAGATGAAAGGCGTATGAGCAGCCGTTCAAGCACGGTAATCCATGTAATGAAGTTCTCTTCGAATGGTACGTGTACATACCGAAGTTCTAGCATTTTTACTCATCTTTACACTGAGGTCATGTGCCTCCGTCGATTAGCAGTAACGACTATCCTGAGGCTTCGACGTCCTCTATCACTGATTTTCTTTGGTCTGTCGGTACGTTTTGCTACTTCAGGCACGCCATTTGTCTTCCACTTATTTAGTACAGCCAGAAAAGTAGACTTGTTTATGTTTAAATGCATCTCGGTTTCTCTTATGGACAACCCACTAATGTATCACCCAACAATCTTTCCTTTCTCAAGGTCAGTTCTCTCTCCCGCCGCGATATTTTCAGTTGGGTTCAACGGTAGACATAAGAATGCATTCTTATGTCTACGGTTGCCTTGAAAAAGCCTCCCAGTGGAGTGCGAAAATTTGGCGAATCTTTGTGATTACTACACCATAAGAAATAAACGGATTTAATACGTTATATGCGTTTCTTGAATATAGCTTATATTTTTTAAAATTGAGCAATACATACATATATTTGATGAAAACTACCGATTCCAGTAGCAGAAAAAAGTGATGTCACTGCCAATTACGGTTTCAGAAATGTGTGAAACGTTATAACTGATTGTTTGAAAAATATGGAAACACTTGTTAAAAGTACTTTTCCCCTTTTGTTTTCTTTTCTATCGTGCAAAAATATTTCCACAGAAAATCGTGTCACAGCTGCTATATTTATAAATCTATGCTTTTGTTGTGGCTGAATGGTGTTTAGTACGTAAATGCATTACTCTTGCTTACGAATGGAACTGCATAGATAAAGAAAGTCGCTGACAGTCTTTCCCATAGCTTTTCGAAAATGATTTACGTATCGTGTGTGATTCACACAACCTGTGCAAAGTCACAGGTTATGTGAAAATATCAAAACCCTTTATACAAAGGCAGGTAAGCTAATATGAAATGGGAGAATCAGTAACAGTTGTTAAGTGGTATAGATGAGAAAACCCGCTGACAGTCTTTCCCATAGCTTTCCGAAGATGAATCATGTATCTTGTGTGATTCATGTTTTGCACAGGTTGTGTGAAAATATCGGAACCCTTTATCCAAACGTGGATAAGCATTTGGAATTGGAGAAAACGTTTGTTAAATCACCAACAAATACCGATCATTCAAAATGAAGGATATTGATCTCTCACTTTCGCCTACACACAATAATCATAAGCTGGGGTGTCTGGCTCAATGCCGTCGTATATTACGCAGCTCATTTTGAAGAATTTGCTCTGTTGTCAATAAAACGAAAAAAAAAATCCGTTTTTTCTTTTGTTATGCTGTACAGCATTTAATTAATGCTGTTACTTTAGAAAGTAATTCGACATACTACTAATTTTTCTTTTTGTGTCACTTTCTAAAAAGTGAGAAACAACAGCAACAAATCTACTATGTGAAGAAGTTAGAAAACTTTAGCATTTTGAAGAAAACTTAACAAGTGTTCGGATACAAATATTGAAGCCTTAAAGAAAGTTTCGTACATGTGTTAGAAGAAAACAATAGATTTGGAAATATGTATATATTTGCTCGAGTTTTAGAATACCAACTTTGGTGCCACTTAAAACATGCAAGTTTGACTTTTTGTGAGATGTCCCGATTGCTTGCTTGACGTCGGTCATTGTTTCGTGGAAATAATCATTGATTTGTGACGGAAAAACTGGAGATGACATTTGTTATCTACTTGAATTAAAAAGAAATTTACATCAAATGTACAGCTCTGATTAGCAAGGTAAGTACTAAAATTGTCGCTTTGTTAGAGAAAATAATTAGACGGAGTATCGATGCAGATAATACGAGGGCTGTTTTGAAAGAAATGCAGAAGTGGGTATAACGTTTTTATTAACTGACAGAAGTCCTTCAAATTGAACATGTTGGTAGAGTAACTCCTTTTCTACAAATGTACTACTCAAAATAGTCGCCATCAAAAGCAATGCAATTGCGCGATCGTTGAACCCAACTGACTATTGTACCACTTCTTCAGAGCCACTTTCACTTAGTCTGTGTCATCAAATCGTTGTCCCCGGAGACTGTCCTTCATTGGGCCAAACAGGTGGAACCTAAAGAGCGCCAGAACTGGGCTATACGGTGGATAACGGACCACCGACTAGACTAATTTTCTGATCGTCTGATCTGTTGCCAAACATGTGTGTGGTCTCGCATTGTCATGGCGAATGTGAGTCCTTTCCGGATTCTTGTTTGGTCTCTTCCTCCTTTTGGCTTCTCGAAGCTTCTGGAGTGTCTCAATGTACCGCTCTCTTCCCACGGGACGGCCACGTTCTAGAAAATCTAGGAGAATGACACCCCTGTCATTCCCACAACAATCAGCATGACCTTCTGTGCTGGATGATGGCTCTTGAACTTCTTAGGCATTGGTGTTGCAGTGTGACACTATCCCATGGACTGATTCTTCATTTCCGGATCGTAAAGGTACGCCTACGTTTCATTCCGGATTGAAATAAAAAACGCTTCTTCATTGGCTTCAAACACTTCCAGCAGATCAGATCAGACTTCCGTCCTTATCTCCTTCAAATGAGGTATCAACTGCCGAGGTACCCACTGTGCACACATTTTCTGATACCTTGTATCTTCCACCATCTTCTCTTTGGCACCATGACCACCGACCAGCTGTTCAACAAGCTCTCAAATTGTGACACTTCTTTCCGCGCGAATGATTTTATCCGCTTGCTGATGATTCGTGTCAGTGGTCGCCGATAATGGTCTCCCACTGCGTGGTTTGCCTTGCATGCTCGTTTCCCCTTCCTTAAACTTCATCCATTTGTGCACATTGCTGTTGTAATCTCCGTAAACATTCTATAGCCTTCTGTAGAAGTCGGACAGCCTGCACTCTTCCTTGGTCAAGAATTCAATGACGGCACGTTGCCTCTGCTTCGAATCCATTATTTACCTGCAATGGATACTATAGAAGAAGAGTTACTCTGCCAACATGTGCAATTTGAACGACATCTGTCAGTTAAGAAAATTTAAAGCCCACTTTTGCATTATTTTCGGTACAACCTTCGTGCATTTTCTAAAATGTATTTCCCTCCTACTTGGCACTTAAAAATGGTTTATGTTTATATATTTTCCAACCACATGTTTCGTGAGTGTAGGAATATTGAAAGGAAAGTCTGAAATTAGATCACCTGTCAAACTTTGGGAAAATACAGTTTCAATAAGGCCAGCTTATTTTTGGACTTTTTTTATGATTAATATTTGTTGTTTGGTTATACCTTATTCAAATTTGCATACCTAAAATTTGATAACGTTTTACTTTTTTGACGATAGAGTTTGCTTACTTAAATGACAAATGATTTCAACAGAAATTAGTATGGTGCCTCACAGCAAATAACAGATAAATATTATTTAAAGTGTAATTAATACCTTAAATCTAATTTTTTCTGCCAGCTAAAGAAAAACACAATAAAATGCCATTCGAAGCTTGTAGCGACTAGAATTATGACACTGCAGAGCTACGGCTTGCAAATATTTTAATAAGATATCCAACATCAATCGCAGCCAGGATAATCCTCTGACCTCAATTCAATACAACGTGCTTCGGGAAGGCCTCTCGAGGACAGGACATAGCCAAATGATCAATGCGCTGAAAGTAGCTTAATTCCCAGGTATTGTTACGGCAAAGAGCGGAAAAGGTAGAGATTTACTATTGCCAATTAATGAGTATCGACGCATCGACATCCTACTGCGCAACTTTTCACACACATTTGGAGTGCTAACTGACATCCATTGCAATTTTAACGAATCTTTCAAAAGGCGTGTTTGTATTAAAACAGAACGGAAAATGTTGAAACCAACTGAATGATTAATTATTTATGTAATATATGTTTTATATAATATACTAAGAACTGTGGTAGAATTCATTATACAATGTCTTAGGTGTAAATATTATCCAGCGCTGAATATATATACACAAAATATGCGGAAGGTTTCTCCCCTTGCTCATACACAAATGCTCACATAGTGAACGGGTGTTATGGTAGCTACCGCAAAACAATTCCTGTTCCACTTTCCTCTCAACTTTAGAGACGTGAACTGGAACCGAATGATAAGTGTTACGTTCTAGTCCTTCTTTCGTCTGATCCATGAACCAAGGGATTGTGAAAAAGCGCTAAACTTCCTGATCGAAATATCCTTCCCCTGGGTAGTAATAAGTGACTCAAATACACTGCTCGACATATAAATTGCTCCTCCCATAAGAAATGAGGATGTAGGGGTGAGATTGAGCATGCAAATAGAAATACATAAGTGTTTACCTTGATTTTATTTTCAGCCATGTACAGTGTTTAGCAGAAGAGATAATTCAGCACAATGAGTACTCCTCAGTAAGGGGTTGCACCGCCGCGAACGGCAATACATGCAGCAATACGGCGTGGCAATGGGTCATACGGTCGATGGATATCGTCCTGTGGAATGGAACAACAACCACTGTTCATTTGTGCCAACAATTCATCGAAATCGAGCGCAGGCAGATTTGATTCCAGACGACGCCTAATGTGGTCCCACAAGATTTCGATTGGGGATAAATCGGGTAATCTTGCTGGCCATGGCAGAGTTCGAACATGTTACAAACACTGTGTGGAGTGCGGAGGAGTGTATATACGAGGGTTAATTTGCTGGAACATGGGGTGTTGTAGGCTATTCAGGAACCGTCTCGAAATGGGCTGCAGAACCTCGTTCACGTATCATACAAGTGTCAGTGTGCCCGTGATGCGGACAAGAGATGACCTGCTGTCACGCGCAATAGCACCCTATTTCATAATGGCTGCCTAACGAGTGGTGTGGCGTTCGCGAACGAAACCGGGATCCGGCGGCTCACCAGGCTGTCTCCAGATATGGATCCGTCGATCGTCAGCTTCCAGACAGAACGGGATTTATCACTGAAGATCACAGTTGCCAATTTATGACCCCAGTTTCTATGACATCGGCACCAAGCCAGACGAGCGCTGCAATGGCTGGCCGTCAATGACAGTCGAGGTAGCGGTTGCTCACTGCGCAGTTCTGCCACATGTAACCTTAGATTTATAGTTTGGGTCGTTATGTTGACGTCCATGGCTGATCGTCAGGCACGTCGAATATAGGCTGCAGTGCTTTCTAGTGACGAATAATCTGCTGGTCCATGCGTGCTGACGTCTGTTAGACTGCCCCACTACATCACCGACGCACTTAAATACATTCCTGTAGCCACTTGTGTAGAAAGCGTCAAACAGTTCGGGCATCCCGTTGCACATACGCAGCGGTACGACGTGTAGACCAGTCCGCTTCACACAGGCCTAAAAATCTTCCTCTGTAGAACGCATCAAAATAGCAATAAACATGGAGACGGCATGTACCCCGCATTTTCAGTCGTCCCTGAACGGTTTCAGAGCACAAACAAAAAATTTGAAACGCACGAACATTTCCGCCTGAGACTAAACATTACCATTCCGGTTGCTGTTGGCATCTTTATCTCACGGAAAAGAAATAAATGTCAAATTATGTTTGTTATTGTATGTCTTAAGACCTGTCATTGCCGCCCCGGTGACGCAGTGGTCTAAGGCGTTGGCCTCTGATCATTCGTCCGTAAGGGGTCCGGGTTCGTATCCCGGTCAGGCATGGATGTTGTGTTTGTCTTACGGCACTGGCTCTCTCCCTTCCCTGGAACCTGTGACCTTAAATTAGGGACGGGTGACTGCTTATAGCCCATTGAGTTGCTCACGGTGGTCGTTAAACCTCCAATAAAAAAAAAAAAAAAAGACCTGTCATTCATATCCGACTGTGAAAAACGAGTTAATGAAAACTTAAGCTATCATTTTCGAAACCAGAAATGCCACCCTGGTGACGCAGCGGTCTAAGGGCTGGCCTTGATCATTCGTCCGAAGGGTTCGAATCCCGGTGAGGCATGGATGTTGTGTTTGTCTTACGGCACTGGCTCTTTCCCTTCCTGGAACCAGTGACCTTAAATTAGGGGCGGGTGACTGCTTATAGCCCATTGAGTTGCTCACGGTGGTCGTTAAACCTCCAATAAAAAAAAAAAAAAAAAAAAAAAAGACCTGTCATTCATATCCGACTGTGAAAAACGAGTTAATGAAAACTTAAGCTATCATTTTCGAAACCAGAAATGCCACCCCGGTGACGCAGCGGTCTAAGGGCTGGCCTTGATCATTCGTCCGAAGGGTTCGAATCCCGGTGAGGCATGAATGTTGTGTTTGTCTTACGGCACTGGCTATCTACCTTCCCTGGAACCAGTGATCCTAAATTAGGGACGGGCAACTGCTTATAGCCCATTGAGTTGCCCACGGTGGTCGTTAAATCTCAAATAAAAAAAAAAAAAAAAAAAAAAGAATGTATTTTTCGTGTGGTAAATAGGCAAAAATACGCGTTCCGAAATTTCAGAGAGTTAATGATTACAGTAAACAGAACGTGAAACCCATTTCGAACGCCAAAATAAAATGTACGCTAAAGAGGGAATGAAATGACTTTTAAATGGATATACGCAGAACTTTTACACAGGCGTAGCTTCCAAGAAATGTAGTAACAGAATTTAAAAGTTTTTTGACTAGTCGGAAATTATTTCTCCTTTAATGTACCAACTTATTGACGGCTACCTATAATTGAATCTAGTGATATTCACCCTGATTTTTAGCCGTAAGGGTTAAAAGCCGGCAGCACGGGTTTAATAGAAAGGGTATGTGAAAGCTACTTTTCAAGTATATCGTAATGATGCTAATCAAAGGCTTAAAAATCATGAATTCAAAAGGCAGTATCATAAACAATTAAGCTGAATAACAAACCAAGAGTTATTGCATGAACATTAACAGACAACGAGAAATAAATTATTGTTTTAAATCATCTTTGAAAGGAGTTTGGTTCAGCACACGATATTCATATACAACATAATTATAGGCTCACACATACAACGAAGGTACTGGAACATGACGTATTAACAACGTGGATAACATTAATCCGGTGACTATTCACATTAAATTTAACCTAGTTAAAGGCTCATGCACTTGCGTTGGACAAACTGCCGTTAAATAACCATCATCGTTCTAATAGATTTATATAAATTATGTTTTCAATAACAAACTCAAGGTGTCTATACCATAATAACGTTCTTTTGTTTTAGCCTGTATTATTTCTATTCGTGCAGGCGTATTAAGCTGATTTCACAACAAACACACAGTATAGACAACCTATTTTAAAGAAGGAATTAACTTTACTACGGTTATCTACATATACTGAAAATCAAAGCAAAAGATAAATCGTTTTCAATGTCTCTACGGTTTAATAAGTCCCGGGGAATAGTTCATATTGCATGATGAATTAAAACATAATTTACACAGTGAACGCACTGTGAAGCAGGAGTGCCACAAAATTATTAAGAAACGTTCTGAAAATATAAATAGTATTTTCCAAAGAACTTTTCGAGGAAAATTGCATCTACAAATTACTTTTAGAAAACATAATCACATGAAAAAATGAAATATAATGAAAACAACGTATATTTCATCCTCATGGTCTGGTTAAATTGAAAGAAAAACAAAGTTTTGCTTCTGAATCCAAATTCTATGATTGGGTCTCAAATGTTCATTTGCTTCGAAATCTTCTCATATGCAGGGTTTTGCCAGACAAACCTCAGTACATCTACACATATGCCCAAAAAAATGTAACAAAATCAGTATATCGATATTTTGTTTCTTGTCGTGTCCTCCATGGGAGATATTTTCTTTTCTGAAATTTTTAAGAGTGATTTTCAACGTGATCTGTTGTTTCTCATGATGCTTTACATCTAGCCATCAGAGTAGCTATCGGTTCGGTACTTTACAATATGGTGTGCTCTTTAAGATCCAATTTTTTTGTGTTTTTACATGCAAAATTAACCATTAAAAAGCACAGCTAACATGAAATGAAAAATATGCATTTGGGTACTCATAATTCTTATATAAATCGGCTGATGATTTATGAAAACTGAAAACAAGTGTCTAAAAAGGGTAGGTATGAGCAATCAGTATTCGTTTCAAAAGTATGTTGTTTGAATAAAAGAATGGACTGGTAGGCAAAAGCCTTATTTTGTACGAACGGCTTGCAAACACTGAAAAACTTTAGGAATAACTCGATTTCTATCAGATTTTCAAATCAAAGTTCCCCTATGATTCTATGGCAGTATCATTTTTCCGTCACCAACTTGAACAGTAGTTAAATTGTTACTTGCTTAACCTCCATCGTGTTGAGTTCTTTTTATTTTAGGATATGATCCATAATTTGTATAGGTGATTTCTGATAAACCTGTTTTCGGGGTTCGAAAGTTCTTCAATACGCTCACACTTACAGCGTTTTACAAAGTTTCCATTTCCTGGTGATTTTCGTTTCTGAGCTTCATATTTTTGTAAGCACGTATCCGTGTGTCCTACACCGGAAGCATGATTGGAGGGAATTCAAAGATCCGCGATCGATCGCGACTCAGAGCAAAGTAATACCCGAGCAAGTAATTTGTGATTAAGTTTCTGAGATGTTCACAAGGAGATAATTTTTTTCTTGCGTGGGTGCATATTCAAGAAATACGTAGTCGTTTCCATTGTATTATTTATCTGACTCAGGTGATTGAAAACAACCTATATGTCAGACATAGAAATAAGGATCATGGAAAAAGGCATCGAACAAATTCTGCAGAAAGATCTTTAAAGAAAACTAAAACAATGCTTTCTGTTATTGTTTTAATGGATATTTTAATGAATTTTGAATTTCATACACTTGCGTCAATGGCTTCCCAAACCATAACTCTTGGCGTTGGGCAGTTATGACGCTGAAAAATGCAGGACGCAAGGTGCAGTTAATCGCGATATCTTCGAACACGTATGTGATTATAAGGGTGCATCACTTTGAATCGTAACTCATCAGAAAACACGACCTGTTGGCAAACAGCGCGTCGATGTCTGTTTTCGAGGCTCCATTGCGGCTTGAGGTGTATTTCGTTGAAGGTCAAAGGAATGCGCAAAAATGTGCTGATAGCGATCAATCCTTAATTAAGCAGACTGCGTCGAAAATTGTCGGAGGACAAAGCCTGAACTGTGACAGGGATCTACTGCTACACTGAACATCAAAACCTCATCTGTTCACTGACGCGACGTTCACATCCGGTATTGGCGTTTTGTCTTATACCAATGGCAATTTCTAGTGAGGAAATGTGCTATGCTACCTGTTGGCCCTTTTCCGTGTAAATTTACCAAATTCCAAATGCAGAGGATGAATAGCCAACAAACCTGATGGGGATATATGTCAGATTTCCTTTAAAAAAATTAACATCGATTAGAATAAATTATCAACCTATATTTAGAACTAAATGTTTGATTAACATCGATTATAATTTCGCCGAGCGTTTGGCTCGGCATCATCAGGACAATAAGAGCGTAAACATTAAAATTATTGTGACATCATTTGAGTTCTGATGGTCACAGATTTTGATGCGTTGTTTCCACGCGCTTGAAAGAAATGGCGTAGACGTCATGTCGTTGACAGGTAGTGAAGAATTCCGGTGCATGTGGAAAGTTTCTAATAAATTAAGCTTGGTAGTTGAATTCGGTTTATCAGTAAGCGTAGCGTCTCCAAGCAAACATGTATGGTTATTTTCGTGACAACGTTGAGCTATTGAGGACTTCAGTTCATAGTTCCGTACGTATGTCTTGTGTTCCTTGAATGTCTTGTGAATGTGGACTTTCATATACAGGGCAGACACGCAGGGCTTTAAGTTTTTGTGTGAAGGAACAGGAGACCTATTTACGGAACTTTGAACTAAAGAAGTATTCTATAGTCCAGTATTGTTACGAAAATAACCTTAAATGTTTGTTTGGAAACGCTACGCACACTGAAAACCTGATGCGACTTGATCAAACTTAATGTATTACACTGTAAAAAATTTCCGTGAATTCTCGGTGTTTCAACTGTATTAAAACGGTTTACGGACCGTAAGCACGCCAACGAGCGATGAACCATAAATTTTCGGTAGATAAACTACATGTTCACGGTGTTTAAACTGTTTTAACCATTACGGTATAATACCTGTTTTTTTACGTGCTGTCGAATGGCAACAGACTGTTCGCGGACGCCATGTTGGTACGAAGCGATGGACGTCTCTCTACATAAAGTAAGGATTCTATGTTACCGATTTATAGAAGCACCGCAGCATTTATTTTCGGTAAGTATTTTTTTTGTTTTGTGTAAGTCACAGTGCATTATGATGAGAATGTTAGTATTAAGTGGTTTTGGTAACAATTGAAACAAGTTTGATTTTTTATTTCATGTATTTCGTTCAAATTATTTGTTAGGCCGAACAAGTTAAGTAAACGAATGCAGTTGCTAACTAATTTTTCTCGCTTGTCCTGTGACTAGGGTGACAACTAGTTTTGGAGAACGAGGTACAAATTGTATAATTGTCAATTTCACCCAGACGACGTGGGTGCCAGGAAATTTTTATTTAGCATTCGCAATCGCAATCGTAGGTGCTAAAAATTCTAACACCATGCTCCTGCTTCCTACATTTTTTTCAGTGCCAGACAGCTTTTTTTGGAATCTGAGCTACTGAAGATTTTGTGGCCCCTATTTCTGGTCACGAGTGTTTGTAAAATACGAATGTCCTATAGACTATACGATAGATATGTATGTCTTGTACATATGTTGGATACCTATTTCCTTTATATATGTATGTTAAGGCTTTGTAAAAAACATCTTATGTGTTTGCAGACATAAGGAAATGTATTATTTTTAATATTTATTCCTAAAGATATGCAAACATTGAATCAAGTATAGATAACAAAAATTTGAAATGAATGCACAAAAACAGAAGTTCACACATAGTTCAGGAGTTTGTCTTTAAAATGTCTGTTTAAAGATGTCGAAACATTTTTCTGCAAACTAACACATTGAAGAAATATCATGTGAGCAGTGTGTATACCTCATCTGCGGTAAGATGGAAATTAATCAGAACCATTCAATTTCTTAAAAATTAGATGAAATATATCAATACACAGGTATTTGTGTAGTAATAACTGCCAGTGTTTTCTGTAAAATTATAAAAAAATGACAGAAATATCACTCAACTCATAACTCGAGATATTTCTGTGTGTATGTTCCATCTGTGGTAAGATGGAAATTTATCGGAGCCATTCAATTTCTTAAAAATTTATAATGTATCGGCACACAGGTCTTTGTGTAGTAATACTTGCTTAACTGCCAGTGTTTTTTTTTTTTGTAAAATTACAAAAGCCGGGCGCAGTGGTCTAAGCGATGTCTTCTGATCATTAGTCCGAAAGGGGCCCGGGTTCGAATCCCAGTGAGGCATGGATGTTGTGTTTGTCTTACGGCACTGACTCTCTCCCTTCCCCTGGAACCAGTGACCCTAAATCAGGGACGGGCGACTGCTTATAGCCCATTGAGTTGCTCACGGTGGTCGTTTAACCTCCAATCAAAAAAAAAATTACAAAAAAAAGACAAATATCACCCGACACAACTCGAGACATGTCAGGTAAACTACCAATGCTCTATTATAAAATGCTTTATTTATAAAATAAGTACCCAAAACAATGTCTTTCCGTGTAAACCCAGTTGTGTAGAAAGTTTTACAAATTTGTCACGCAAGGCAGTAATTACATTAGAACTGCTAAGTGAGCTAAGAAAATCCCCTTAAAAATCTCTTCAACTGTACTCTGTGTAGAATATAAACATTGCTAGTATACCCCAAAAGTGCCCCAAAATCTTTTCAAACGTCAATCTATTTTAAAAAAATTTATACTAAAGGAACACAAACATTGAATCAAGTATAGACAACAAGAAATTAGAAATGAATGCACAAAAACAAAAGTTTACACATAGTTCAGGAGTTTAAGTTCATCCCTAAAATGTCTTTTTCCTTGCTTTAAGGTTTGCGAAGGAGTGCACAACATCGTCGAACGATAACTGCTTGGCAATATCATGTACTAATGACATGATAGCCAGACCATTAAGTCTTTGTTGAAGCACTGTCTATCGCAAGTTATTTTTTACAAAGGCCATTTTTGAAAAGAATGCTCTGCTTGACAGTTGGTTATTGGTACAGTAAAACCTCCTTAACGTACCCTCCCGAATAGCAGACATCTCGTTTTAACGGACAGTTTTGTAGTCCCCAAAGTATAGACGGTTCTGTGTTTTTACCTCTGAATAGCGGACAACGATTTCAGTCTTAAAAGCTGAAAATGCGTTCACTGAAGGGGGAGAGATATGCGAAATTTTATTGCAATGCCAAGTCCCAAGCCCACAATAAAATTTTAAGGTTTTACCGAAGTGTTAATTTAGTCATCTTGAGAGCAAACGTTGTATGTGCCGTACACGAGTTAACAGCTGTAGCCCTATTAACCTGGGGACGCGTAGAAAAGAGTCATTTTATGAGCAGATCCCTAAAGTTAAACCATTTGGTTCCATAGGATAGAAATACTGTGTTTAAAATCATATTTTTATCCTACTATAATTTTTTATTGTTCATTCACGTCTTCCAAATATTTTTTTCTATTAGGTAAACATTTCATGAATTTAACGATGATGGTGAAAATCCTCCGATCAACCGTTGACAGTGATTAACACTTTTTTTCTAACGGTAAAATACTTACAAAAATTGTTTTTGAAAAGAAAAAACACTGCTCTTCCCAGTTTTTAAAAATACGATTAAAATAGTGCACGTTTTTATTTTTTATAAACAAGCCTACAGAGTGATCTTTACAGACTTCAATCGAGCAATACGAGCACCGAGAACCTTGCAGTTTACGGAAGAGAAAAAAAGTAATTACAAAAAACAAATTCAGCATATCAGCAGCACCACATACATGCCACACATTTGAAAAAAACAAAAAAAATTTATCATCATAATAGCTGCAGATGTTAACAACGAAATTGCGGTAATTGAATGAGAAACGTTTTACTCGCCAACGACAATTCTTCATTCGCCAATGGCGAGCTTGTGACAGGAAATTTCGTGCCCTGCATATGTACGCAAATTGCATTTTCCCTCATCTTTGAAAAACTCAAAAATATTTAAGTTACTATAAAAACGTACATATATTCAACTTCATATCCAGTATTACTACTACATAAATATGTACATATATCAGACCTGTTTGTAATCCGGGGTTTCAAGTTTTAGAAGAATTTGAGATGCTTTGGACATTTCATTTCTAAAAATGCTACAAAATGGTAACTGAACTTCAGGTTCCATTTTATTTGGGAATTACAATGTTTGATTAAAAACACTGCATGTCCGTGCGAATGGTGAATGTAGACGATTTGGGGCACCTTGTGCTTTTCTTTTGTTATCAAACAAGCTCTCAAGATAACAGCCTGCTGAAAGGAAGGCTTCTTTTCATTATTTTGAAAGTTCAAATAATTTGATTATTTTTTCTAACTACTTTTAGAAACTGAATGGAATCCACTGTAGGCTTCAAGTTCAAGTAAAACTGGTCTACATAGACTGCTCAATTAACATATAATATGAAGTGCAAAATTTGATTTTAAAGATGCAATTCCTGAAGGATTTAGCACAGTGAAAGAAAATTGGGTACGAGAAAAGATGCGAAGTTTAACTGCACAAGCACTAAGGCCTATTTATTGCGTAGCTAGTTTACATGTGCGTATTATACATTATATGTATATTGGCACTGAGCTGAGAGTTTCAGGGTTTCTTGTGTCACCTCACAATCACCCCTGGTATATTTATAGATGTATCTTTATTTTTAACAGCAAAAGAAGAAAAAGAATACCAGCCACAAAGTTCATATTGCGCGATGACTTTAGTAGACGGGCGTGTACCTCCCAATAGCGGACAGATTATCTATTCCAGAGGTGTCTGCTATTCAGAGGTTTTACTGTATTACCAAATATAGTTTCAATATAGTGAATAAATTTAGGAAAACAATCAAATTATTATATATATCAATAACTCATCGATAATCACATTAAATGTTTCTACTTCAAATTGTTTCATTACGGCTATTGTCATCTGCATATTTTTATTTGATCGTGATTTGACAAAACTTCCAGGAGATTTTCACTTAATGTTTTAACTATTTCTTCATATTTTTTCAAAATTATTTCTTTCATTGCCAATGAAATGGAATAGTGACTGAAGAAGGTTACATCCAATTAACAAATCTAGTGAAGGCTTTTGTAATTTAGTACTAACTTTATCGCATCTTTCCAAAATATCATGCCAAAGAACACACATGAGAACAGATTCGAATTTCATAAACTTTTTTGTAAGGATTTTGCTTTCTGCCAAGGTTCAGACGGTTTTTTTATTAAATTCTCAGGTACACTATCTGGGGCACTCAAAATATTGTCATAGTCGGTGAACAGTGCTCTTACTCATTAATAATGACCATACCATCTAGTCTTACTCTAAGCTTTTTAAGTGAAATAATTTATTATTCATAGTTTGGTTCAAATTGCTAGAAAATATGGCCCATTTATGAGGGGAACTTGAGAGAAAATAAACAGCAATGTCTGTAGGTAGGAAAAAAAAGATTTAGGGCCTCTAGACAATGGAAGCTGCAAATTTAATATGAATAACTGAAATTATTTCTTCGATTTACGCTTTTTGGAACTTTTTTACCCACATGAAGATTTCAGCCCTCAATAAAATGGGTGTCCGCACACTCATTTTGTTGGGGACCAAAACTTCCGAAAAAATCCAGGCCTCTGAACTGACAGTGGCCCTTTAGCCCCTCCCCTTTTAATCTGTCTCTGATCTTTTCTGTCCCAGCCGCTATCATTTATCAATGTAATCCATTAAAAATTTTATTTCCTGATTTTTGTGTTAAAATATGTGTTTTCATCCTAATTTTTTTACATAGTGTGTGACGGGCTTAAATTTTATTACATGCTGGGATGGTAAATAATATTAACCTGCTGGGATGCCATCTCGCCCAACTTCGAACACTGATTTCTATAGGTGGTCAAATTTTAATTTTATTTCTGTAAAAACATATAGCAGTTGCTACTCAGGATTGGTGTCATCATTGTTCTCTAGCCAATAGCTATAAAATAATTGCCTGGCACATCTTCCTTTTTCAGGCGGAGTTGCTATAGTGTTCCAAGCTTAAATTTAAGAAATTCCTTAGTCAAACTCCGCATTAGCACCGATGCTAAATATAATTGTGACTCCCCTTAACCCTGTTTGCTTAATAAATACACTGAGTGGCCACTTAATTATTACCAACCCCTCAGTACTTCGTTGGGCCACCTTTTGCCTTTAATACTGCATCAATTCTTCGTGGCATGGACTCTACGAGATGTTGATAGGTGATTTGTGGAATCTGAGACCATGCTTGATGAATAGCACTTTCCAGGAGTGTGAGATTGCAGGGCTGTGGATCCAGCTGTCTGATGGCTCATTCAACTTCATCCCACAAATTCTCAATGGGGTTGAGATCTGGAGATTGTGGGGGCCACCTAAGCAAAGTAAACTCACCGGTATGTTCCTGAAACCAATCCTGTACAATAGGAGCACTATGGCAGGACACAATATCTTGTTGAAAGCAGCCATCACCATTGAGATAAACCATCCACATGACAGGATGCACTTGGTCCGCAACGATTTTTAGGTATGATGTGCCAGCCAGACGTTGATCAACACGAATTAAAGGGCCCAAAGCATGCAAGGGAAACTTTCCCCAAACCATAACGTTGCCTTCACCAACTTAAAGGGTTGTAGCAATGCATTTGGGGTCCATGCTTTCGTGCTGTTTCCGCCAAATTCTCACCCGGCCATCGGCATGGTGCAACTGAAAACGTGATTCATCGGACCACATAATTTGTTTCCAATTATCGACTATCCAATCCTTGTGCGAACTGGAGACGTTTCTCTTGTTAACTGCAGACAGCAAAGGTTTTCGAACAAGCATTCGGCTGCCATATCCAATCAAATGCAGTGTACGGCGAACAGTGCATGCAGAGATCATTTGAGGGATCCTTGATTAAGATGGTTTGTAATTTGCTGCACTGTTGCCCTCCTGTTGTCTGTTACCAGTCTGGACACTCTCTGTTTCGCCCGAGCCGTCACTAGTCGATGACGACCACACGTTGCACTTAGAGACCCAGTTTTTTGGCTGACAGTCCAATCTTTAAACACTTTAACAACAGCTGCTCTGGAACATTTCACGAATGCGGTGGTTTCGGTGATACTCACTCCATGGCTCCGAGCTCCTACAATTATCCCATGTTGAAAGTCCGTCAAATCGTATTTTTACCCATCTCGTCACCCAAAAATCACGTCTACTACTGTCGCGAGCACTGAGCTTTCTCTTTTTATACTAGCCGCGTCCTAAGGCGGCAATAGCGTGCAGCCATAGCTCATTTGCTTAAAACTGTCAGGTGGTCATAATAAAGTGGCCACTCAGTGTATACATATAAAAATACTCAATCTTCCCATGCAGAGAGAGAAATAACTAATTTTTGGGGGAGCAATTTTTCTCCTCAGATTTAGCGTTCCAGAGCAATTGAGTAATTACATGGAGCACTTTTCCAACTTACTTTTATTTAAATCAATAATTTATTATAAAAAATTACTAGCTCATCTTTCAATATCTATTGATAATACTGTAATCAGTAACACAAAGTAAAATCTAAAAATATTTTAGTAGATATGGAAAATCATAGATTGCTGTCTGATGTGACCACATCATCACTGCTAAGTGGGGCTACATGAGGAAGCTTTTTCTAGCTGAAAGCAAACACGATTAAGTTATGAATAGAATTTTATTTTTAATGCGTAAGCAAAATCGTATACAATGACTCATTAGTGGACAAAATCCACGTACTGATTGTGGGATCTGGGTATGATTCCCTTCCACAACTTCTTAACAGGGTTAATAACATGTGTATGCTACGTGAAAAAATCCCAGTAAGGAAAAGGAAAGTACCTTGCAATCAGGAGGAAAAGATCACAGGTTGAACATTTTTGTCTTTTTAGGCCTAAGTTTTTTATAGATACTTGGGGCTGCACTGCGACCATCCCTGTGAAAAACGGAACTTAAAGAGTACCACAATGCTAAACTTGATACAAGGTATACTGTTCAAACCCATGAAGATGGAATTTTAAAATATATACATAAAAATGGCAGCAATCAGTATGAAAATATCACCAGCGTGTAGCAAATGATGCACTGAATAAAATATGCCAAAAAAGAGCGTTGGAGATAGGCCCAGAAATATGCATAGCCTGCAGTTTAGCATTACAGACAATAGCGTTTTGCCATACCCTACTTTTCTTTTTTTTTTTTTTTAAAATAGAGATATTAATGGAAATTTCCATATTAAACTTTAAATCAAGGTTTTGTAATTCAAATATGAGTTTGATATATAAGAAGATGGAATTGTAAAATGTACATAAAAAATGACATATAACCTTGCATCGCTAACTGCTATTTTTGCATCGCAAAGCTTGAAGCGGTACTGCATATTTTTTCCCCTGTTCCATTGTCAATCGTGCAAGTTTCAGGAATTCTGTTTTTACTGTAATTTGTCATAGCACATTCTCTTGCTGCCAAGAACAAACATCTTACCTTAATGATTGGGTGTTTTGTAATCCCTGTCAGGCGCTACGTATGCTACACAAAGAGCTAAATATGCCAGATTTAAGCCTCTAGCAATAGGGGTTACACATGTTTGTAACCAGGGCCGTATTTGGATGGGGGAGGGTGGAACAGGCTACAGCCAGAGGTGAATTTTCCCACTGATCTGTGCAATTATATGACAGCAAAATACATTATTATTTTGCAGTACTATATTTATAACCAAAAATGGAGATGACCTTTGGTATGCAGTTTGATATTTCCTGATGTTTATTTGAGAAATGCTGTAGCTTGCCACCTCAGCCGAACACCTGTAGTTTGTTTCCTTTCCATTGCTAACAAAATTCCAATACTGTGAGAGGAGGGGGGGGGCAAAGATACAAGTTCAGGTTTGAACATAAGATGCCACCTCTGTCATGATTACATTCGTTTTAAAATTTCATAAATAATAAACAATAATAAAAATAAAGGCACTTTTTAAAGATTTTATCAAAATAAAATACCAAAATATTTGATTTTTGAATCATCTAAAAATTGCTAACAAAATATCAATATATAAAAGAAAAATAATGAGTAGCAAAGTGGGGGGGTCCGGCCCTGTTCATAACAAGGAGTTTCTACCCCGGGTCCTTCTGTTTAGCATGACTTCTGAGCCACGACTGATCTTCAGTGGTCAGTCGGACTTAAACCAGCGTTTGTGCCAAGTCTCAAGTTAAGCACACTAACATTGGGACACCACGACCCTTTGCCTTTAAGAGATGGTGAGTGGTTAACTGGTTATGGTAAGTGAAATGCAAGCTATGAATTTATCTATTTTAGCAGACTAGTGAAAATTGGAATCAGGAGCAATAAGGCCCTAACATAACATTGAATTGTTCCTATATACATAATCAATGTAAAGCCAACTAGGTGGAACTATGTAATTGTTGAATTGTCCTGTTTTTTCCTCCTTTCAGCATTAAAAAGAAGACAATCTAATTACTTTAGCAGCGTGTTAATAAAAACGCCAAATGTGTATACATAATAATAAGCATTGGGTAATTTCAAAACCTTATTTTACCTTGGACTTCAATGTCAAATCAAGATGGCTGATGCCATATTTGGTATATCTCAACTGTCCCATGTTGTCAGTTTGTCACTATTAATGAATTAAAATAAATCCCATAGGACATGCATCATGAAAGGGTGAATCAGTGAAAATTTTAACCTGAATGTACCATTCAGGCCTCTACCATGTTGCCATTCTGATTGAATATTGGCAGTGAAGTCACATCACCAGTGAAGTACACTGCTGGACAATTGCTAAGAACGGATCATAATCGGCTATATAGCGCATAAAAAAGTAAATGTGGTTGGATGCCAAGTGAAATAAAATAATGCCAGAATGCCAGGTCATTACAAGAAAGACAATTTATTGTGCTCTGAAATCCAGAAGGCTTTGGAACGTGTTCGAGGGACAAACAGGCCATTTTGTGCAGAATACGTAAGTGTGAAAAAATGCAATTACCGTCCGCAGGCGTTCCGGCGTAAGATGTCAATACGGGATATGGCAACCATGGAAGGCGATGCAAGATTCCATACGTCGTGTCATGCTTTGCACAACATTATCAAGCAGCTGTTGGGGTAATTTATCCCATTCCTCTGTCAGTGCACTGATGAGGGTGTCCATGTTTATTGGAGGGCATTGGCGACCAGCAAGGCTCCTCCCCAAAGCATCCTACACATTTTCAATGGGATTCAGATCTGGACAACGTGCTGGCCATACGAGGCGTTGAATATCCTCGCTCTCAAGACACTCCTGGACAGCGACTGTTCGATTACATGTTGCGTTGTCGTCCATGAAAATGAATCTATCACCGACAGCACCAAGCAACATGCGAACATGAGGTAGCAGAACATCATTAATGTACCGTTGGCCAGTCATAGTCCCAGTTGGAAGCCCATAGAGGGATGTACGCCCATTGATCATGATACCAGCCCATACCATGACACTACATGTCGGATATCGGTCCCTTTCCTGTATGTTTGCTGGACAATATGCAGTACCACTATCACGCCAGATCAGTTGTCATCGACAATCAGACGATAGACTGTATCTACTCTCATCTGAGAAGAGGACAGCAGACCAGTCGTTATTAGTCCAATTGCGATGTTGATGGCACCATTGCAAACGGGCAGTACGGTGACGTCTGGACAATGGGATGCACACAACAGGACGGCGGGCGTATAGTCCTCCTTCATGCAAACGTCTGGCGACAGTTTTTCGGGAGATCCGCTTGCCAGTAGCAGCCATAAACTGATTTGCTACCTCACTAGCTGTGCTGCACCGGTGTCGTTTTATTGATAGCACTATGTACCGATCTTCTGCAGGTGTCGTACTGCGAACACGACCTCCCCCGTGACGTTTGCTACACTCTCCATTTGTTTGAAATGATTTCTAAAGCCTTAAAACAACACTGTGGCTGACGTCAACCTGCCTGGCAACATCTGTTATTTTTCGCCCTTCTTCAATCTTGCCAATAATACGGCTACGCGTAAAATCATCTAGGTGATGTCGGGAAAACTTACTGAAAATTGCAAGTTCGTCAATTGATTTTTTCCCTTTCAACTTTGCGTTTGAACAACAATGGTCAATACGCGTCAAATCCTTTATATCTTTTATCAGCGCTATGACGTCACGAACAAGTTCGGCAATTCAAAATTTGCATACGCACAACACGTCTTACTGTATCCCGCACTTATGCTAATTTCCGTATTTTCCTGCCTTCCATTTTATGGTTGCTATCGTTGCTGTTGTCATCCGTCCTTAGCAATTGTCCGGCAGTGTATTATGCTGTACCCACCCTCCATCAGTGCTAAATAAATGAGGCAGAAGGCAAAAGTTCCTAGAAATGAAAATCTTTTTTTTTTTTTTTTGAAAAGAGAAATAGGAGATACATCTATCAGACTTATTTAAAAATAGAAAGTAGTCACGACTAGACTTTTTTTGTGCAAAGTTCATCACAACTTGCATTTCCTTTGACATCTCAGAGTTGAAATTTTTATTGTTATAATACAGTACTTTCTCATACTAATGTACAGGGGCGGCTTTCAAACTAGGCGTGCGCCTGGGTCTCCAGAGCTTGAGGGTCCCCGAAAGCGTATAATTGTTTTTCCAGTTTCCATATGGTTTTCACAGACAAACAAATCCATCCTTAAAGCCACCACTTTGAATTGTTAATTGATATTTTGCTTTCTGATATTAGTAACATGTATTTTTTCTTGCTGTTACTGCTACTCTGAATTTTCTAGTTCTTATCGATGTACTTATTTTGAAAATAATTTAGCTTTGGTTTTAGTGGTAGGTGACAAAAGTATTTGCACTTCCCATGCTTTTCATATTTTAAGGCAAATTCTTAACTGACCTGATGTGCTATAAATTGCTGTAAAGCTACTTCCAGCCAAGAGAAAACTCCCCTCCCCCTGCATTGCGATCAGGAATGTTTGTATTGGATTGGTGCGAATGAAATGTATGTAGCTGCGATGTTCGCCATGGAGCATTTACCCTGCAGCTGTTCATATCGCTTTTATTATTACAGGAATCATGGCTGTATCTGTTATTGTCAAACAGACTTTACCAGTGTTAGGGCAAGTTTTACAACCACTGCATATAAAGCCACCAACAAAAGATGAATTCAAAGAAATCGCTGATATGTTTTACAAGAAATTGGGATTCCCCAACTGTCAAGGTTCTATCGATGGAAAGCACATCCGAATACTTCGCCCTTAATGGTCAGGCTCTGTGTTCTTTAATTAAAAAAGCTACTTTTCAATAGTTCTGCAGGCCGTCAGTGATGCACACTCTAAATTTATTTTCATTGAGGTCGGAGCCTATGGAAAACAAAGTGATGAGGGCACTTTTAGAAAGTCTGCCTTGTATGACAGAATGAAAAAGGGTGTGCTTTTAACATTCCTGAAGATAACTTCCTACTAAGTACTGACATCCAAGCCCCCTATGTGTTCATAGGTAATGAAGCCTTATGCTAGGAAAACTTGATCAGTCCTAGGAGAAGTTCAAAAAAAAAAAAGTTCAAATCACAGGAAAACTCCACAAATAAAGCTTGCTTCTATAAAATCACAACACAGTTTTTAAAGAAACGAGAGAGACGACTGCGTACTTTCACACTCTGTTGGGGAAAGTGGGTCAATGCGCATAGCTCGGCGATGTGCCAGCAGCGACGCTGCACACAAACGTACCCTTACCCAGGCAAAATAATCCCCTTCAGCATCGACACATAATTGCCATCTGTCTGGCAAAACCATGATCACGGAACGAAAAAAGTCTTGTGGCTGGGACCCGAAGAAGTCAACTACACGTTGAACCTTGTTGTCTGTGATGAACTGTTTCCCGGACAAAAAGTGATCCAGGTGACGAAACAGATGATAGTCTGTCTGAGACAAGTCCGGGTAATAAGCAGGATGCGCCAGTGACTCGTAGCTCAAGGCACTTAGTGCCAACATCATTCGTTGTGCTACATGAGGGCAGGCGTCCTGGAGCAGAACAACACGTCTGTTGACCAAAGCCGGTTGTTACTGCAGCAATTTGTGTAGTGCATCTGGTGTAACTTCGCACGATACCATATTGCAGTGATGGTTTGACCTCTTGCCAAGAAGCTCCGATGAATTATCCCGGCTGTGGACCACCAGATAAGGAGCATCATTGTCTTGGTGTGTGGGGTACCTTAGGATGCCGTCCAGCAGTCTGTGCCTTGCTTAACCATTGTGCATATTTTATTGGATTCCGGTAGTTGTGCCAGTTTTTCAACAGATAGGGCTTTGTTTAATGATGTCAGAACAAATGTAATAAGTAATGGACCTTGCCAACCTAAAGGAACTTTCCCACGGGACATGAAAAACAGGTATTTTTCGGAAGAGTACTGGTAATTATGCATGTACAAATACCGAGAAAAGGGTATCTCACAACTGGCTGTGCTTAATGTTTTCCCTAGAACCTTATTACAGGGCGGCCTGCCTACTTAATTTTGTCTGCCACCCGGCCATATTTCCTTTAATGATTTTTTTAGTTTGGTGGTTAATAACCACCGTGAACAACTCTGCGGGCTATAAGCAGTCGCCTGTCCCTAATTTAGGGTCACTGGTTCCAGGGAAAGAAGAGATCCAGTGCAGTGAAACAAACAATATCCATGCCTCATCAGGATTCGAACCCGAACCCATCTCCGACGAATAATTAGAAGCCAGCGCTTAGACCACTGAGCCACCGGGTCAGCCCTTTAATGAATGTTTTCAAATTGAACATAATAGTAAGAATGGAAAACTTATTCCCACATACACCATCAGTGTTGATGAAAACTGACTGAAATCTGTGTCACCGCCCTGGTGGTGCAAAAGGTCTAAGCGCTGGCTTATGGCCATTCTTCCAAGAAGGGTTAAGGTTCAAATCCCGGTGAGGCATGGATGTTGTTTGTCTTATGACACTGGCTCTCTCCCTTCCCTGAAACCAGTGGCCCTAAATTAGGGACAAGAGACTGCTTATAGCCTATTGAGTTGCTTACGGTGGTCGTCAACCTTCAATAAAGAAAAAAAAATTGTGTCGAATATAATTTGTTAGTAAATACTCATTTTTTGATCATTTTTGTACAATTTTCTAACTGTTTATCATGTTATGTTACATTAATGCCTACCACACTGCTAAAGATGTTTAATAAGTATAATAATGTTACGTTAACATTTTTTCTCCCTGATTGGAGAAGGGGTCGTTAAATGGCTGCAAAAAGCTGAAATTTCTTGCCGCCTGGCATGTTAAAAATATTTAGGGAGAACACTAGTGCTATTCTGCTACATGGGACAGTGCCTAAAAGCAAATGTAGCTAAGGTTATATACTATAACCTTAGCTACTGTTGGCTTTTTCAGTTATCCCAAATGCATCTCGCATCAGAAAGCCTAAATTAATGGTATAAAAACTGGCACGGAATTTCTAAAAAAATTAAAGCTCACGAAAACTCTGTTTCACATTTGTCCACTTGTATCGCGTACGATATGCATAAAATGATAAAACGTTGATAAACGGATGGACAGAATATTCAGCACAGGTCTGTTTTGGGACAAGTGTTGTTGAAACGAATGATTGACTTTACTATAACCTTAGCTACTTGCAATATGGCTTTCCGTGGCCATCGGGAAGTATTAGGCGAAAATAATGCGGGAAATTTTCCATCTATAATTAAGCTTCTCAGCAAATATGACCCAATTCTTAATCAGTTGATGGAAAATAAAATGAAATATTTGAGTTCAACGATACAAAACGATACTACTGGAATTAAGAAGGAAATTAAAGAGGCACGGTTCTACTCTACCATTCTAGATACAACGCAAGACATAAGAAAAGATGAACAAATGAGCCAAATATTTAGATACATCACAGTCATAATACAACGAAAATGAAACTTTAGTGGAAATTAAAATTAACGAAAGATTTTTAGGTTTTTGAAATGTCAAAGAACAGTGGGACTGACAGAGGTAAAATTAAAGATGATAAACAAAAATGAACTGTTTCTTGAAAATTGTAATGGACAAGCTTATGATGGAGCAACGTGAATGGACACTATTCTGTTCAAAAGAATCAGAAAAAAGATGGGAATTATTAGGAAAATCGTAGTGTAACCTAACTGTGAAAAAGTTGTGCTTGATACTATGGGCCTCCCGACACGATGCCCTACGTGCCATTAGTTTCAGGTATAACTACATTTTAATAAAAGTTTTGACCTAAATCATACTAAAATTTTCATAGCTGCGAAGAGAGGACTTTTGCCGTCTCTTTGCAGCTATGAGATTTTAAAAATGTTTGGAGACCTTTTTGATATTGTTGTGATTGTTCTCCTGGAACACAAAATATTGGAAATAGTTAGCAATGTGTCAAAACTTCTGCCCCCGCACGGGGATACTGGTTTTCCAGGACGGATCAATTTTTCATTTCGTCTTGAACGATAATATAACCGAAGGGACAGCTGTTCATCCAGCTGCTGGGGGATGGCGTACCCACGGCCCGAGCCGAAACGTGCTATATGTGATGATATTCACATTTTTTATGTTTTTGTTTTTTGTTTTTTCACTTGACACGTTCCCGCCTCAGTTGTAGGTTGCTGAGGTTGTGATTATGCGCCAGCTCTGGATTTGAGTTTATCTTTTTCTTTCCTGTCTTCTCCATTTTATGTTCCTTTTGTTTTTCCGAGATGGTTAGCTAGACCTACCTGCACGTTTGCCGTGTGCGGTGACCTGTAAGGTGGAAAAGGGGATGCTGGAGGCTGAGGTTTCTGGAGGCCTGGGTGTTGTTGTCGCCAGTGGCCAACACTCCTCTTTGGCCCCTGCTTCACCCTAAACGGGCGGCTAGGAACTAACCCACTCCTAGTCAATGAGTTCTGTGGCCGAGTGGAGCCCGGACCTCTAACTTGTCGTTTCGCACGACAGGGTGAGTCTGGGGATAGGGTGGGCATGCCAAAGGGGTGTTCCCCAGGCATGGGAAAGTCTGGGTGCACGCTGAGCGCATGTCTGCCCTATCAACATGCTATATCCGCTTGCAATCCCTAGAGCCGTGTCCTGCGTCCACTTGGGCTTGCGGACCTCCGGCTCTCCCTCGTTGGGCTCAATTATGGGTGGGGAAGTCGGCGGACGAATTATTAATTTATTCCATGGATGAAAATAAAGTTTCTCACGAACCAAAAAGCAAAAGAGGTAATGAGGAAGGCTCATCCCCTTCCACCAAAAAGCATGTGCCTGATTCCTGCAACGCTCGTTTCTTTTTCTTCATTCATTATACCTTCAAAGCCTTTGAGTGCCGAAAGTCCATTTTGAATTAATAAAGCACTTCGATCCATCGCAAGCTCTCCTAAGAGCGTAAAGAAGCTCCAATCTGGAGATCTTCTTGTAGAAATGTCCACTGTGGCCTACAGCTCTACACTTCTTAACACCACCACACTGCTTGAGACTCCTGAAAAAATAACACCTCATGGATACCTAAATTCATCTCGAGGTGTTGTCTCCTCTCAGGACCTCGTTGAGTGTACTGAGGAAGAACTACTAGAAGAACTGAGGAGTCAACACGTTACGGGTGTGCGGCGTATACTCTTTAGGCGGAATGGGCAGTCTGTCCCATCCCGCAACATCATTTTAACGTTTGATAGCCCTTCGCTGCCTACGTCCATCAAGGCAGGGTATATCCACCTCGAGGTACGTCCGTACATCCCTAACCCTTTGAGATGTTTTAGGTGCCAGTCTTATGGCCATTCTCAGCAGTCGTGCAGGAGCAATTCTAGGTGTGCACGCTGTGGTGCCACAGAACATCTTTTACAGGAATGTGTGGCCGAGGCCGAGTTTTGTGTGAACTGTAAGGGTTCACACGCGGCATCAGCCAATGATTGTCCCAAGTGGAAGAAGGAGAAGGAAATCCAAAGGATCAAAACGGTGGAAAATATTTCCTATCCTGAGGCCAGAAGAAGAGTGGTTCCTGTTACATCTGATCGGCGATCATACGCTTCAGTGGTGGTTGCCAAATCTGCGGTTGCCATTCAGACCGACATTCAGATCCCCCATAAATGTCCATACAATGTAAACAACATCATCGCAGCCGGACTGGAAGCACTCCAGTCTCGAGCTAGGGGTCTGAAAGCGCCACCCACCACTTCGCCGAAGCAGACTCATCCCACCACCAACAAGAGAACTCAGGCCATTTCTTCTAACAAAGAGACCAAAGCCCAGGATAAGAAAAGCATTTCTTCTCCTCCAAAATCTCAGGAAACGACTCAACGTCTTGCGCCTCCCGTTAAGACACTTGGGACAAAGCATGCTCCCATCTTAACCCCTGGTCACACGCCTCCAGATCTGGGGGAACCCCCATCAGAGGCGATGGAGCCTGACTTCGTTTGATCATTTTCATTTTCATTTCACTTATAACCATGGCTTTAATCATTCAGTGGAACTGTCGAGGTTTTCGAACGAGTTTTGATGAAGTGAAACATCTGCTTTCATTTTACTCTCCGGTGTGCCTTTGTCTGCAGGAGACGAAGCTTAAACCATCAGACCTGCTTTCAGTTCGAGGCTACAGTGCAATTCGGACAGATAACTCGTCTGGAAATATAGCCTGTGGGGGTGTCGCTATTCTCGTCCCTCACAGGGTTCCGGGATCTTCCGTCGCGGTTTCCACAACTGTGCAGGCCGTGGCGGTTCGTATTTCTATGCCTGTACCTCTTACTGTCTGCAGTGTCTATCTGCCGCCGGATGAGAACGTGAGTGTCTCTGTAGTGGAGAGATTGGTTCATCAGCTGCCTTCACCCTTTCTTCTACTAGGTGACTTCAATGCCCATCATCATTTGTGGGGTAGTGTCAGCATCAGCACGAGAGGTCGTCGCATAGAGTCTCTTCTGTCCTCGGCCTCTTTGTGCCTTTTTAACACCGGTGCTGACACGTACTTCCATGAACCGACACGATCCTTCAGTGCGATCGATTTGACCTTAGGATTGCCATCAATTATTGCTGACTGGTCGTGGACGGTGTGTAACGACCTCCACGGGAGCGATCACTTTCCGGTTGTCCTCTCGCATCATGCAAACATGCCATCTTCTGCCTCCCGCCCTCCTCGTTGGAGGATGGAGCGTGCGAGATGGGAGGTCTTCACACCATCAGCTTTGATCTCTTCTGTAATGGTGACCCAAGAGTCAATCGACGCAGCGGTTCTTGAAGTCACAAATTGTATTCTTCAGGCAGCTGATCTTTCTATACCAAAAACATCTACGACACTCTCCAGAAGTCCGAAGCCTTGGTGGACCCCTGAATGCGCAGCGGCTAGGAGAGCTCAACATAAGGCCTGGTCTAAGTTTCGGCGTTATCCGACCGATGCTAATCTCGTTACATTCAAACGAGCAAAATCTTATTCTCGGTTGGTGCGTCGACGTAGCAATAGGGAGTCTTGAATCCAGTATGTTTCATCTCTCACTTCACGTGCCAGTTCGAAAAGTGTGTGGGACAAGATTCGTAAGATCCGGGGTAACTACAGCTCTCACCAGATCTCCATTCTCGAGAGTAACGGCTGCACATATGCTGAAGTCGGGGAGATTGCTCATTGTTTGGGGGAGGTGTTTGGGTCCGTATCGAGTGACCTGGCGTATCCTACTTCCTTTTAAAGATTAAAATCCACTGCGGAACGCCAGAGAATCTCCTTTGCGCCTTTTCCAGACACTGGATATAACTCCCCTTCAGCATGGTTGAACTCAAGGTGGCTCTGCATCGGTTAGGCGCTACATCTGTCGGTCCTGATGGAATCCATTATGACATGCTCCGTCATCTATCGCAGTCGTCTCTCGAGAATCTCTTAATCTTGTACGATCGTATTTGGTCGGAGCACAGTTTCCCAGAATCTTGGCGAAAAGCTTTTGTTCTGCCTTTTCCCAAACCTGGCAAGGATCCCAAGTCTCCCTCTAGTTATCGTCCAATTGCTCTCACTAGCTGTCTGTGTAAAGTTCTTGAACGCATGGTTAAGTCCCGGTTAGTTCATTTTTTAGAATATCATCAAATACTTTCACCATCACGAAGCGGCTTTCGCAGTCATCGTTCACCTCACGATCATCTCCTGCACCTTGAGACATCTGTGCGCGAGGCGTTTGTGCGTAGGCAGCACCTGGGTTCTGTTTTTTTCGATAATGAAGAAGCCTATGATCGAGCGTGGCGGCACGGTATTATCCGTGACCTCCACGCATGCAGATTGCGAGGAAATCTTCCGACATTTATTTTAAATTTTCTTCGCAATCGGGTGTTCCAGGTGCGCCTGGGTACGATGCTATCGGCAACATTCTATCAAGAACAAGGTGTTCCTCAAGGTTGCATTTTATCTGTCACATTGTTCATCCAGCACATTAATTGTCTCCTCACAAATCTTCCTCCTGCGGTTTCGGCTACTGTCTATGTTGATGACTTGCACATTTTATGCTCGTCATCAAGCATGCATTTTATTAAAAGGCAGTTGCAGTCTGCAATTAATCAGATCTTTAAAGCGGCGAATAGCAATGGTTTCGCTCTTTCTCCCAACAAGACAGCGTGTGTCCATTTCTGCCGGAGGCGTGGTCTCCATCCTGACCCAGAGCTGTATTTAGACCGTGCAGCCATACCTGTTTTGCCGGAGACCAAGTTCCTTGGTCTGACCGTCGACCGTGCGCTTACGTTCCGTGCGCATGTTCGGCGGCTCAAGATTTCCTGTCTGCAGGCTCTATTAATTCTTAAGATCCTTACGAGAGTCTCGTGGGGCACAGACAGGATGTCTTTGATTCGCATTTACCATTCCTTAATACGGTCGAAACTGGATTATGGTTGTATCGTGTATGGCTCTGCTCGTCGTTCCGTTCTCCGGCCTTTGGACACTATTCACCATCAAGCAGTGCGTCTTTGTTCGGGAGCATTTCGAACATCTCCAATTCCCAGCCTTTACGCTGACGCGAACGAACCATCGCTTGAATTACGCCGTCTGCAGCTGTCTTTTCAATTCTATGTGAAACTTAGATCTCTTCCCGGCCATCCTTTATACGATGCAGTTTTTCATCCCCAGCATGCTCGTTTATTCGGGAACCGGCATTCGCACATTTCAACTTTCGGTCTTCGTATGGCGGCCGTAGCCCGTGATGTAGGGCTCGACTTGTCACTTGTTGGAGAGACCAGGGGCTTTAGGGATCCTCCATGGCACCCACTAGGTGTCATGGTTGATACCACCTTTACATCTTTCGAGAAATCCTCAACCCCTGCGTCAGTGTACGAGCAGCTCTTCGCTGAGCACCGTGCCCTCAATTCTGAATACACTCCCATTTTCACCGATGGCTCCAAGATGCACGGAGTCGTTGGATCTGCGGCGGTTTGTATTGATGACGCCTTTGTCGCGCGGATCCCAATTGAGGCCTCGGTGTTTTCGGCGGAGATGCATGCTGTGTATCTTGCACTACTTCATGTTCAGTCGGGCTCTCATCAACGGGCTGCGGTGTACACTGATTCTTTGAGTGTTGTACAGTCGTTGTCATCGTTGGACTGCTGTGACCACCCTTTTCTTCTTACCGTACGAAGGCTTCTTTGTTATTCGCTCGAGGCCGGTGTCCAGATACAATTTTGTTTGATTCCCGGGCATTTTGGAATCTCGGGTAACGAGTGTGCTGATGCGTCTGCTAGATCTGCTTCCTCTTTGGTCGTCACACCCTTGCCACTGTTTCACCAGGATTTCTGCTTTCTGGTTCGCGACCATATCAAGCGAACGTGGCAAGGTCTGTGGGACGAAGAGGTGGAAAATAAACTGCATCGTATTAAACCTAATCTTGAAGTCTGGAAATCCTCATATCGTCGGAACCGTAGGGAGGAAGTAGTGCTTGCGCGTCTCCGCATTGGGCATTGTCGTTTCACTCACCGCTTTTTGCTGTGTGGCGACACTGCGCCGATGTGTGAGACGATGCAATTGCAGACTCACCGTCACTCATCTTCTGTGTAGCTGTATTCGTTTTCGTGATGTACGTTTTCATTTCTTTCATTCTCATTTGTTGACTGAGGACGCAGCTACACTGCAGCGGCTCCTAAATGATTACTGTGATACTGTTGCCGTGTTTTCATTTTTTAAAGAAATTGACTATTTTAAACGAATCTAGATTTTAGCCCTAATATCATCCTCGTTTCTCAGTTTTACTGAATCAGCTAGATTTTAATCACTGTATCATGTTTTTAATACTGTTTGTTCCATTATCTTTTTTAGCCCTTCCATCGTTCTCATTTTTCAGTTTTACATGATCAGTCAGATTTCAAGCTTTTTACCACATTTTTAATACTGTTTGTTTGTCTTGTGTCTGGCGCTCTTTGGCCCACCATGGTCCTTGCGCCATAAAAATCAAACAACCAACCAACCAAAACTTCTGCAGTCAAGGGACGCAGAATTATTGAAAGCAGCTGACGTGCTACAATCTGCGAGTGAAAAACTCTGAATTTAAGAGGACAATTCAAAGATATTAAAAACACTTCATCTATTCTTACCAACACATGGAGTGTTGAAGATAAATTTAACGAAACACGATCGCATCACTCAAAAAAGTTATTTGATTAAATAAATAAAGACAGTAGGTTACACAACCCCGAAGAGAAATTAAAAATTGTCTTTTTTTGCAACTATAGAAATCCCCATTTCTCAAATGAAATTCCATTTTGAAGGACTGAGTTCAGTAGCAAAGAAATTTCCTTTCTTGCAGTCATCTGAATTGTTAAATAAAAATATAAGGAATTATTCCAGTCAGCTGAGCTTAAGGTTGCAGTACAGAGATGATTTATCTAGCGATTTTTCGTCACAAGTACTTTCGTTTAGAAATGCTATGAGCAACCAGTTAAAAAATATATCTGGTGGATCTGTAAAAGACCTTATGGAGCACATATATTTAAAAAAACAGTACAATATTATCCAGTGTTCTGGACCTTGCAACAGCGTTGAAAATATTTTTTGACAATCCCAGCGACTGTGGGTACAGCAGAACGGTCGTTCTCGAAGTTGAAGTTAATCAAAAACTAACTTCGGTCATCGCACACTTAAAGTAGACTTGATCGACTTCGATGATAAGCATTGAGAATGACCGAGCCAGTAAACTAGACTTAAAGAACTGATTGAAATATTCGCTAAAAAGAACGTTAGAAGGGAATCCAGATTTTAGTAATTTAAGTTTTTTTCATTTTGTGAAGTATGCTTGCTTCTTGAATTTAAAAGATATGACACTAAAAAGAAACAATATCGCTGAAATATTTAAAACTAGAAAAATGCAAACACTTGATTTTCCTCTTTCTCAAAAGTTATTGTATTAAAGAATTAAACAGCTTTTAAGGAAGTTCGAAACCATACACTCAAAGATCAGTATTTGTTTTTACTTGATTTGATATCGTGAGCATTTGCCATTTAAAGATTTTGCACTTTTTCCCCTGATTACTAAGCTTATCGAGGATACTTGACGGAATAAGTAATCACATAATTAAAAGCAATACTAAAGAGATCATAGAATCAAAATCTATGCTGCCCCGGTGGCTCAGTGGTCTAAGCGATGACCTCTGATCATTCGTCCAAAAGGGGTCCAAGTTCAAATTCCGGTGAGGCCTGGATGTTGTGTTTTTCTTATGGCACTGACTCTCTCCCTTCCCTTGAACCAATGAGTTGGTCATTAAACCTCCAATCAAGAAAAAAAATCTGTATTTTTACTACAGCAAAGTTAAATATTTAAATATTTAAATATTTACCCTCAAATGTACCATGTTGTAGGGCCCGTTAGGAAAATTCCGGTGGGTGGGGGGCAGATATTTTGCGTTACTCCACTGGTGCTCAGATAATTTATTTTGCCTACAAACTTGTTCTCTTCATAAGTTATTGGAAGTGCTTATTTTGGCATAAATTAGCTTAGTACAAATTTTGCTATGCTCTCAACCTTTGTTATGGTCTTTTCTTCCTAATCTGTCAATAACTATACAAAATTCAGAAAAAAATTCTACTTGTGATGGGTGACTGCATTACAAAAATGAACAAGCCACATCTGGTCACCACTTGCAGTGTGGTGACTCATACTTGTTACCATGACAGATCAATATTTCCTGGTGAATATCAATTAGCTGTCATCTTTAATTGGGCTTCTTTCTAAGCTGCAGAAACAAGAATGCCATGACAGGCAGCAGTACATTTCCATAAAGGGGTTGGAGCTAAAATTTGTTAGGTTTCCCTATTTTTTACCTGCTGACTATTTTTACAGTTCGCATGTTAAGGCGGCCTGAGAAAATGTCTCCTGTTTCCCAAGGGTTGTTACCTAGTTTCTTATATCATGGTTGCTTTGCCCTGTGACTGCCCTGCAGATTATTTTGCAGCACTGTGATATCAGTTTCTCAGTCTTAATGAACTTCACCACACCCGAGTCTTCCGTACAGTGTTCATGAAGATACGTGTTATTCTTGTGTGTGTGTGTGTGTGTGTGTGTGTGTGTGTGTGTGTGTATTTTGTTTCATTGTTTTAGAAGCCAGAATTTTTATGATGTATTTTATTGTGGTAATGTCTCAATTTAATTGCAGGTACTTTGTGGGAATAAATCCTTTGTGTCAATCTAAGGAAGAAAAGGGAAGAAACTATGCTGAAGTGAACCCAAAAATTATGAAGCTATGTAACAGTGAAAGAGCAAAACAGTTGCTTGAAGGATGTAAGGCAATAAGTGACACATAATTAGAGAAAAAAACAATTGTCACTATGTGTATATTTATAAATAACATTGGCTATGAAATAAGTTGATCCATATAATATTTGGAAAAATGTACTTCACCCAATCAATTGTTTTTTGTTTTTTTTAAAAATAAAGAATGAAATCCATTTGATTTAGTACTTTTTCCTACATATTTAAGTTTCAATTATGAATCGGTTATTTTCGTAACGGTAGTCCTAAATCTTAAGAAGCAGATATGTTACTTTTTTTGTCCGAGCACATGGAACAATATGTGTTGGTAAATTTTTTCTAGTTCTCAGCATATGCATTAATTTTAAAAAATACTAATGATTCACCATTGTCTTCAAACCAACTGCTATACACCATTATCTCTGTAGTTCTGACATCCGTTTGTTATACTTGCGAACAACTTGCACTTTGGTTTTGCAACTTACCCAAAATAAACTGCGATTCTCGCACAAGACGTTGTGTATTTTGTAGAGACAAAAAAAAAAACTAAAAATGTGGTTCACATTGTGTTGTCATGCAGTAACTAACTGTTTTAGTTGTCCTTTGGAAAACTCTAAGGAAGCTAAAGCATAATTTGTTCTTGATTTTCAGTGACACGAATGGTTTTAATATTTTGCACAGGACTTAATGCTCACTCACTCTGTGGCAGCAGATGGACCAACATCGCTAATGCTTCCAGAGGATGGCCATATAGATTGCAGAAAGTGCTTGAGGCACTCTGTTGGGGAAAAGCAGAGGTGTGGTAAAGGGATTAGCCAGCACGTGTTGTGAGCATTGAGTTGAGGCGAGATGTACGAATGAGATAGAATGGCATAAATAACAATGATAGCAGGTTTGATATACATAATGTAAATAGGTTTTTAGAGTTTAGTTAAAATTGTGTGTCTTTTAGTACCTGGTTTGGATGTGTGTGTGAATTTGGCGGTATGTCATAGGTTTGCGAAGTGCATGTATGTTTAATAGGTTTCCTGAGTTGCCTAAGTTTGGATTTAAGTGTTAGTAAAAGAATTCAAGTTCAGTGTAAAATATTTTTCAAGTTATGGTGAAATTTGGGCTATACCAAGAATGCTTATCATTTTCAACTAAATTACTAAATTTTATCATAATGGAACAACTACCCAAAGACTCATTTTAGGTCAGCTCAGAACACCAGAGCGACTTCTATTTTTCAAAACACAGGAACTGTGTGGTGACTACTCTTGAACAGTTCTGACTTTTAACAAACAATCATTGAACTAGACGTACAACTTTTAGTAAAGTATAATCGTTCAGTGTTCCCATTAAATGTAAATTTGTTTGTTTTTCATATTTTAAATTTCAGCTATTCCAATATTAAGTGAGCTGAAATATTTAATAAATTAATCAGGACATTTGTATATTTACATTTAATCTTATATACTTACATAATCTTGAGCAACGTTCGAATTACCCAGTGGTCTGCTGGCCATTGGCCAGTAAAACTTCCATTGGACCATTGAACTCATTTTATTGACTTTACTGTCCCAGATGACCAATAAGTTTTTTTTTCTCAAGTTAAAAAATGAATTTTTCTTTTACCTTGCTATGTGGTTTTCTTTTTAGGCTGCAAACTAATGATATGTTTAGAAACAAATATTGGATATAATTCCATTGAAATGATACGTTATTTTCTACATAAATTGTAAATGTTTTTATTTTTACGGACCAGTAGCCATTTTGGTGGACCAGGAGTTTGCAAATTCTAGTGGTCCGCTGGGCCAGTAGAAGATCTAATTCTAACACTGATCTTGAGGAATGGTGGATTTCTGGCTGTTTTCGTTCTTTCCCTAATCCTCATGAATTTGACTTTTGCCAAATGGCATGTTAAAAAAAATACAAATTAAATGTGGGGTCCCAAAAGATGCGTAAAATTTGTAATTATGGATCTTTTTTTTTCTGTTGTTTTTTGGGTAATTTACGTGTTACAGCGCTGCCAATGTCAGTAAAACTGCATAGCATAGGCATAACCACTGGGGGTCAGACCCGCCCCATATTTTCAGAGTCGGGGATCCTCATATGTATACATGTATAATGTGTATATGTGTGATCGTACTCACCCAGATTTTAAAACGTGGTTACGTCACTGCTACATGGTACATAATGCATAATTGTTTCTCAGGTGAAAATGAATTGACAGTATGGGATAATATACTTCTTACTCATTTATAAGCAAGTTCAGTGGTATTTGCATTTTGACCTATTCGTTAGACTGAGTTGCATCCTAGTGATGACCGTATTCGAAATCTTTATATATATGTACATTGATCAGCCACAACATTAAAATTACCTTATGGCAACTGTATTCCCTGACGGAGATGGTGCCTTTCAACAAGACTGCTCTGTGCCACATTGTATAGAAAGTCCTGGAATGGTTCCAAGAACATAAGGAGGAATTCCCTTTAAAGCCACGGCCCCCAAATTTGCCAGATATGAATCAACGAGGAATTCGCTATACTTGCCATGGCCCCCAATCCTATTGAACAGTTATGGTTTCAGTTGGAGGAAAGAGTACGAGCAGCATCACCTCAACCGCAATTTACGAGAACTGGGATCTTCTGTTGCAGTCATGATACCAAAAGAGACCTGTCAACATCTCGTTGAGTTTGTCTCATGAGGTGAGAGGAGGACATACATTATATTAGGTAGGTGATTTTAATGTTTTGGCTAATCGGTGTATATATTACTTTGTATTTTATAGTTTGTACAAATTATGAACACAAAAAACTCAAATAACAAATGCACATTATAGATAAGGGAAAACATTAACAAATGCAATTTTGCAAAAATAAGAGGGAAAAAATATAACTGAACAGCTTTGAGTGAGTAGTTGAAAGAGTGAACTGTTTCTATATGCATAATATGCAGGTTAGCTTATTTTGATTGAGAGAGGGCTTAAACCCAGACAAATTGGGCGTGTGAAGCCCTAATTAGACCAAAAAATTAATTATTAAACAATGATTACTAAACGGTCATTAAACCAAATCTAAAAAACTGTGGTTTAACATTTTTGTAAAAATGGTCTTTGCACCGTATTTATTTAACAGGCTTTGCCATGTTTTTTATTAAGAATACGGTTTATCTACCGTGTTAAATTTACGGTTGATCTACAGTGTTAGGCCATATTTTCTGGTAGTTTGACCGTTTTTTATTTCCCGGTCATTAGACCGTTAATGAACATTGTTATATGGTACGGTGAAATTACGGTTTATTGACCGGCCACTCAGCTGCCGGTGTATCTACCGTAATTTGAAAATGTAATTTTTTACAGTGTACGGAAACGACAATTTGAAGGTGATCAAAAACGTATTGCAGTTGCGCAGGGGTGCTTCAACAGCAGTTCAGAATAAAAATTTCAAAGAGACATTCAAAAAGTGGGAGGAACATTGAGAACAAACACCTCTATTCGATACAATGAACATTATTTTGAAAAAAAGATGACAACATCGTTGATAATTAAGGTATGCATATATTTAAAAAACATTATCAGTAGTTTTGGGAAAATCCAGCGACATCTTCGATTTGACTCGAAAGCAGTTTTCAAGATGTTTAGAACAGGGAAACAGGTCATTTTCGGAAATCAGTTTCTCTACTTTCCGAAATCTACGGACTGAAATTCGAAAAAAATATGTTTCGTTTGCATACAACGATGATGCTTGAGAAAAGCCTCAGGCATTATAATGTAAGACATTATAAAACTGATTGTTTACGTAGGGGCACCAATGAATGTCACTCAAGTATTTTCACTACAGAGAAAGCAATGGTATTCAGTTGATACGATTCTAGAAAAGCTGTGGTACATGGATTTAAATTAAGTTACTAAAAAATTATGTTAGAGTCTAAGCCCAAAGTCGTTTTAATACTCTGAGTGAAAGCGGTGCTCATTAAAAAAAACGTAAGCATTTTTACCATTTAGATTTGTGATGCAGTGTCACTTGATTTGTATCTAAATTCCAAGAGCAATAACAAAGCTTGCCGTACACTGTTTTTTCAAACATAATATTAACAATCTTTTGTCAGACATTACTGGGGCTATTTATTATATTTTTTAAAGGTGAGCTGCCACCAGGGACTAAAATGGATGATAATTCCTATGCGAGACAGTTACAGAACATCCTTAACACTTTCGTGACCCTGATACTAAAATGTGTTTTCAATCAGAATACCATAGCGCACGAAAATGTATGCTGCTCCTTTCCGAATTTCATTCCCTCTCCCTTTGTCAAGTTTACAAAAGTAGGATTAGTGCTGGGTCACCACTCGAAACTTCTGATCTCTAGGCTGGCTGTGTATCAATTTTCGGACGTTTTCCTGGGGTAATCAGTGAATTTATTCTACAGAGATCCTAAGGCAGATGGTAATGGTAACCGCTGAATATCTTGTTTACTTTCTCCTTTTCTTGTTCTTTTTTGCAAAAAAGATGCTCTAATCTGTTTCTTTTGACTGAAAAAATATGAAAGGATTTCCACGATATTTCTTTTCTCATAAGCCCGCTTTTGAGACAACGGAAGGTACCAATTTATTTGAAATTAAATATTCGCAATTTATGCTGTCTTTGAGGCTTAAAGATACTATTTTTCTGTTTAATGACCGTTTTTTCCTTGTAGCACAAAAACTACACTAAGCCGCCATAATTTTTTTCATTGCTGCAATACCTTCAAAATATATGTCCGCATATTGTGTGCGTAGTTGGTTAGAATCAGGCCATACAGGTAATTTAACGTAGGCGCAACACCGAGCAAAGTCTTCTATTTCTAAAAGACGAAGTCTTCTATTTCTAAATGAGCCTACGTTAAATTGCAAGGCTGTACTACCATGGACGTATTTCCGTCTACACAAATTGAAGTGTCTCGAAAAATGTAATTTGTAAATTTATTTGTTACACAAACCCTTAAGGTCCAGAAAAATGTTTCAAATAATTTTTCCAGTGACTACAATCTTTCAGTGTTTTATGTAAATGATTTTTAAAGTATTTAAATATTTTCACAACAGGTCTGACTGCTCCTGCTTACAATGTCAGCAATTATTTATTGCTGTATCTCTTTGCAACATTCCAACTACAGCATGAAATGAGAAAATGCATCTTTGTTTGCTCGGATGAAACTGCTTGACACTAGTTGAACAATGCATTATGAACTAATATGTGTCAGGGAAAGCGTATTTCATTTATTTGTTCTCTTCTCGTTCCAGACATACTGAGTAAAAAATAATGCAAAATATCACAGACAAACGAAGCACGTTTCAATAAAATAAGAGTTCTACTGAGCGATGTCAGAAGGGTGAATGATTTTGCTAGAGAGAAACCAACTGGTGCACTTTTCTATATAGCGATAACAAAGACATCTAACGGTTATTTCTACTAATCACTCAGACGCCCTGCATATTCCAAGAGTATCGGGGGAGGGGGAGGATCCTGCTCACGCTACCTGGGCTGTCAATTACAGACCAGGTAGCGTGAGGTTGTCTGAATATTCGACGTCGTAGGGCGTTGTGGTAGCAAAAGGGTTAAAGTGATATTTTGGGTGGATTTTCACACATTTTTGAACGATATTTCAGTAACATAATTATTGATCAAAATAAAATGTTTTCTTTCTTTAATGTTCTATCTGATACCGCTTTCTCTTGTAAGAAGTTACACCTAGGTTTCCCAGATAACAGGACACTTCTTAAAATTGGTGGTCGTATTTCATTTAATTGCTCTCCACTACTTTCCGTAGTTCAATCATTGCTTCAGGTCTGAGTTTGAAATGTGCTGTTTTAGCAGTCCGTAGGCAAAACACTCCAATGGTGACACATCAACGGACTTCGAAGGAATACGACCAAAAGTATAAACGGTACCCCTCTCTTGTTTTCATTTTCCTAAGAAATAGAGTAGTACAGTTGGGTGTATGACTGGTTTCTTAATTTTAATACAGTTCTGCTCTTTGTAGGCTCTATGGATAAAGGAATAGTTTTTCTTTAAATATAAAAGTTAAAACATTATTTTAGTGATATGTAAGACAGATTTTAACATTATTTGCAACTTTTCTTAACTTTAGCAACAGTAACCCTAAATCCATTACTGTAACTTCCTTTGCATTCTTGAAGCCAATTTTGCAAGTCTTTTTTTTTCTTTTGCTCTTTTTTGACAGCGAATCGACCTTTTTTCTTGCAGTCGTATAGGTGGAGCCATACTTCATCAATAGTCACAATAAATTTCGATCTCTCTCCAGCTATGTGATTTGCACAAAGTATTCCCCGGAATCTGCGTTCAGGCACGTTCTAAGGTAAAAGGCATTTAACATTATGTTGCTTGGTTTCCTTCAGAATCAAATCCTTGTTTGAAAATATATTTTCAGGTGATACACAGATTTTTAAGGACCTAACAATTGCTCTTTCGGCAACTGGATTTTCTTTTAAGAACCGATACCTTTCAGAGTTTCGAAATAGTCGAAATAGGCGTTCTTTCTGTGGGTATTCTGTTGGCGTCCTTTTTCCTGTTAAAATCAATGCTTGACGACTTTTCTTTCTATTAATAATATTGCTTACTTGACATTCCGAAATACTAATTTAGGGTTTTTCGCAGTGTTTTTTAATCGCACAATTCGAATAGTTCTCTATTTAAAAATCAGAAAGTGTTTCTTTTCTGCTGCATTTTAACAGAAATATTGCTTGACGTTTCTCCTCTGTTATTAATATTATTGCTTATTTGACACTTAGAAATGCTAATTACATGATTTTTACATCATCTGTTTTTTCAGAATTAAACATTTTTCTGCGTAAAAAGCATAGAATAACCTACGATGCACATCTTGTCTTTCACCATATTCTTAACAGACGATATTTAACAGCAGCAGATGTTTTCTTCGTGTTTATCTAACATGATATTGCCAGTTACGATTCTTAGAACTCCTTTAATTTTCTGTAATTTCTTATCAAAAGCGTTCAGATAGGATCTTCCTCTTCAATGAGGGGTGCCACTTTTGCATATTAAGTCAAGTTAATAATATGGCGATTTTACTTAGGCATTAAGTATTTAATTTTTAATTTATAGGCCCTAAGCATTCTTTAACAGTATTTATTTAACCAATGCCATATAACTTTTGCGTATTAAGTGAAGTTAATAATATTTCGCTTTTCCTTATGCACAAAATATTACTTTTATAGGTCCTAACACTAGGTACCTTGTACCAGCAATGACTTGTTCAGTCCTTTTTTAGGTTTCATATTATGCTTACAAATACGAAATATATAAGTGGTAACCTAATATCTTCTAAACGTCTTGAAGCCTAGGTACCTTGTAATAAGCTGATGACTGATCTGTTGAGTGTCTTTTATTAGGATTTTTAAAATGTTTACAAATGAACAACATCGAAGTTGTAATTCTAAATCTTCTAAAAAGCCCATTGCCTAGATGCCTTCTGAAGAGCTTAGTAGTGATCGTTGAGTATCTTTCATTAGGCTTCATAAAATGTTTACAAATTCGAAATATCTAGGCTGTAAGTTAGAACCTTGTAAAAAGGCCCGCGTTCTTCGTGCGTTGTAAAGATCTGAGAAGTGATCCATTGAGTGCCTTTCATCAGACTGTATACCATATTTACAGATAACAAATAATTAGGTTGTAATTTAAATTCTTCCAAAAAGGCTCAGTGCCTTTCAAAGAGCTGAGAAACGATCCTTTCAAAATGGTGTATTTCCTTCATAACACGATATATCATAACGTTAAGAAAGTTAAAAACCTTCAGTTTTAAAACATTTAATCCTAAAATATATAGTTAAATTGCATTAGCACTTACGAGCACACTAGTGCTCATCATCAGATGTAATAAAATGTTACAAAACGGAGATCAAGCAGTTTACAAAGGCATTAAGTGATACGCAGGTTTAACGTTGGTGTGATTCGTCAAAAAAGTCAACGTCATTGCGTAATTACGTTAGAGGCTGGGTCAAGGGTGGATTGTCCGTGAGTGTTCATTATTTGACACTTTCTTTGAAAATCTTGTAACAATGGTTTCCAAGGTGTAGGGATCTCAAGCTGAAGATAGTCATTGCAGCAACTGTGACCGCTGTGATAAGTTTTTAAACTTTCCGCCATAGGTAATTATGCTTAAGATTTCGGTGTTGTGAGAATGGTAGCTTCACTCTAAAGTGTAAAATACTGGTCTCCATTGACCACGCGTGAAAGAGCTGTAGTTGTAGGGCTTATTCGAACGTTATATGAGTGATCCTTAATTCTGGTCATTAGGGATCGTTTGGCGGAGCCTATATAGACTTTTGAGGCACGTGGTATATCCGTTGGATGTAGAGGAATACTATAGATGGCTTGCCTGGAAGAGGTGTCCACTGCCTGACGGTATTTCGTGATCAGAGGCATAACATTTGTAGTTTTGACTCCAAAGTCCAATTGGTATCGATGACAAGTACTCTTCAGTAAAGGAATAGTGGTCAGGTCATAGTTCAGGGCTCCAACAAATTTGTGGTTAACCATTGGTTTTAATAAAGTGTAACTTGAACCAAATATTTTCTTATAAAGGCGATTAACGATATTAATGTCATATCCATCATTCACTGCAATCTGTCTAATCGTTCGGAGTTCGCGTTTTCGTACGGTAAGGGTTGACAAATGAGAAGTAGCACGTCGGATCGTGAATCTGAAAGTTGCTAGTTTATAGCATAAAGTGTGCGATGACGACATTGGGATGATTGTAGTAGTGGGGCTGGGTTTATGATAGATATAACGAAGTAACAAATGTTCAAGTGGATTTCGTCCAAGTGTGAAGTCAAGGTAGGGAAGTCGATAATTATATTCCAGTTCCATAGTTAACCCAATGGTAGGAAATTGGGATGTCATAAAGGTAACAAATGAGTGAAGTTCCACTTGTGAGTGTTTTCAAAAAATCAAAATGTGGTCGACGTACCGTAAATTTCATGCTAAATTTATATTAGGCCTCCGTTAAGGCTTAATCTTCAAGGGTTTGCATGGAGATCTCAGACAACAACGCCGAAATGGGTGAACCCGTAGAGGGGCCTTCTTTTTGAGTATAAATGATATCAAATTTATAGTACGATTTCTATATAACCAGATTTAAAGCTTGAATGACTGCTTCGATCTCACTGGGAGGGATTGTATTCAAGGCAGTCATTTTAGATTCATTTACTTGATGAACAAGGGAAATTGGTACGGTCGGAAAACCTGATATTGCATCTAAAATGCTATAACAAAGGGGTGCCCATTGGATTGGAAACTTTTGATTTTATTTAAGGCTGCAATAGTAATGGATGGAAACTGAGAACTGAGAGATTGTGGGTCAAAAATGATCCGTTGACTGTCTTTCCAGGTTTTCTATAATGTCTAAAAATGCCAAATATACGCATATCATTTTTGGAAAGGATACAGAGAAGAGAATAACTTAAATTAGTTTTCCTTTAAAAAAAATGGCTGTTTGTGGGATACCATTGGACGAATCGGCATTGGACAAATCGTCATTCGAGGAATAGTGCGGGGCCGGCGATTATCCACTTTCTTTAGAACCCCATGCCATCTGACTTTAGAATATTCCTATGTAATCCGAATGTCATAATATATTTTAATATTCGCAAAACTTTTAAGCGCGGTGATTAGAATCTAGAGATCTTAAGAGAAAAAATAGATGTAAAACTGTTGTGAAAATGTTTATAATACCACGAAATTCTATTTCTAAAATGGAACTAATAATATGAACATTCCATAATGATTCGTCGAATGTTTAACTCTAAGGATTTCTTCAGGGAAACTGATGGTCTTTTAGCGTAGTTTGAGGAAATCATAAAAAGAAACAATAGCGAAGTCTTGCTTTTATTAAAGTAGACGTAACTGATATCTACAAACTTTTAGGAACAGTTGATTTTCATGCCAGCAACAGAAGGTTGTAGCGTTTTAAATATGCTGACATTACTGTCAAGTCTAATCGTGGCGAATGGTCTTGAATAAGCAACAAAACCATCGAAAAGTTATTAAAATTTAGTAAGAACATAACGTCATAGTACAAAAACCCTTTTGTGAATACTCCTACGAAATTTGGATTGTTAAAGGAACAGTAAACTTAAAAAAAGGTAATTGAAAATACGAATTTTTCCTGTCATGTTATGCGGGTGACAGGATGATGCTCTTAGTGGCGAAATTTGTTTACGTACGGCCATTGGGAGCTAAGTAAACAGCTGACAAAGTTTCTGGTGATGACGTCTCACTAGACAAGCGGTCAGTCAGACCACTTCTCGCACCAGCGGCTTTTGTGTACTCGGTGCGGTAGAGGTTGTGAGGGTAAGTACGAGGTAATTAGTATCAGGAATTTCTCTCCTTGTGTTGGACGTGTCCTGTTTATTAGCCATCAAACTTTCTGCTGCAATTCACACAACTGGAATGAATTTTAAGTAGTTTACGGATTTCGCTGAAACCCTTGGCATACAGACAATCAGCAACTACTTTTCACAAAGTAATGAAATTTTTAGTAAGGCCAATAATCAAATTTGCGTGGCCCAGTATGAAAAAACAAATTACTGATGATTTGAAATTATGCGATTCCGAAATGTTGGGGAGCGGAGATGGTCAGTTTGATTCGCCAGGTTTTTGCGCCAAATACTGTACGTCTTCCATTATGGATATTCGCAAGGGAAATATTGTAGATTTTATTGTCGTCCAAAAAGGTGTTTTGGACTGGTACTTAGAAAAAATGTGTGCGATTTATTAATCTCAGGCCTCTATGAAGGAATAAAGATATCAGTTTTTTGATCAGATAGACATAGAAGCATTCGTGACGTCATGAAGAAACACGATCCCAAATTGAACATCCCATGGCCAAAAGTTTGACTAAAAATCTAAAAGCTGCTGATAAGAAAGCTCCTTTACTAGAAGCATGGCGGTCCAGTATAACCAACAGTTTGTGGTGGTCAGCTCAAACGTGTAATGGAGATGCTAAATTGCTGGTAGAAAAAAATTCTATCTCTGACTAACCTGCTATACAGTAACACCCGTAGAAATAACAGTTAGATCAACTGCCTTTTCAGCTAACTGTTATCTCTAGTTCATATTTTTCTTCTTGTTTTCCATATCATGTTCAACTATTGCGGTATTTTTACTTTCGTGGAGTGGGGTGTCATTAATGACTTTGCACTTGGGCTACGAGAAATACTGATAAAGTTATTTCTCCCATGACAATAGGAGAAACTAAAAAAAAACAAAACATATGCACTTAGTTCAATAAAAAATAACTTTATATACTCGTATATAGACAGTAGTTGACAAATCTTTAGTGACAGTGGGAGTTAATGGAAATAGTCTGTGTCATTTCCAGAGCAACAAACAAAATCCAAATACTGTTGTTCATTAGATTCAGGAAAACATTCTAACAACACAAGAAGGGATTACTTTTGTGATTTTTCTCCCTACAGGTATCCAGCCATTCACCCAATATACGAATTGTTTGTACGCAACGTATCTGCATAACTTACTACATACAAGTTCATATTTTTTTCTCGTTTTTTTCAGCCCGAAGAATCATTTCATAACGACTTGCCTGTAAGGTGTGGATGTTTAAAACAACACTGTCGAATGATTCGTGGTTTATTATACATTGGGCATTACTTTTTATTCTCAGCATCTGATCACTCGTTTCAACAGAAACACTCAGCGTCTATTGACATTCTCTCGCAGTTATAGCATTGGCACCAGCCAATATTACCTTTTCTACCCTCGAATTTGCTTTCACATTTCCTGTTAAACATTCGTACTGTACCGGCAGAATATCGCGGTTCAAATGAATAAGGATTTACACTAGCCATTTTACAGATTGATGGGATCGACTGCGCTGCACAGAACGGTAAACAACACCGACTGGAGCCCTGCGCACGCTGAACGTCCGGTCTCTTTTATAGTGTGACGTCACTGCTGATTTATAAAAAACGCTCTAGCGGTAGAACTACTTACGATAGAGCATTTCTGATTGCGTCAGTTTTCATGTCTCTTTCGACATTACATTTTCGCGCGGAGAAACAAAAATACCCGAAACTAGTTTATTGTTTCTTTAAGCAATTACAGGGGAAATATCTCAAATCATATTGATTGGTGAGACAAATGTGGGAAATTCAGAAAAAAATGAAGTTGCTCGTTACCGGGAATCAAGGAATCAACGTTGTTTGTAGAAATATTGAGATCGTCAATAAGAAATACGGAATGCCATGCTTAAAATTTTATTTAAGTAACGTAATGCTTACACACTCTTTGTGCGTTCTTTCAGTTTTCTCAATCCATTACGCCCCCGGAACATTAATAAATTGAGATGAAACTAATTGGCAACACTACGAAACAAATGTAGTTAGCGGGTTACAAAAGTCGCGCATTTTTTCAGTTTTGTACCAACATGCTTTTGGCAGAAAACTCATTCACTAATTTCTTACAAAACAAAACATTATATTAAAGAAACAATTCCCAGAATTTCAGAAGTAACTTTTGTGGGGTTTTGAAAGAGATAACTCCTGGGGGACCGTCGGTTGATTATGCAGCAGTGCTGTTAATTCAATTTATTTTCCTCTTCTGAGCGTGTGAGTTTGTGGTCCTAGTACAAGAAACTTTTAAATGTACAGGGAGATGCAGTGAAGCCTCATGGCGTAGATTGCTGGCAGATGGGACAGCTTTCTCCTCCTCAACCATCGACACTGGAACCCGTCTGCAAGAGGTAGCCTAAGAAATACCTTCAAGATTTTCAATAGGCAGTATGTACTAGTATATTTAAATATGGCTTACTGCATTCACAGAAATTAATTTTGATTCTATTATAATGCGATGTCGTGTTTCCTTCACTCATATGTACGTGTACCTCTTTCTCATATTAATATGTGGAACTCTATGCAAAGCTCGGTGACCTTACTTTAAAATGTGTAGGTCACATTAACTCCTTTCCTTGTTTTCTGACCTGTCACTGTTTCCGGCTAGTGTCCTGCTTCTGTACTTCATACTAGAGCTGACGTTTCACCAAGTAGTAACATTTGACTGTCTATTAGTATTTCCACTTGAGCCCTAAATGATACGCTACCGCAATACATTGCCTCAGGTGCACATATTCATTAATTTACATAATTAAAAAAATGGATATCATGTAAATTCCTAAAATGGTCCCTTGTTCTTGAACTATTTTTGCCTGTATGCGACATGCGCTGATATTCTATATTGGCCGAATGGACCCCTGCGCAAATACCAAAACGTTACGACGTATTATTAACCTCACTGCAACGAAAACAGTGGAAAAAAATTGCGAAAATAAAGCAAATTCTGAAATTATTGTTTTTTATAATGTAATAACAACATTTCTATGAAAGCTGAGAATACGTACCAGACGCACAAGTCCTTTTTAGTAACCAGGGACTAAATTTGTAGTTCTGTATGATATCCATTTTGTTAATGCATAAACAAAGGGACATGTATAATTTAGGATAAGGATTTGATAAGCGTATCACTCAGGTCAGCATTTTTATGTGTTACACACCAAAATAAAAGCGTATGAAAGATAAAGTCTCCTCTGTAGCTTCTAGGTAACAGTAGCAGTTCACCAGCGAAATACATGGAGGAATGACAAAATGTGTCCCAAACAATTCTATATAACAACAATGGATCGTAAAGAGGGCAGGATGTTAATATGAAAAAACAGAAAAATACACAAGTGTATGGACAAAACACATTATCGCAATGTAATAGTGGGCGATTTCCTGTCAGTGTAGGAAGACATTTTGCAATTTGTGAACCGTCCCTTGACAGTCGTGGCAATATTTTCCAGTTTGCTCTTACAAAACGAATTTGCAAAGGGCCCCCTTCGCAGCCAACAGCCTTCTTCGTCAGTGAAAAAATCTGTCGGCCATGCCATCGATATACGCCGCTAGACTTTGATGCTTATCCGGGTGATTTCAAAATTGCTTGCATCAAGACATTTCCGGTTCTGTAAGTATAACCAAAAATATTTTAATATCGGCGTTGCTAACGATTTAAATACGTTAGTGTGATGCAGAAATACCGCATGTAACCAAGCGGTTGTGATAAACCTCAGTGCGGAAAACCAAATCGATTATAAATTTTTTATCGCAAAATAAATATTTGCAACGACCTCATTTATCGTATAGCTTTTCGAAGTAGTCTGTACAGTTTAGTATGGGAAACTTTGTATAATTTCGATGATAATCGTTGCGTATTTTTACACTATGCAAAATCAATCATACATTTGAACTTTTTCTGACAGGCATATTGCTTTTCTTTTCTAAATTTTAAGAGCGCATCGTCATTTATATATAATCCGGATGTTACCTTGAAACATTCCCATTATATAAAATTACACTCAAGATTTTTCCAACAGTAGTCAGTCTTGAATTCTATGTTCTTGTATCTTACGCCGGACAGCATGAAAGTTGTAGGGCAAAAACTGTTTTAGTTGTTCCCATCTGCAAAATCTACTGTCAGTTTCTGTACAAAACTGAAGAGCATCACACGAAGACAACAGGAATGTAGCAATGCGTGTTTCGACATGCAGGTGTTATAGCAGGTCTTCATGCATCACGGAGTATGATAAGACGAATCTCCACGCGTTGACTGGTGAAAGGCAGTGCTCCGAAACGTTCAAAATTTCTCGCCCATGTTAACAATGGCCATAATGAATGATTAAAACATCATGAAAAATATCTATCAGAAATCTCACATTCCCGACCATCGTGTTCGTGCTATTCTGAGAATTTCCACCTCTGGTAGTTTATAAGGTAAATAATAAAACATTTTAGTAACATTTACAGCATTGCGGTGGTGTATGGACGAGACCTCTATGGATTCGAACATATCTCCCTGCTTGGATCTGTCCTGAAATAATGGAGCCGGAAACATAATATCTATTATGGCACAATACTGGCTAAGTGTTCGTTTTAGCTATGAATCTGGATTAAGTTACTACTCTGATAGTCGCGGACTTCGTGTGTACAGAACCCCAAAGAGCAGGACACAGCCTGAAATTCTGCTGAAATGTGCACCCATTTCGCAGTTTTTCAGCCATGGTGTGCGAGCAAGTGAGTTTAGAGAATAGGGAATTTATCAAGTGTGCATGAACACTACTGGCATATACCGATAGATCATGGATAATATTGTATTCTTACCATTTGTACAATAATGTATTTTTTGCTTTTCATTGGTGAAGATGCACCACATTATCGACTTCGCATTGTAGTTCTAGTACGTAAAGATGCTATTGTTCCATTATTTTACCAAAATCACGAACATTCCAATATTTGTTTCTTTGAGAGTTACTAGGAATCATGGCGCGTTTGCTCAGAGACGAAACACCGAACTCTAGTGACATTTTAAGAAATTTGCGATATTATACTTCTTTTTTGGAGTACATTGCTTCCTGCCTGCGAACAATCATATACATAGCATAGTAATTAATGCAGCAACTAAGCTGTTCAGAACATTGGTGAATTTGCATACGGAAACATAAAATTTCAGTGCAATTTATCACAAAGGAGATGTTTGAATATATAATGATTTCCAATTAGACTTTGAATATTTATAAATTCAGTACATACATGTAAAAATGTCACATGTTTTCATTTGCCTCTAAGTATTATCACAATTTTAAATTTTCTTCGCAGTAGGCAAAATTTGACAAAATAACGTTGTTTTATTCCAGGATTGGTGTTCGTACAAATTAATGGTTACCGATTTCATTTTCAAGCCCAGGTTGAAACATTTGGGACACTTTGAACATTTAATGGAGTATGATCAGTACTTTTTGTTATTTAACATTATTTTTTGCATCGGTATTCCATTAAGAGGAATACAAAGGACCAAGGCATTGCATAAGCATTCAACTACAGAAGGTAGTTTGGCCAATTGGAATAGTTTTTATTGGTTTTTGAGTTGAAATCTAATGCCAAAAATAATGTATTATACATCCCTTTACATGCATTTCTTTCTGATTTCCGCAGAAATCACAGTCAGTTTACATTGCGAAGTGGAAATTTAGATGAAACTGAAAAAGCAAAGATTTTTCCCGCGTATAAATTAAAAAAGCAGAATTTTCCAATTCTAATCAAATTCGTTTGAGTTACCAACTACCAGCACTGCTTTTTTCGTATTAAAAAATGTACTTTTTCTTAAAGTAGTGATTTGTCTCTCCATAAGTGAGTAGGTTTAAAACGAAAGCCCAGAAAATGGAACTAATAAAACTTCCACATGTTTGGCATTTCCATTGAACTCAATAAATATTTTAATTCCAAACACTCTCGTTGGAAAGAGGAGCATTGCTTTTCTCACTCCAGTACTTATTGACTAAATCTGGGTCTTCAAACAAGAAAATAATTTCTTAGCTTTCGCTCTTGTCAGTCGTTCAGTAAAGGTTACGCATCTTAATTCCGCATTACTTACTCTCTTGGGCAGTGTAAATATTTTGAAACTTTTTTATTATTATTATTTTTCATTTACTTACAATATTGAGACTGATCGACAATTTCTACATTACGGTTTTCATCAATTTTAACACAGAAATTACTTTTCTATAAAAAAGTGCGTAAAACATACGTAATACCTTTATGCACTGAATTTCAGAATCTCAAGATATGCTTATCGCATTTTCTTAAAATTAATTTTTCTATTGAATTCGGATGTACAATAAGTCAGAGTTCCTTCAAAACTTAGAGGACGTAGACAATAACTGTGAGTAACAATGAAATTCCATCCATTTTTACCATGAAACTACTTATTAAAAGAACAACTAAATTAATGAAGGCGCATATGACTTCTAAGCCTGTTCTGAAAAAGAAAAACACATAATTCAGAAAACGGAGCTCCATTTCATATCTACAGAAGTTCAAATGTGCCTAATTATTCTAATTTCAATGAAGTTTCAGGACTCATGGACAGTTGTAGTTCACATTTGCGGTTTGATGCCAAAACCCAACGAATAGAATCGAAATAAATCGGCAAGTAAATCTTCTAAGGAGTGTAGAGTAAAAAAATGTTTACTTACAATTGTACATAATTTTTGTGCATTTACTTGGTTTGTGCCAGCAAAGTTATTTGCTTTATCGGTAAAAATAGTCCAGCAGAATATGTATTAGACTGTGCAGATTTTCATGAAATGATAGGTCAATCTAAAATTTAAATACTTTAAGGAAAAGGCAAAATTTTGTTTTCGAATACGGAAATTTGCCTATCCTTAGATTAAGTTATTGCGGACACTTAAGAAGAAGACTCGGAAGGCAAAGTAGAAAAATTGTGTTTTTTGGTTTGGATTTCGGAGCTTGAGGTTCCTGAAGACCATTATATTGGTAAAGAAAATCAACCTAATATCATAATTCTTGTTTTGTCAGCAATGTGTTTGTAAATTCCATTAAAATGTTTTTTATCATGTCATACCTGAAGTAACAATTTTACTTCAGGAGCACATAAACAAAAATACACTTCTTGCTGTAGAAATGAAGCTTGACGATGCGTGTAAAGCATCATATCCTAAGAAATAAGTATGAGAATACAGAAGAAATCTGCCTACCGATTGAAAGCATATATAGAAAATATTATTTTATTTCACATTATTTTATAAAAGTTACTTTACTAATCTAACAACAGTTTTCTGAATCTTGTGGCAAATTAAGGTACAAGAGATATTTTGAACGATTCCAAGTATTTTATTCAACAAAAGAGTAATTTTTCACAAATAGGATAATGATGTGGATCTGTAAACTCACGTGCATTTTTTATCACTCTTTTCAGGTAGTTCGTTTCTAATCTCTTCTTTTTTGTTTATTTACACATGAGACTATTACGCAACCAGTACGAGAACACCTGTTGTCTTTAACACAATTGTCCTCCGATCAGTTTTGAAATATCAGTGTACAAAAAATACAAAAATATTTCGCCAATCGGTTGACCTCTTTTTTATTTCAGACAGTTTATTTCCCTTTCATCATAGCTGTGGTCTTTAAAAATTAATCGAGAAACTTAGTTTCTCGAGTTTAATTTGTTTATACATTTTAAAACCTGTTATGGTTTGCAATGACAGAAAGCTGTGTCTTAAATATCTGTACTCAGCGCATCAAGAATTGTAGGACGCCTTAAGCAAAGCCTTTTGCTCTTTTCGTTTTATATGTTGGTGGAAAAAACTTGTCACGGCGCAGAAGAAATCTCACGATACTGAGTTCAAAATAAAGTGCAACGAACTGTGAACTGATTACTGCAACCGGTTTATCCAAGCAAGAAGCAAAACGTTATGAACTACATAACAACTTGAAACATCAAATATCCAAAATTCAAAAAAGGAAAAACTGTTCCCAGGATGAGCTAAATATCTGTGCAAGCATCGCATTGCCTTAATGGACTTACGTAATTAAATAAACTCGACTGTTTCTGCACATATGCTACGGGTCGTCGTCTAATACATTACTGAAGCATTGTAAAACTGACTGTTTTCTGGCTTTCATCAAACACAAAAGCGTGTGGACTACATCTGCCAGTGCCATTGATTATTTCGGGCATTTTCGATATGGCATTGAAAGCGTAAATACACTATTAATAAATTTTCGTTTTTCAGTGCTATGAGTGTAAATCATTAAGCTTTCACCGAGGGCACTGTTTATCGGAGCGATCACTTTCCGATCATTTGGTACTATCGAAAAGTGAAACACAGCCTTTTAATACGTGATTATAATCCGAAACCAACGTTTATAGTAACCGAAAGGGGAAAGACGGTGAGAGCATATTATTTTTGTCGTTTGTGGTTATTTTACATTTCTACTACAAGGTCAAATCAAAATGGTTCGTTGAACTGCCTTAAAGTAAAAGGTGTTACTTCGCCTGTAGGAGCACTGTAAGACCGTTGATCATAATCCCAGACCAGACTATTACTCCACCATTCCCGTAATGATCAATATTTACGAAGGTTCTGGCTGAAAAGGCAGTGCGAGGTTCTCTCGTGATGTACTGCAGCCTATAGTCACACATAGACAAAGTCGGCTTCAATCTGTGAACAGAACATTAGCTATTGCCCTTCACCCCAGGTAGAATGTTCACAACACCACTGATAGCTATTTGTTGCTGTACAGATTTCGGGCACACAGTCCGTAATTAGTCAGCTGTTTTGACAAGGTTTGACGCGATATTTTGGTATCCCTGCGTGATTCCGACTGTTTTGCTAACTTGCCAGTAGTTATTCGACGAGATCTTTCAGATGTTTCAACATAACAATCTTGTGATCTAATGTTTCATGGCTCACCGCTACTAAACATTCTATTAGCTATTCCATGTTCTAAAAATTGTTTCCAGCTTTGTGACGTACTCTCTGGGCAACTCCGAACTCATTTGTTACACAAATTGTTGTCCGCACTTCCAGTTTAGTAGCAATTCAACATCGGGTAAAATCACCCAGATCAGTTCTTTCAAATGTACTACATGTCACAATAACAACAAAATATGCGGATTACACTTCCGAAGCTGCAAAGCAAACTATTTCTTCACACTCGCGTTACAGCTTTTGTCGACGAACGGAATTACACAGTGGTCACGTTCTTCGAGACATTATGCTCGGAATTTCGGTGGCGTAAAATTATTTTTACCTCTAATGTGCAACTGGCCAGTTTGAAATTTAACATCTTGTTATTGATTCTTAATTTTTGCGTGTGTTATATTTTTTTTTATCTAAGCATGTCATGTAAATAGTTAGTAGTTTCAGTATATTAAAGGAATAACCGCTTATATTTATCAAGTAGTTTACTATATTTCGCTCTACTTTAGACTGAAGATCACAAATCCTTGAACCTGAATTAGGCCGTTATCTGATATTTGAGGATGATGACACCCTAACTTAGTTGAAAAGGCATGAAGAAAGAAGCTACATTTTTTGTGTGCTTTCCCTTGCGGAATTATGTGAGCGCCTTTGTGATTTAAAAATAAATTCTAGACATGCATTTCAAGATACTTATCCCAAATGCTCTGAGTTACCGTTTTATGTTCGAAAAACATTTTTTTTAAGTATACGTTATCTCTAAGTAAGTGCTTTTCTTGTCCGGAAACATACCTTTCTTTAACCGTGGTTATATTCTTCGCGGTGTACAGGGTATACAGATTCAGTGTCTCCGGTGCACAGTCTGGTCTTCTGGATTGTGAAGAACACATACGGAGAAAACCTAATTTTTAAAAGTATTTTCCCTAGTGATTCATTGTGTTGTGAGTGATACCAATGCATCAGTATGTAGTATGGTACATAGTACTTAAAGGCTCATCAGTGCGTCTCGAATAAAGTATGTGAATTGCATCGGACATCGTACACTTGTTAGAGTAGTACAATGTCGTCTCTTTTGTGTTTTAGTGCAAATTTCGTAGATTTGATCAACCTTAATATCCTTCAATGGTGTTTTAAAAATTCCCAACGGTACTGTTCATCATTAAGTCATTCAATTGTGGATTAATAACTCAGAGAAGGGATTCAAATTCCGCATGTCCTTGGAAATAAGTATCGTTCATTTGGGACTAAGAAATTCGTTATGGAAAAAAAGAAAATGGGAAAAAGGAATTTGCAGCTCTTCTGCTGATTATTATAACTTGCGAATTCATAAGCCTAAAATTTGAAATGACTAAACACAAAGACAAAAGCTATGCGACGAAACACAAGGGAATTTTGGTTAAACTTAAGGAATATATAACGATATACGAGCTTCAACGTAAAATTTAAGAAAATTAAATTGATTAACAAAAATCCAAGGAATATTCGTGTTAGCTTGAATATGGGTATAAATCAGATATTGATATTCTGAAATATGTTGAACAACTTCTATGAGCAATGGAATTATTTTTTGTTAATGCATTCAACATGAATTTAATTATAATCTGTTAAAAAAACTTGAGTTGTCGCTTTGGCCATTTTTAGGTTTTTTACAGTTATTTTTAATGAGGGTAATTTGTTATACACCTCTAATAACAATGACAGCCTCAACACAGCGCGGACTTGAATGAAAGAGGGTTTTAAATATCATTCTAGGGTACAGCCAGGCAGACTGATTTTATGCGAGACCAGAGTTCGTTTGCGGTGACAGGCGAAGGCACACAACTTCTTCTGTCATTTTATGTTAAGGTTTTAACGAAAAAGTTGCCGGTCTCTAAATTAGTCTTTGTTTCCAGGAAAGGGAAGGAATCATGACAGTTGGACTAATACCTTTCCTTCAAAGATTAAGGCACCACTGAAACACATTGCAGAGTGTGACCAAATAGGGATCTCTTAAGTCCCTGTAATCCTATCCCCCGAAGGCGATGGGGTCACAGAGATAAATGCACAAAAACATCGGTAAAACTCTCTCAACCATTCAACAAATTTGAAACGGTCTTGAGAGTCCGACTCTCTAAATACGCAACTTAAACGTTCTCACTTTCACACACTCTCATACTTAACAGAACAAGACACAACAACAAGTGACACTTGTACTCCATGGCCGTTACGAAAGCATGCTGGCTCCACTTGGCTCGACACCTGAAAATACACTCAGCTCCAAAGTGGCTAGAAAAACCTAAAATGAAGAAGGGTGAAAATAATCTTCCTCAACAAGAAAAAACGCCCCACCAGTATCTCACGTGCCACATTGCAAAGTTTTCTCCAAGAATTGTATGTAAATATTTAAATGAGAACGAAATACTTAAAATTAATTTTAACATGTTCACACTGTGATAACAATACCTTAATTGTAAATTATTTCACTCAAGAAATTAGATACGCTATTTAAAAGAACTTTCGGTTTTCACACTGATAATAAAAACAAACTACGATAACTACTGGAGTTAACCAATGAAGACAGCAAATATTAAATTGCAAATAAAGAAAGCAAAAATTAACTTAGGACAATTAAAAACTACACTCTGAAAAATTAAAATCAACTGTGATAGAGCAAAGTCAAGACTTTACTACATATACTCACAGACAATGAAATTTGCACACCTCGAAGAAAACATGTTACAATCGCGACCCTTTGCACATAGCTAGAGTGCGCGCTGTTATGTAAATGATCCTCGTTTGGTGCGATTGCGTATGACGCCCACCTTGTGGGGGCGCTGCAAACACGAACCGGAAGCCTTATAAACCGGCCGGCAGTCGATCCCCCCATGAAAGCGAAAAGCACCGCCTACGCAAGTTAGAATACAGAATGAAAAGAATGCTAGATAGGCGACAGAGACGTCAATTTATCTAAATTATGGACTTTGAGAGAGGCCTGATAATTAGGCTGAAAACCGCAGTGTGTGCAGCTAACCGTATAGCTCATCACGTGGATCGTTCTGACCATATCGTCCAACTGTGTTAGAAGTAGTGGACACGTGACGGCACTACTACACAGCGGAGTGGCTCCGGATGGACTAGGAGGATCACCGGTACAGAGTATCGACGGAGCGTGCGGCAGGCACGAACGGATCTCAGGGGAACCCGGTCCACTGTACAGGCAGATGTAGTGGCTCCTGTTTACCCACGAACCGTTTCCCGAAGCCTCGCGGAAGCGCATCTGCTATTCCAGCGCCGGTTACGTGTCCTGCTATTAACACCGGAACATCGCATACACGATTTGCAGTGGTGCAGGCCAGAGCGATGTGGAACGCCACAGACTTGCGACTCGCGGTGCTTAGCGATGGGTGCCGTTTTATTTTGGAGAGAGATGATCATCGTGTACGGGTGTGAAGATTCCCGAGTCAACGGCACAATCCCATCCTCGCAATCGAGCACAACACCTCCTTCACTGCAGGCATTATGTTGTAGTGCGCCATACACTACGAAAGCCGATCAGCTCTATTAATGGTACGTGGATCATTGACTGGGCTGGGTATGTTTATAAGATCCTACGGCCCCATGTGTTCCCATTTCTGGCCAGAATTCCAGGTGAGCTGCTCGCTCGCACACGGCTTGGGTTACCATGGCTTTCCAACATCATGTCTAGACATTTTCATGGCTTGCACGCTCCCCGTTCGAGCTTGTGTGGGGCCAGTTGAAACGTCAGCTGCCACCGAGCCGTATTTTCCGGGATTTGGAGCACACCGTCTAACACGTGGTCGAAGTCTGCAGCACGACAACATCAGGCGTCTGTTCGCCTGCATGCCGGACCGTGTTGCCGCATGCATCGCTGCACGAGACGGTGCGAAGCGATATTGAAGAATACCGATCTGCGTGCTACAGGTCCCTCTGTAATTGTCCTGCAGCTGTGTTTTTGCCATCATGTGTATCTTTCATATGTATCATTACGTACATAATAAATTCAGTTCAAACCGATGCTTCCTTCTTGGTGAACAAATTGCATTGTACGTGAGTGTATTTGCTTTTCCCTGCTGTTGACATTGAAACTTTAACATTCTAGACGGAACGCATTTTGAAAACAAAATAGCAGTAAGTGGTTAAGAGAGTTCAAAACATAATTGGTAATGAAAATCACGAGGTAATGACGTTCATTTATTAAGAATCATTAATAGACTCTCAGTAATTTAAATTAAGCAATAATAGATAACAGTCCAAGATTTCATTACTTAACTACTCCTCCACTAGTTGCCAACCCACTGCCCCAGTGTTTAAGGCAAAACGCGAAATGAAAACCTAAAGAAATATTAAATGACAAAATATAAACACTACAGCAAACAATGCAGGTATCAACTTGTTATCAATTTTACCTTAGATTATTACTAAGTGCAAAGTCTTTAAATCACAAATCTAAAACTAAGATTTAATCTGGATCGAAATAAAAGGAAAAATTAAAAAACTTTCTGATCCTTAAAAAATCCATTTTGTATTTTTTGTAAATTACTTAGAATGTTTTCTTTTATTGATGACCAGAATCTGGAAATCCCTATCCTCGCTTTTCTCTTTTTTATTAGACTCCTTTTTCTCAAATATTTCTTTCGAATTATTACCTTTAATATTTGACACAATTGTTTCTCTATTCTCTTTGCCTGTAACTACTGTACTAAAGACATCAATATTCTGAGATTTCGTCACTTTATTAATCTGACCCTGTGATTTTTTTCTTTGAATATGTGTTAATTCAACAGGTTCCTCCGTCTATGAAATTCCATCCAGTTCATTCTCTTAAACTGAAGAATCACAATCTGAGTTACTTTTATTTGAATCAGATTCCGTATATGAGTTATCTTCCACCTCGTCATGTTAAGTCTGAATTGTCCTCGGCTGTTCAAAATTGTTGTATCTTCCTCAGACTCTTTATTTGTACATAATTCAAGTTATTTTCCTCTAATAAAATAGTAGAGACATTCGTTGCGTTAGGCAACTCAATTTTTTTGTTTCGAACTCTTTTCAATGGTCGACAATTTTTCTTCTTTCTTGCACCTTGAAGCTATTTGTCCCATTTCACCACAGAAACTACACTTGAATTTTACTCCAGGGTAGGTCACAAAGATTTTATATCTATTGATAAAAATAGCATTCTGGATTTCTTTATGTATTTCTACAATGAGAATTCTGCCTCGTGTAAATGTATCACTAAAGAAAGACTCATCTATCTGTTTTCCTAACTTCTCGTTCATATGAAATTACTTCACCACATTCCTTGAAAAATTATTTTCTTTCTTTCACCTCCTTTTCGTGTGGAAGTATAGATACAACTACTATTCTATTCGTTGTCATGAAACGGGAGCAATAAATTTTCGCCTTCTCCAAGTCAAAACTTTTACCATAAGCCTCAATTGCCTCATCTAAATGTTCCGAAAAAAATGAGAAAATCACGTTACTTGAATTCACAGTTTGAAAACGTTTAATGTAATTGGGACGTATACCCATTACTAAAAAATATGTTTCTCAGATACTATCAATAGTTCGGTTATGTTGCGCCATGGAGTATCTGAGTATTCTTCAACAATCGTACCAGTATTATACAATGCCATTTTAAATAACAGAAAAAAAGTATTGACGTTATTCCTTGGAGATAATCCACAAGCACAAGATGGAAGGGAAGGTAATACACATTGTGAAAACACTATATCACTTTGAAAGCCACACTATTTGCTCTAAAATTTGCACAAAGGCGTAAGAACACATGACATTTGTAGCACTTTCGACGTCAAACACAAGAAAATGAACATTATGATGTTCTGATGTAAATTATCGTACTATTATCGCACTCTATATGTGCTGACACTTACGAACACTGATAGTATTCTCACGGCAAAATTACCACGCACTGTGTTGTTAACTTATGAATAAATGACTAGTTTTTTTTTCTTCTTTTTGAAACATAATTTTCATGTACATGCTGTATTCCCCGGAATACAGATGAAGTTATATGTACACAGACGCAACACTTGACGTCGCTAAAACACAAAGGCAGTGTGATAAAATATGCTTCCACAGAAGAAAAAGAAGTCTACCGGTGCCTTACTGAAAGTACGTAAGGAGGCTTGTAGACAAACATCGCTTCTGAACACTTAGTAAATCCTTTATCAAACTCCGATATATCGCCAACTTTTCCCATTCTGAATCCAAACACTCTACAACCCAAAACTGGTCCTTGGTTGTATATATGCTGCTCTGTTAAATTCTACGGCGTCACTGTTCTGTCTCCAGGTACGCTCATTTTTTACGTTTTCCAGCCATAGGTTGAAGTAGCGTATATGCTCCAGATTTGTCCGTCTGTCTGTCAGCACGATAACTCGAGTTAAAATAGTTCGATTTCGAATAAATTTTGGTATGCGGTATGGGACCACCTGGGGACGAAACCTATTGAAAATAGGCAAAATGGGGTCAACGATCAGGACACTGGAGCCGAATGCATTCCGTTGCCTTTATGCGTCATACCTTGCGTAAAACTGGTTTGATTTCGATGCAATTTTAGTATGCGGTAGGGGACCACTTAGAGACGACGCCTATGGAAAATGGGCGAAATGGAGTCACAGGTCAGGACATATGAGCGCAATTCATTCAATTGCCCTCATGCGTCATAACTTCCGTAAAAATGTTTCGATTTCGATGAACGTTTGGTATTTGGAAGGGGAAAACTGATAACGAACCCTATTGAAAATGGACGAAATGGGGTCAAAGGTCAGTACATAGGAGCGAGATCCAATCTATTTCATTGCCCTTGTGCGCCATACCTTGCGTAAAAATAGTTGGATTTCGATGAAATTTTAGTATGCGGTAGGGGACCACTTAGAGACGACGCCTATGGAAAATGGGCGAAATGGAGTCACAGGTCAGGACATATGAGCGCAATCCATTCAATTGCCCTCATGCGTCATAACTTCCGTAAAAATGTTTCGATTTCGATGAACGTTTGGTATTTGGAAGGGGAAAACTGATAACGAACCCTATTGAAAATGGACGAAATGGGGTCAAAGGTCAGTACATAGGAGCGAGATCCAATCTATTTCATTGCCCTTGTGCGCCATACCTTGCGTAAAAATAGTTGGATTTCGATGAAATTTTAGTATGTGGTAACGGGCGACCTGGGGACGAACCCTTTTAAAAATTGGCAAAACGGAGTCAAAGGTTAGGAGATGGGAGCGGGATCCATTCCATCCCTCTTATGCGTCGTAACTTGCGTAAAAGTGGTTCGATTTCGAAGACATTTTAGTATCTGGTAGGGACCACCTGGGGACAAACCCTTTTGGGAATGGAAGAAATGTGGACATAAGAGCGGGATTCATTTCATCGCCCTTATGCGTCATAACTTATGTAAAAATGCTTCGATCGCAACAAAACTGTATCATGTTGTTCCGGTGGCATACTGAACCAATTCTGTTTAATATCATCGAAATGGGTCAATGGTCAGGACACAGGATCGAGATTTATTCCACAACCATTATCCTCATAACCTGAGTAATGATCTCTGGTATGTTCGAAAGTTTATCATAATCAATGCATTGCATGAGTTTACTAAGTTGCTCTAAGCTGGGAGTGGTTATGAAGGAATGGCTCATCGGCTTATAAAACATCGCATTTGTTGAGTCACTTACGAAATCTTGTTTAACATGTTAGAGTGTGGCTATTTATTCCCGGATACGCCCTTAAAACCAGAACAACTAATGGAAATTCATATTCATTTAAAAAAAATACCCACTTATAGGCACCACTTCCTCCAGAACTGATATTCAACAAAAATATGATGTAGATGCTCGATGTATGGTTTTAAAACAACTGCAAGCACACTTATTGCGTTTTACGGAAACGTTCGTAGTAAATTGCCTGTCCAGTGTGCACTGTAATTAAAAATGCCCATAATTTTTCGGAATAAAATTTCCTGTTTTAGAAATGTGGTCTTTTTCGCACTATAGGAAATTCAGTTCCAGAGCATTTAAACTTAAAGAAAGCTAAAAATTTTAATAAGTATATGTATTTCCCTATATGAAATTACAGGCAAAAACAAATACATAAAATTAAATTTTCAAAGTTGTGTTATAAATTTTGCTATCATTAAGCTTTAAATCAGGGAAACAAGTGTTATGTTTGTGTATTTAATTTTTTCTAAAATGGGCCATCGTTCATATATATGTTCATGTGAATTGAATGGCGGTTCCGTACGACTTCCATGGTCACAAGTGCATAACATTATGTGACTGAACATCCTTTTTCGGAGCCCATTACTAACAGAACATTGATAATTTAGCACTAAAACAGAGAAAATTTCAAGCGCAGTTATATGAAATTTCTTTTATGAATAATATACTCAAAAACCTTTATTACTATAAACTGCAACGTAAATTCCTTTGTATATGGGGAAATTTCTAAAATCGAAATGATGTAGATGCTCGATGTACGGTTTTAAAAAAGAGCTCACGAGAACCAGCTGTAAATATTTATCAAATGTTACGGTTTTTTCAGCAGCAGAAAAGCAGTGCAATATCTCAAGGTGCAATTTTCGACTGTCCAATCTGCAACTATCTCTTTGCCCAGCCCAAGCTAGCTCAAAACCCCTGAAGGGAAGACTGTCATAAGAGTGTTGACATTCTGAAATTAGGTAAATAATGGCAGAGCACAAATTTTACAGCAAAATTTAAGGGTTAACTGTTTAATATGATTCCAAATTTTACCTACAAATTTTAACAACTTCTATAAAAGTCCAGAATGTTTTTACCTTGAAATGGTCAGTTCACAGAGAAAACGCTCACGAACACCCACATAATTATGACTACACATACACGTTCTTGAGCAAAACAAATCTCTTTGGACAACATGAACATAATAGGAACGTCAAGGAAGAAGCTAGCAAACACAATCGATGAGGGTAACTCATACGTCCACCAGTCTGTATCATCACCAGCAGGAACTAAGGAAAAACGCACCGGCACTGACTCTCCAACAGGCAGAAAAATTAAGGAATAACATCCAGCCAACGCTCGAAGAGATCCACGAATGTAGTTAAACATGCATCGATGATAGGTTTGTGTCTGGGGAAACTGCTGGCCAATCCATTCGGATTATTTATTCGTCAAACAGGAAGTCGCCACCACATCGAGTGCGACGTGGCCCCAAATTTTCGGCCACGAAAATGAATTTATCACCGACTGCTGAAGCATAAGGAAATGTTAAAGGTCTGAGGTCCCCCTCATATACCGATGAGCAATAAGTATTCCATTTCTGATGATGTACAGGTCCGCTCGTTTATTGCTAGAGATACCAGCCCCCACCATTTTCTCCGTCTCCTCCAAATCGAAGACTTTCTTGCACAAATAACGGGTTGTTTCGAGTACCTTGCTCCCTCCGAATGATGAGTCGCCTATTGTCAGGATGTACAGTATAAAGCGCGACTCATCTGAGAAGAAACAATTGCTCCGTTCATTTCTTCTCCAATCGACATGGCCCTATGCCCAAAGTCTGCAAGCAAGACGGTGGCATGCGGTTAAAAACGCATACTATAGGTCGTCGAGCATACAGACCTACGCTGTGGTGAGGGTTCCGAACAGTTTGAGTTGAAACATTTGTGCCGGTAGCCGTACGGAATTCGCGTAACAGAACTGTGGCGTTTATACTCCGGTTTTTCCTAGCAGTCAGTGTGAAAAACGGATCCTAAATTTCTTGATGTTGCTCTCCTACGAGCTTGCTTTGGTCTTCGCTTTACATTTCCGATATCTCAAAACCAATTCCAACGTCTGAAAATCACGCTTTGAGACACTCCAATGGCTTCCGCTACTTGTATTTGCGCTTGACTCGCTTCTAAGCAAACGATAGCCCTCCAGGGTACAGATTCGGGTAAATCACGCTGTTGTGTCATCACATTCATCAATAACATACATTCAAAGCATGTGACTCGTTTTCACCTTGGACTAAACGATCGTACGATACATGTCACATTTTATTCGCTGATAGAAGCACACCCTTTTTGACTCCGCACAAAAATTTTTGCATAAGCAGGTGCTTATAAATGTTCAAAAGTTTCATTCTAATCACTTTCCTCAATTTACCTTAACATACAAGTAGTTGATGTCAGTAGTTCATGTCAAAACCACGATATCCCCTAATTGTTTCAAGCAGTGTATATTCCCTTGAACCCAGATATCAAGGAGTTTAAAAAGTTGAAGGCAGAAGGAGAGTTATGTGATGCGAACTGCAAATAATACAATTGGAACCTTCTGTTTTTGAACATGACACAACGGATTCATAGGGTCGAAATTCATCGGGCAGGCACATTTTCTGCAGTTCATCGTATTGGATGTGTTCTGGAATGTGACAACTGATGACCCTGTTCTTGCATATGACAACTGATGGGGGTGCCAACTATTGGCCTGCTGCTGGCCCGAAATTTTGGTCTATGTGGTAGCCACCTGAACATTTGGGTAGCGTTTGGGCAACGGCGACATCGTTCTGCGCCACGGCTAGTTTAAGGGCTGGCCCATGGATATTATTTTTGCTTAGCAATAATTTTTTGAGGTTTCTTTATATTAAATGAAATCTTCTTTTAAGAATGGAATACAGTATTTTCGATTCCATGAAATTAATACTTCATAAAAAAAGTTCATAAGAGTCATATCCAATATTCTTTTAAAACATGTATGAAAGACTGCATAAAATATACATATATATTCCCAAGAACGTAATACATTTATGTTCCGTTGATCGGTGCAAGTAGAATACATCTCGAAATTCTTTAACTTTTAGTCACGAACTAGTAACGTTTAAGTCTATAATAAGAAAAATATCAGATTTGCGGTGGATATCTTTTACAATTCTGGTAGCTTTTGTTAAGTTCTTTTAATGGGCGTTTCCGCCTTACGTCATCACTTATCGCATTACTTTTCAGTAACTGCATATGGCTGAGACACAAGCTCTTCAAACTGCAAGCATACTGTGCTACATAATGTGGAAAGTAATTAAAAACTGAAAAATTTAGACATACTTTATAATGTGATATATAATATGATAAGACAAGACTGACAAAGAGAGCTCTGATCTTATTATTTATTAAACACTTGAACTTATAAATACGTATCCCTATGGCTGAAAACGTTTTCTCTCATTTAGAAAGAAGTTGAGTGAATTTCAATTTTTTGGTTGAGTAAAGTTTGGGAAAAGGAAAAAAAGTACAATTTTTTTTTCTTTCTCTGTCGAATAGTCTGCGTTCATCTAAAAAAAGAACAACCTCTATTCTTAAGCAAACTCTTAGTAGTAAAAATTTAATTTTTACGTTGAAAATTTGTTGCAATTCACAAAGCTGTATCAATACATTTCACTTGATTAAGGGAGGTACTACTGATTAATGAACCGGAAACGGTTATTGTAAAGAATTTTAAATACACTGCATGTTGCCCTTGATTATCTGAAGTCATTTAATTAGGAAAATTTATGCGAGTAGCTCATGTTTCTTTACGTTCCACAGATGCACTCACATGTACCTCATGTTTTCTATACATGTCCATATGCTTCCGAGGAGATTTCAACGACCATGGAGCACCTCCCGCACTTATGGATATTTTAATCGCATAAACAGCGCTGAATACTGATATAGGTATTTTAGATCGCAAATTAACCTGCAATAACCGATTTCAGGAATAATGGAATATACAGACTGTTGCACTAAAATTTACTTCATGCAAAATTGAGTACCCTTATGTTCTGGTGCGGATTGCCCTAAGCACAGATTAAGCCATGAGGAGCTAAATTAAGATATGGCAACAACTCTAAGTAGCGTCCAAGAACAAAAAAAAATGAAAGCTGGAGAAAGAGGTCATGTTTAGGGAAATCACAAAAGTACTTGAAGTATTCTTCAAGAAAATAGAAAGCTACCGCTGCAGAACTTGTCCGTTCGGTACAGAAGCATCTTCTTAGGTTTCCTTATATGTAATGAACGCTTCTAAGAATGATGGCATATAAAATTTTGGATTTCATAAATTTAATATGGCATAGGAAAAGAGCTCACACTGACCCGTCCCTAATATGAAGCTTGTTTGCAAAACTAAAAAGATGTATGTCTTCAAGTAAATGATATAATTATGATCCCTTGATAGGTATAAGGTGAGTAAAACCTGGAATTATTTAGATTTTGATCATGAACTTAGAAATTTGGGTCGATAAAGAAGAGATAATATTTACATTGGACATCTCTTTTAGGGGTATTCTGATTCATTCTGTTAAGGGTTATAAGGAGATTTATTGGCTGTTTGCAACTTACTTTGTTTACAACTTAAGAATGCATTAAGCATTCTTAATAAACAACTACAAAGGCTGAGATACCTGAACTTCAAAATACCAGCATGCTATGCTACGAAACATAGGACGCAATTAATAACTGGGAAATTTCGAAATAATTTTGATACCATATGTGCTGCATATTAAGCTTACAAATAAAGTAAAAGACAGAAAGCTTGCGGTTTAGTGTCGAAAAAAAGAATATGAATTTCAGGATGTCATTAAACCATGTTACATTGTTTTGGAGAAGCAAAATTAGCATTGCACATTTTAAAGGTTTCAATCGTTACACATTCATCATATACAGGGTGTTCGTAAACTGTTTTGACAAAAGAAGAGGGGTGATAGTACCCATCAAGCCGAACAATGTTTACAATGGAACCTAGGGTCGCATTCCACTCTGAGTGTCAGAAAGAGTAACTTCGAAATACGTCCAACAAGCACAAGTCCTCATCTCAGACGCCAATTATTTCCTGCCGGAGAAGAAACACATCGCTAGAACAACGCCGTTAAGCATTCACCGTATGCAAATTGCCAGAGAAAAGACGCAGCAACGACAGTTGCAGTGGATTGGCTTATAAAGGTGCAGTAGACACTTCCTGAATGCCACATGTCCCGCATGATGGATTAGACGTGGCGGACCTATGGCATGGCCTCCACGCTCACCGGACTTAAACCCACTGGACTTCTTTATCTGGGAACACATGAAATCATTGGTGTACGAGAAGCCTGTGTACTCCGTGGAAGATCTCGTCGCGAGAATCGTTGTTGCAGTGAACAGGATAAACACCAGGAGTTTTCGAAAGGGTGCGACAGTCTTTCATTTACCGGTGTGAATTGTGCAAAGGCACCCGTGGCCGCCACTTTAAGCATGTACTTTGAGTCTGTTCTTGATCTCCATAAATGGGATTGGGCAACATATGATGTCATTAATTGTCTTTCTTTGCACTGTTGAAAGTTCAACTTGGACAGCTAACCTTACTTTTTTCTGACACTCAGAGCGGAATGCGACCCTAGGTTCCACTGTAAATATTGTTTGTCTTGATGGGTACTATCACTCCTATTCTTTTGTCAAAACAGTTTACGAACACCCTGTATAACCTACTACTCAATGGATTTTAACTTTGGGAGAGATTTTTCGGGACGCACAAGGCGAGGTATTAGCAGGTTTAAATTCCATGCTACTATACCATACATCACACATCTGGCTAAAATTCGGTCTCTGTGACAATGACGACTTTTCTCATTTAGAAGGATTATAGTTGCGTGAAGTTCGGAAACAAAAAACAAAATATATTTTTTGTTTCTTAAAAGAATAATGTACGTTTTATTGTTTTGCAGCCTGCATAGCTTTATTAACACGTTTTACTTGGTTATGAATAATACTACGGATTTATGAGCCGGAAACGGGCATTTTAGAGTTTTATAAATACTGTACATATTGTCTGTCATATTTTAAAGTCAGGTACTTAGGAATAATTATGTGAGATCCTTATGTTTCATATATATTTGCATATATTTTCGAGGGACTTTCAAACACTACGGAACACCTCCCGTGCTTCTGGATATTTTAACAGCATAAGCAGTCCTGAGTACTGATATTTTGTTATTATAAATTGACACATCAATCAGTAACAGCCGATTTAATAAAAAAAATGGATTATACGGAAGACTTTTGCACTGGACTTTGCTTCATGCAAAGTTGAATATCCTTGAGGGCTGTTGGGGATTGCCTGACACACACAGATCAATCAGGCCCAGAAGAGCTGAATTATGATACGGCATGTGCTCTACGTAGCATCCAAAAACAAAATAAGAATTAAAGCAGGAGAAAGACATCTTTAGGGTAATTGCAAAAGTAACTATTTTAGTCTTCAAGAAAATAGAGAACCGCCGCTGGAAAACTACCCCACAGAAAAGAACACACCATTATACAAAGTTTGAACTGTGCCAAAAATTGTAAAGCTATCAAAGTATTCATAATTACAATGTTAACAGAGCTTTGTTTATTCACAGAGTAGCAAGAAATTTCAAGTGCTGTGGTGCAACGAACAAACAACAAACTCAAAATATTCCTAAAATAATTGAGGAATACGTAAAATAGTAAGTTTTGACAATTTGCATATTTAGCCTTCGCAAGAGTTAACTATTTTTTCAAATGGTAAAGTTACACTGACATATAGATATTTTTAATTCGTGAATTGAAAGCTTTGTGTTTGTTAAATTTTCAAGTCAACACATTTGGTCAAATCTGAAATCTTAATGGAATGAAGCGGACACAACCTTTCACATGTTCAACACAAATAAAAACTCTGTGACAGTCATTATATAAATTTTTAACTGTTAAAAATTACTGCTCTTGGGTGGTAATTTAGCTAAGAGAAATTTTATCATTCAGTTCTTCGAATAGTTCACACAGCGATAAAATGACTTCTGTAGTAGTATAACGAAACGTATATACGTACTTCGATACGGCGGAGAATTAACAGAGGCAACCAAGACCTTAAAAAGTATGTGAATGAAAATCAAACTAAATTTTTTTCACTGTAGCGAAAGCAGTAAGATTTTAGGAAAATAAAATACAATAAAACGTTTGAGTGCAACAAATTTAGTAACTTCAGTTTCCGTATCAAATATGCGCAATCATCATACTTAAGAAACAACGCAATGGCAATGCTATGAAGTTGATTTTACACATAAGAGTTGCAGAGAAAGAAATGGGAACCATGTGCTAATTTTAATAACTTTTTCTGCTACTATATGTTTTCCATGTTTAGCAAACAACATTATAGAAATTTATGTGGCCCTTGAATTAATATACACTTTTGAATAGCAATGAAATTAGAAATGCACAATTTATTCAATGTCACAAAACGTACAGCAGGGAAACACACCATCTGAGACTTGCAATTCAATCATTAGCTTTCATGAAGATCGTTGCAATCCCTCAGGGTAAAAAAACGCCACCTCAAATAAGGTAGAAACGTAGCGTTGGATACTCGGTTCTAATGATTGTATTTGAGGACTTTTGTACTTCACAATTCTGTCGCTAGATGGTGTTTATGTACTTCTGCATGCAACCGTATTTCCGATTCTAAAAATTCCATTGGGAAAATTCATTATTTACTATATGCCATTTGCTTCAATAGAGATAAGGGAGCTAGATAAAGATGGTGATATTTGAAAATTTTATCGGAATATTTGTAATCGTAACATTTTTGAATAATCAGCACGTCTTTTTCAATTTTTCGGACTCGAAAAACATATCTCAACATTTTTCCTAAAAAAATGCATACCTTACAAAATAAGTATATAAGTAAATTTACCTGATTTTTGCTTTCGGTAAAAACACCTGAAAGTGAAAATATTTTCTATTTGCTAGCGGTTGAAAATTATGTTACAAAAGTTACCAAATTTTGCGCAGAATACTTTTTCATATCTGAAGGAAAATATCACCGCAAAACGATTTTCAACTCGTAAAATTAGAAGAACGGATATAGAGGAAAACATAATAAAATTTTGAACCCCCTGGCAGAAGAATTCTAAATAATGAAATAGTACGAAATACGCAAAAGTATTCTTCATTACCGAGCTATGCTGAAAAAAATAATTTTTCTTTAAACTTCATTGTTTCGTGATACCGTAGATAGCGAGAAAAAGTTTTTGCCATTTACATCCCACTGCGAAAAAAATGCACTGTTCTTTGTTGCTGCCTAGACAGTGTACACCACGATACTGAGCGTTCCTGTGCTCATGTTCATTTGCTTTGCAAATTCACTTACTGTCTGGTGTCTATCATTTTTCGCCTCTGTTGCAGTAGATAGGGATCCTTATTGGAGGTGGATTTTGGTGGTCGTTAACCATCGGGCCTTCACACAGCAGTACCTGTAATTCTGAAGGTGAAGGAAAAAAGAGGTACAATGCTACGAGCGGTATCGAACTCTTCAGCAGCAATCATCACAATTTATCTCTTCTGCAGCTTTCCAATTATTCTTCCACGAATAAAATCAAAATGCTCACGACATGCCATTTCGTTGTATCTAGCACACAAGAAACACAATTGAACGCTTGTAACACGTATGTGCACCGTCCTGGGTCTTCCAACGCTAATTGACTGTGTGAGCGCATTTTTTCTCGTGTCACGCAAAAACATTTGCAATAGTTTTTTATATCACACCTCTGAATCCATATCACTAATAATGCCATCTTTTGAAGGGCGTTTTGCGAATTCCCTTGACGATTAAGTCGAATCAAAATTTATTTTCACATGAAAATAAATATCTTCACTTTCCCTAGTAATAAACTGAATGCTGCAGGACATGCTATTATATAGATAAACTACAGTGTTGGAAGTAATTAGGAAAGCACGTTACTTTGACGAAGTTATTCCAACTAATCGTATTATATCTTACCGAAATATGAAAAACTCTGGTCGAGTATATCGTAGACAGACAAGTAAGATTCTTATACAAGAATGGTTGAAACCAATAGGGTGTTGCGACGTAGAACCTCGGTGGAAGTTCCTGCAAGTCCAGTTAAGAAAGTCAGGTGCCATCCGAGGCAGGTACGATCGCTCCAACCATAAAATATCCGCCATGCGTTGAATGGGCACGTTAAGCCGTCTGAGCCCGGGTTCTGGCCTCTAGGTTATAAATAAGAACGTCTTACGTCTTCCTCCGCCTTACTACCTCACTTAGGTGTCACTTTCCTAACGGGCACTCTAGCCCAAATCTCCTAGCTTCGTATTTCTAAGGGTTGTTCAAGATCTCGTATCAGACACTTTTTTCATAAATATATATATATATATATATATATATATATATATATATTATCGTTACAATTCTATTTTTTCGGAATTGCCAAAAAAAAAAATTAAGTGCAGAAAATGGTTTTTGATAATGTTACTTTCTTTTGTATCTAACTCGCTGATAACAAACAAAACATTTCAGCTTGTTTCGTATTATATACTTGGAAACGTTTTTACCTGCGAACCCAATCGCCATCATTTTATTTTATTGGCTGCTGAATGTTCCAATGAAATCTCGATTGGAATACAGGTAGTATGATTTAAAATTCATAAATTATATGAATTTAATATTAAAAAAATCACTGCTGCTATAGTTTCAAAAAATATTAAAATTCCCGCTGCACTTTAAAATATTATAACATAGAACTACGAAACAATTTTTTTCTTGATTCGCAATCCGAACAGTATTTTATTACCAATCTGCGCTTTACTTACTGAACCCTAAACTGACAAAAGAGAAAACAATCATATTATAATCACAGGATATTTCTAAAATACAGATATCTAGTGCTCTGTATTGGCCGGAAACACAGTCGTGGTTCCAAGGGAAAGATCATCGTGCAGTAATGTGCGAAATGTTACTAACAAACGAAAACAGCAAATTGAAAAATATAAAGTGTAAGAAAAAACACATTGCACAGAAACTGCTGCGCACGGTTAACGTGTGAGAATTCCCCTGCATTGCAGAAAAAATTAGATTAACTGAAAATATTCTTTACAGTTTGAACAGAAGGAAGAAAAGAAAACAAACTTTTTTCGGGGAATATGTTTTCCTTCGTATTATCATGTTAGAGCTACAATACTGTTTTGACAACTATTTATATGTTTACTTTCGCAGATTAAAGAAGCAACTGCTTTTAATCCCAGTTTTTTTTAACGTGTGTGAAACTAACCTTTGATGGTGTACTTGTGTTTTAAATGCTGATTCTTTCAAATTATGTGCTGCAGAGTGTCACGCAATGGGAGTTCCTTTTTGGTATGCATTAAATATTAATTTATTGCATGTAGGTGTAACTGTGACACGCATATATATTAGTATTATTATTATTGTTATTGTGTAACTGTGACTCGTAGATTTCTGGTGAATAAAATCTGCGATTTTTGCTCAACAAACTCTATAAAAATGTAATATATGTACCAGAAAATATCGGTGTGTCTTAAAAAATAAATCAATTTCTTGAATCGTATGCACACAGTATGAATGTTTTCAAAATTTTGAAGCATAATATATATTTTCAAGGAGAATTGCCCAAGATGCCATATATTAGAGTGGGGCTTTCATAGACGCTTGAAAGTACAAATCAGTATCAATAGACACCTAATATAAGTGTGATATATGTTACTAAGTTTCAGAGTAAATTACTTGGACAAGGTTCACCAAATACTAATATGAGCAAATTAATTCTATTTTTACTTGTGCAAGAACACTTGTCTAAGTTTAAATTTTGGGTTGCAGAAAAGGATGTCTTTTACAAATGACACTAATAATTCATTATGTATATGTTAATTTTGCATTCAGTTTCAACTGTTTTCATATGTACTATAAATTTCTTCATTTTCTAAACGCCCATGAACCAACACGTTCCAGCATATAGAGTATGTCATGAAGGTACTACATATTTGGTCAAATTTCCCTACTTAAAGATGAACATTTGTACTTACGTCTCAGCGCTGAAAAATACTCAGGTAATATTTTGAAAAATAAATATTAAAGATATTTGAAAAACATAAAACTGACAGCTTTCACGTAAATTCAATATAACAAATAATATATACACAGGATGATTCAGAACCCATTGGACAAACTTTAAGGGGTGTTAGAGCACACTACAACAATCATTTTTTGTATTGGAATGCATGGGCGCAAGTGACGCGTTGAGGCGTCAGTTGCGCCCAACGCGTCATTGCGCCCGTACGTGTATATGAAAGGAAACATAAATTGTTTACTTCCAGCAAAGTGGACAAGTGCTTCTTTACAGCAATGTTTCCAATAATTGCTCAAAATTGCATCCACCAACAGTAATACATGCGTGGCAGCATCGACGGAGTGATTGGCGTAGAGTGTCAAAGAATTCAGGCATTTCTGGCACACCTGCAGCCGCAACGGATATTCGAGCGACGAGGTCCTCAACAGAGTCAATTGGAGTCTCGTAAACGAAGGCCACCAGATGTCCCCATGAGAAGTAATCCTGGCGGACTGGTTCACCACAGCCAATCCATCGCGCCCCAAAAGTGGCATCCAGGTAATTGAACACATTAATGCTGAAATCTGCCAAGCGCCCCAACATGCTGAAACCACAGTCCTTGTTGGACGGCCAGTGGTACATCCTGAAGCAATTCTGGTAAAACCTCTTCCACAAAAATACGATAACACTTGCCATCGAGTCGCGTTGGTAGAAGATATGGGCCAAGTAGGAAGTCGTTCACAATACCCGTCTACACATTCACAGAGAATCGTTCTTGGTATGACGGCGCTGCCACGCATGTATTACTGTTGGTGGACGCAATTTTCAGCAATTATTGTAAACATTGCAGTAAAGAAGCACTTGTCAACAATGCTGTAGGTACACAATTTATGTTTCATTTAGTGTCTATTTCTTGTATTTGTGCCTCAACGCGTCACTTGCACCCATACATTCCTATACAAAAAATGTTTGCTTTACCACCCCTTAAAGTTTGTCCCATAAGTTCTGAATCACCCTGTAATTAAAATAGACAATAAGTCCATTAAGGAGCATGTATCAACTAAAAATTGGTTTTATATGTAGCGTACGTATTGTTTGGAAACAATAAGAAAGTTACTTTCATCACAGCATACACTAATATGGAGCATCTCTGGTTTGGATCACAAAAACCGTAGTGACAATGAAAGCTTACTCTAGTACTTTTACTAAGGTTACATCTCTGTCGTAGCATTTGCAGATGCTTTGATAGCAGTCAAATAACCATCACCTTTGTATTCATTGTATTATAAGACGTCAAAGCTCTCATATTTTATTTACTCTAAAATAGGGAAACACATTGCATTCGTTCAAATCTATGAGTCCTTGCTGGTAATAAATGCTATACCTGAAGAAAAGCAAAACTTACGAGGGGTGAATAACTATCATGAATATCAAGATTTTTATTTCTTTTGTTGTCTTCGTGTGATTGTGCCTTCAGATGAGAAATTTAATCACAGCAGCTGTGGAGTATGGAAAATGGTATTTCTGTGATGTCAAAAAGATTTCGTGAATTGCATGAACATTTTTAACGACTGGTATTTATTATACGTTGACTACAACCGAAGTACAGGAATTAAAGATGTTGAGTCAAAACCATTGATAAGGTGATCCAAAATCAGGGAAGGTATTTTAATAATTATTAGCGAGATTCATACTTCGGAGTCGATTTCCTGGGAATTCTGTGATTTTCGTTCAATCTTAGAGTCGAGAAGAAAAATGTATGAAACACATAGAAATAATTTATGTCAGAATATTTGTTGCTCAATACGTAGATGCTCCGACTGCTAGTATTTTACGCACTTGCATGAAAACGCAGAGAACATGAAGTATCTCTAGAATATGAGCTGTTCTAAGTATTCTTTTGCATATATGAAAGTATTTTGATATTTCGAAAGTGTCTTCATTTACAATGGCCATTGGTACCTACGGATATCATTATTAACAGCGTGGAAAATTTCCGTCGGGTCGGTATTGCTATTCGAGTGCAGCACACTCCAAATTAAGACATTTTCCAATTAAATTTTTGGAATACTGATTTATGTTTTTATTTTGATATTTATTTCAAAATTCAAAATGTAAAGGTTTTGTATATAACATACTTGCGATTTTCTGTAACATATGAAGGGTCCAAAGAAAATGTTCACCAAATTTTATTAAAACAGGTTGAATATTTTTGGAGTTATAACAATTTTAAGACCTGATCCCTAATTAATGGAAACCAATACGATATCCAATTAAATTATAATTTTCAAATAAATGCAATCGCATCTATAAAATGTAAATAAAAGCTCAGATTATGTATGATCCATGCATGTGCTAGTTTATGATATTTTAACTTCTCCTGGAAATCAAAGTAACGCCGCTTCTTTTCTTCGCCATTTTGTTAACGTGTAAATTTTTTCATAATACATTATGTTCACCATGATAATTTTGAAATGTGCAATTATTTAAATTTCATATTATTCTTATTTTTTAAACTTATACTAATTTTATATTCCATAGGAAAGCTTTGTATTGCACACATATTTTACGTTAATGAGATCATACATACAAAAGTACTCAGGCTACAGCAAAAATAAAAAAAATAAAGAAACAACTTTCACTAAAATATGGGAAAGATAATTTCTTATAATGTATTAATGCAAAACCTTTGTCCTTCAAGGACAATTCCTGTCAATTCAGTTTTAAGGTGGTTCCACCTAAAATCTCTGCCTTATGTTTCGAATGGCAAAACCTCCTTACATCTTTTCTTCACACTTAATGTATTCCCAAGGATGAAACTTTGCACATCGATAAAACTAATTTTCAGTTATAGCACAGAATACTTAATACTTGCTAAAACATAACCATAACTAGACAGTCCAACATTTGTTTGTCTAATAACGTCATCAATTTACAGGTCGCGCAGTCTATTAACAGGTCTGAACATTAATCAAAGAAAAATGATTGATTTTTAATATAATTAAGGTTATGTTTTACCAAGTATTAAGTATCCCATGCTATAACTTAAAATTAGTTCTATCGATGTGCAAATTTTCATCTTCGGGAGTACATTAATTGCGAAGAAAATATGTGAAGGAATTTTACCATTGGAAACATAAAGCAAAGATTTTAGGTGAGACCATCTAAAATCTCAAATATAATAAGCTTCTTAGAAATCAAAGTTGCATCTTTCATTCCCATCTTTAATATAGTATTGTGTTAGGAATCTAAGTTGTTGCTGAGATAACTGGAATAAATAAATTTCTATCTTTACTACGTCGTGGAATCTATAAATTTAATCATATTGAAAGTTCACGAACTAGAGAGATTAATTTTAGGAATGATATTAACTATTTCTTAGTTCTGTGCCTTTCGGGGTCCAATGTGTGTTTAGGGCGCGAAACGAAATTTAAATTTCATTAAAAATTCCTGCGCCAGGATTTCCTACCCTTATTTTTAAAGATTATCTTTCTTTTCTAATTTCCCTTTTTGATTTATTTTAAAAAGTGCGTGTATCATTAGAGCACGCATCGTCAATCTAATGGTGTGCATATACAGAAATCCTAAACTACGGAACTGCCAAAAATATTCTAAAGTATTTATTATAAAGCGGTAGGTTAAATTTCAAATCACGATTAGTTCTTAATTATTAATATTTCATTGGTTTACTTATCTTTTGTTTTTTACTCTGAATACAATTTTATGGCATATGAGGTAAGTAAATTATTCACGGTAAATATATATACACTGTATTCACTAAGTCATCGGACACCACTTCAAAAGAAAATGAACGGATCCGCTGCGTTATTAAGATGTGCGGTACAGCTGAAAACGGTATAAAATCAAGCCTACAGCTAACCGCGATCATATCGCACTCTGAGGTTGAGTGAAAATATCGCAGCTGGAGAGAACTGATTTTCAAAAAGAAAGATTGTTGGTGTTATATTCGTGGTTGTCTATAAGAGAAACCGAGAGGAGTTTAAACAAACCCAAGTCAACTGTTTTGGATGTACTGAATAAGTGAAAGAGATATGGCAACCTTGAAGCAGCAAAACTTACAGGCAGACCAAAGAAAATAAATGATAGAAGACGTCGAAGCCTCAGGAGAGTCGTTACAGCTAATCGACGGAGTACAGTGTCAGCGTACAGGAGAGTAAAAGTGCTAGAACCTCTTTATGTAAAGTACCATGCTCAGATAATTTCATTCCATGGATTCCCGTAGTCGTGCGGCTGCTCATAAGACTTTCCTCTCCACTTGGATTGCTACTCGTTGTTTAGAATGGTGTAAAGAATATTTATCGTAGACCGTAGATTAATGGGAACGGGTTCTATGGACTGATGAATCCTGGTACACGATCCATCAGTCGGATGGCCTTGTGTGGGAATGGCGGTAGCCGGGGGAACGCTTTTTACAACAATGTACTGTCTCTACGGTCACCTTTGGAACTGGCAGTGTACTCGTGTGTGAGGGTTTTTCGTGGTATAGTCCCGGCCCATTGGTTAGCGTGGACAAACCTGTCAACCAGAACGACTGCCTCAATATTCTGGACAATCATGCCGTACCAACTATGTGACAATGCTATGAAACCCAGCCTTGTTGGTCACCAGGATAATGCACTGATACATAAAGCGAAGGACTGTTTGTTTGATGATAATTCCGCAACGAAAGTGGACTTCCCAGCACAGAGTCCTGGCCTTTATCCCACAGAGCACGTATGGGATGAATTAGAGCGCCGCATAAGAAGTTTGGAACCAAAGCCAACTACGAAAAAACAGTTAGCGGCAGCATTATGTTCTGAAAGGAAGCGCATACCTATCTCTGGGTAGCAAAACCATGTCGAAACTATGCGTTAAGACCAAAAGTGGACCAACAGCGTACTAATATATGGCAATAAATGCAACGTTGGGTTTCTCTTCTAGGCGTACAGTGGCTTTTGTCAATATAGTGTATACCAAGTGTGTGTAAGGGTAAGCGAATAAATCAACCCGAATATTTTCAAGATATTATATGAAATGGTGTTCATAACTCTAGTTGTGTTCTTAAATTTAACTACATAACTTGTGGGATATAAAATATAGGGAATTCCGGATAAACTGTCGCGTCGTCTCTCATTATAGTGCGCAATCTCCTGTACATGGGAATCGTTGGCATGTTTGGAAGTGCCCACATTCCCACAGAAGGACTAGATCATTCTAAAGTGAGATAAATTCTTTCTAAGAACGTTACAGTTGTACGTATCCTACCATGCGCTAATTCTCTACCACAGAATTGTCTACCCAATGTTTTAGAGGACAAGAAGAATAAAATAACATAAAATATTCTCAAGTCAGCAGGCTCGTTCTGAATTTGTTTTGATGAAGGCAGAGACAACGAAAAAAAACTATGGTTTACATATACCAGCTGTTCCATAAATTACAGATACGGCAATGATGCGTTCTTTCCTTACTGATCATCAGCATTCCTCTTGAAACTTTCTAATCGGTAAGAATTTGCCAAACTTCGTTTAATACCCCAGTAATAAAGAGATAGATTTCAACAAAATATCAGCAATCTTTACCGACTACATGAATCGAGCTTACAAGTAAGTGTGCCACGTACTCTTCCTGCTTAATTCAGTGCACATGACTAGCAATGCTCATTCTGTAAACACAGCCTCTGACCAATGGTGTGTGCATTTTGTTCATGAAGGCAAGTTTCATGGATTCCTCTGTGTTGCAGGAGAATATAAAATGAACGTCAAATTAAAAGAAAATTTCATATCCTGTCTTTCAATTACTATACAAAAGTTTGCAAAGACTTAAATTATTTCCCATTGTTATTACTAAATTTTGCTGAAACATTTACTGTTTACAGAATTGTTTACTTCTCACATATTAGCTGATTACAATTCTAAACTGTGTTTTTCTGTATAATTTGAATCCGGATACTTTCATTTTGTACTAATTACTCATTGACAAATCATTACATTTTTACTTTACCGATCTCAAGAAATACAGAAAGTTTAGGTTAAAATGCAGTCTTGTTTGAAAGAAGAATGGCTACTTAAGGTAAGTAGTGGAATATATCTGTTTTTAAAACTGTTTTCTCTATTGTATGTTAAATTGCAATTCTAAAATTGTGAACTGTCTTACCAAACAATAATTACGGCATCGTTCTCTCACGTAATTTGGTCCGGCATATGTCTCATTTTACCTGGAGAGTTTTATTGTACTTTTTTACGCGCTCTGAGTTAGTGGACCGAGTGTATGGAAGAATTTCTCTTTGAAATCATTTGTGTCTAGGAGATGCTGAAATATTTCCGCTTGTGATGTGGTATGTACATCTACCAGTTAAAGAAACACTGCTTTGAATCACGTGCTGGCTAAAAATTTACGAACAACATCTGAATGAATCTTGAACAGTGCATTGAAACAGGAAGACACAACATGCGGTAGAACTTCCTTGGAACAGCGAATGCGCGTAATTTGACAACCCAACTTCAAAGGTATAAACCCGCTGGACAAGTGAATTAATCAAACCAACACGATCTTGTATGTTCCGTTATTTTTTATAACAGCCCGATGCAGGAATCTACAAATCGCATAAATTAATCGCTGAAATTAAAGTCTTTGACACTTTATGCAGGGAAATTCCAAATAAAGTCACATATTTTATTTAACTAAATAAGTAAACATTTTAAATAACATACGTTATTCCTGTTTCAGTTAGATTTGCCTACAAATTTTGCATAATAATACTGTAATAACAAAATGTATAATATAAACATTTCAGAGAAAAAATTGAGGTTTCGAAAACAATCAAATAAATGACTGAAGATAATTGTGTTTTCCACTTTAAGTGAAATCTATGGGTACCACATGTAGAACTGAGTATTATGTTCAAAATTCAGTGCTTTGGTAAATATTTGTTATACAAATCCTTATGGGGTTCGTACACCCTGCTGTTTTAATTTTTTTCATTTATGTTGATGAACCTGTAGTAGCACAAGAGGTAAATCCATTCCACCTTATAAATCGATATTTTGACCACTTTCAAATAAATCGTCAGAGTCATTAGATTGTCAAGCACTTGTAATTAAACTAATCATTTCAGAAAAGGTTTGGCAAGCACGTTTTAAAGGCAAGGAATAATTGGTCTTTTTTTCAGCCCTATACATGTTTAAGATAGGAATGAAAAAATTGCAGACTACGTGTTAAATGTTCGGATAAAACACCCTACAATTCCTTATACAAGTACCAATCGGCAGATTAAAATCATAAAACTAGCACATCCATGTTTGAGAGTATGAAATTATCATTAAATCCAGCAAACAGCTGAACCAAGGCAGACACTGTACAATAGATCCTTCAACATATGTGTCGTTTCAAATGCTTCTAGTGTGCATTGTGTTACAACAGATTCAACCGTGCTCAGCTTTCGTCGAAAATATTTTCCTTTACGAAGATTTGTAAAGAAAAAGATTTAACGACATATGTTTGTTTCTCAGTCTGAAAAGAAAGTTACAAACCATTTTTCCACAGATTAGATTTGCGAATGTAAACCCTACTTAAAAATCAAGAAAATTTGAAGCAAGACGTAGAAGAAAAGCTTTTTTAAGTCATTGTATTATATTTTTTTTTAAATTGTGTCGAATTCTAATGTAACTTACGCATAACTTACAGATATTTACATCATATAAATAATCGTTTATATCAAATTCTTAAACTTCGCCATAAAGCAAATGGTGCTTCCTGTTCTGACGGATTCTAGATAACAGTAAAATTATCCACCGAGTGCAGTTCAAATAATACCCATCCGATGTCACAGCGTCATGCCACGTAAAGATGATTTACACTTTGCCACTGTCGTCATTATTCAGTTCCTATGGATATATCCACAGTAGAAATTGAATTATGCCACGTGATTTCCCCGATTTTTACAGGGATAATAAAAGTTTTCAATATTGGAAAACGGAACAAAGACGTTGAACGCGGTTTTTAACCCAGACAGCGTGGAAAACAATTTGAAACAAACTTCACTGCTGGCCACCCAAAATGCAACACTAAGAAGGACACGAGATAGCAAAGCTAGATTTACTGGACACATAACAACAGATACAGAGATGAAACGATTGAGCTTTAAAGCCCGTGCGACTTGCGGAACACGCAGACATCAATAGTACGTGTGGCCCCCATGGCTGGTAATAACGGCCGCTACACGCCGTGGCATCTAACGAAAGAGGCTTTGGATATGGGTTTGGGGTATGTCGGTCCAGGCTGCTTCCACACGTTGCCACAGTTCATCAGGCTTTTGCCGCAAGTGGTGCATGCCGGGCCACTCGGTTGCCGACCAGCTACCAGACGTGTTCGATGGGCGACATATCTGGAGAACCGGCAAGCCACGGCAGCAGTGACACCTGGTGGGCCGTGAAGAATTGTTGCGCGATGCGTGCCACGTGCGGTCGCGCATTTTCCTGTTGAAACGTGGCCGCTGGCATGTCCAGTAGGTAAGGGAGGGCTACAGGCTCCAAAACGTCGGAGATGTAGTGGTGGCTGTTGACTGTACCGGCGATGCGTACCAGAGGGGTGCGGGTGTCATATCCGATTGCGCCCCAAACCATAACGCCAGGCGACGGACCGGCATGGCGATACATAATGTAGGTATCATTGAATCTTTCGCCCCGGTGCCGCCACACGCGGATCGGACCATCGTCGTGTTGCAGGGAGATGCGGTATTCATCGGAGAAGACAATATCGTGTCATTCCGTAGCCCGGGTACGGCCCACTGCCGCCGCACTTGCCGGTGGTAAAACGTTAATGGTAATCGGAGTAATCGACGCGGTGCGACAAGTCCCCGCTTCTGCGGACGACGTCGAACGGTACGTGCTGACACAGGTTGTTGCGCAACATACCCTAATTCCTGCGCTAAAGGTCGTGATTTGGCGGTGCGACCGTCATAGCCCGCCGCACAACATGCCGTTCCTCTCGTCGGGTGGTGTGCCGGGACTGCGGCAATCGCTCACGACGATCCGTCCGTCTCACCTACACCCACCGAATCCATACTCGCCTCAATGTGGCTGGATGTCGTCCCACACGGGCGACGATGTCTTGGTACGATAAGCCACTATTCGTCCTCTGTCGAACTCCGAAACGTGTTGGAAAGGCTGTCGTATTAGCGAAGAGGCATCAGGAAGCTTCCCACGCACAGGTCCGGTAGCACAACACACTTCCACTATTCACACCCCGCCTTCTGTGCACCCTTCTAATAGTACTTCTCGGTGGCGTGCCGGTCGCACATGATTTGTATATGCCCTGCAATGCTAATCGTTTGCATGTCTTCTCGTGGACGACGCATGCTGCGAATTTCAGGCCAATCTGATGCTTCCTTCTTGGTGTTGCATTTTGGTAGGCCATCAGTGTAAAACGGTGTCCTTGTTCTTTTTAGCACAGTAACTATGTATTTTGATAAATATAATTCGCAGTGGGTTTAGGTGAGAAATATCTTCACGTCGGTTTTTCCGGAACAGGCGTCTGAGATAATATATATTATTCCACACGTTTTATTCGGTCGTTCCTTTGATAGACGTGCTTATTCTAATTTTCTCACATCAATCGCTCAAGAGGAGAGAAGTCTAATACTGATGTCGCATTTGCTTTGTAGATACTAACAAGTTATGTAGTTATAAATATGATGTGACACTCAGGTGGCGCAATGGTCTAATCACGGTTCTTCCATGATTCGTCCGAGAGCTGTCCGGGTTGGTATCCCCGTGAGGCACGGATAGAGTGTTTGTCTTACGGCCCTGGCATTGTACTCAGTCAGTCGACGAATTATATGTTGGTGTTAATAAACATGTGGACGTCAGCATTTTGAAAACTTTCTCCTCATTCTGTGGGCGGGAGTTCTTTCTTTCCTTTGGAGGAACCGCTTAGAATCATGAGTCAACATTTGTGTGCCGCCCCGGTGGTTGGTTGGTTGGTTATTATATTTTATTGGCGCAAGGGCCATGGTTGGCCAAAGAGCGCCAGACACAAGACAAACAGACAAAATTAAAAAACGGGGCATAAATCGCAAAATCTGGCTGACCAAGTAAAACCGAACCATGAGTACAAAGGAAGGGCCAAAAAAGACAATGAAACAAACAGTATGAAAAACATGGTACAATGGTGAGAAACAAGCCGATTAAGTAAAACTGAGGAATGAGAATGATAAAACACATTACGAAATCGAACACAACTACACATAGGATGAGTCACTCTCCTCCCCCACACACTCCAACGTAATGCTGGCCGAGGGCGAGGACGAACTGTCACTATCCTCCCCCTCATGTTCCTCTGCAATGTTAGTTGAGGCTGGGGACGAACTGTCACTCTCCTCCACCCGATGTTCCTCTATAATGTTGGTTGAGGGTGGGGACCTCGCTGAGTCCTAGACAGTTGCAATGTTGGTCAGGTGGACCGCGACAGTTGGATGGACACTGCACACCTTTGCGGATTGAGGGCCGGGTCTCCAGCACGTGCAGGCTGTCTGCTGGGAATCGGAAGAGTCGGTCGTCTTCAAAAGAGAAGGCGCAGTCTCAGCTGGTCGAATAAGCTGCAGCTCGGTGAAATCCACCTGTGTCGCTTGTTCAACTGTAGATCGCTTGGCAAGTGCGGCGAGAGCTACAGGGCGCGGAACAAAGGGCTGCACGGGTTGCGGCAGAGACTGAACCACTGCGGCAAAAGTACGCTGTCGGTTGGTGGGTATACCCAACTTGGCCTTGGCAGCAGGGTACGAGAGGCCTTCCAGGGTCTTGAGGCGCTGGATCGCCATCTCGTCCTTCCATTTCATACAGTTGCGGGAGTAAGCTGCATGGGCCTCACCGCAGTTAACACAGCAGGCCGCAGAAGTGCAACCATCCCCGTCATGTTCACTGGAGCCACAATTTGCGCAACGAGCGTAACTCTTACAGAAACGTTGGGAATGCCCGTACCTCTGGCACAGGAAACAGCGCAGAGGACTGGGAATGTACGGGCGAACTCCACAGACCAAGTAGCCAGCCTTGATTTCGGTCGGAACTTTCGTGGAGTTAAAAGTCAAGATTACATTTTTAGACTTAATCAAGGAACCATCGCGCCGGAACATCATACGACGAGCAGCAATAACACCTTGATCTGCAAGTTCAGTCACCAATTCGTCTTCACTGCATGGCAAGAGATCAAACTCCGAAATAACACCCCGAGAGGTGTTAAGAAACGGGTGAGGTGTCACTTTTACAGGAATGCCTTGAAGACTAGTGAGGTGCAGAAAAGTGTTACTCTGAGAAACACTGCAAGTTTGGACAAGCAGGTCCTCAGAGCGAAGCTTCCTCACAGACTTCAAGGGGCCAACCGCAGCGTCCAAAGCTTTAGAAATGAAAAAGGGAGATCTGGTGGACAGTCTCTCATTCGGATCGATGGATTCTACAAGTAAGTGTGTAGCATGCGTAGTCACAGCAATCGAGGGGGAGACGATGCTTCGGAGCGACTGGTACAGCTGCCGAAGAAGAGGTTCCACATTCTTGGTCTAGGTCAAGGTCTAAAGACCGTTTAAGGGTATGGGACTTGGTAGGTTGAGAAGACGAAGGAGAGTCGTTTGCAACTATCATTTTCTCAGGTGACTTAAATTTGGAATTCGTTTTTTGTTTTTACCCATGGAAAAAAGGAGGAAGATTCGTCTGCAAACTACTCCACCCACCACCGAGCCCTACAAGGGAGAACTGGAGGTCTGCAAGCCAAGAAAATGACGCTGGACACAGTTCTGGAGCTTATACGTTGCAGATATAGTCCGTTGGCTGTGATCACACGCACTCGGCGGACACTTCGGCCTCCGGGTACCGTCATGCCAACGCCTTTGGCATGATCCCACAGCCCCCGGGCTTACCCTGCCGTGCTATACGACAAAAAAGCCGCTAAAGCCCTATACACAACTTGGTACAAGACTTCTGACTAGAGGTGGGTTAGTCTCTAGCCTCCCGTTTACAGCGAAGCCGGGGTCGAAGAGGAGTGTTGTTGCACAGGAGGCACTTATCCGGTCTCCTGCGACCTCAGCCGCCAGACATCCCATTTCCGCATCACGGGTCTCCGCACGCGGCAAACATGCAGGTAGGTCTAGCACCCAAACCAGCTAAAAGGAAAAAAGAAATCCAAAGAAGACACATCCTGGAAGGGAACCTAAACGGAATCTCAGCAACCTACGAACTGAGCGGTTAATATAATACAGTTAGTGGTGGAGGGTAACAAAACCACAAGGCCGGGTTGTTAGTACATAACGTGGTAGCGATTAGGTAGAGAATACAACACGGGCAACTAGCCAGTGGAGAAAATAAATAGAAACAAAAAAGCGAGACACAAGACCAGCTCGGGATCGTGGGGCCGCGACTCCCCAACAGCTGGATGAACAGCCGTCCCTGCAAACACCAACAGCACCGAAACAAAAAACAGGCGGTGGCATGACATCAGATGTTGACCAGTCACAAGGTCAGCTCGGGCCGTGGGGGCGCCGCTCCCCAAATAATTGGAAAACCAGTTATCCCCGTGCGGGGCCGCCCCGGTGGCGCAGTGGTCTAAGGCGCTGGCCTCTGATCATTCGTCCGTAAGGGGTCCGGGTTCGAATCCCGGTCAGGAACGGATGTTGTGTTTGTCTTACGGCACTGGCTCTCTCCCTTCCATGGAACCAGTGACCCTAAATTAGGGACGGGAGACTGCTCATAGCCCATTGAGTTGCTCACGGTGGTCGCTAAACCTCCAATAAAAAAAAAAAAAAAAAAACATTTGTGTATTTGAATTGCACATCATCGCTACCTTATTCCGAGGCAACATTCTAATAAGTATTGTGGCATATTCCTACGATGCGATTGAAATATATCTTTAGATGATAATACTACCATTTCTCCTAGTTGAAATCGTGTTACGTTAACAGAAACATCGCATTATTTGACATCTTCCTCTATCTACAATATGCAATGGTTTCAATACCACCGAGACCTTCTGAGACTCAAAGATGCTGTCTGACGATAGTCAACGTACGATTCCTGGAGCGGGTTTTAGAAAGTAGCGTAATTTCTCCAGTATTGCTAGCAGTACTGCGTATGACACGGAATTGCCAAACAGCAATGAAAAGCAGTTGATATTACAACGTACTGACTTACCAATGGAACGTTTTGTGCTTATCGTTTCTTCTAATCTAATAAGCGTGGATTATTTGGCCATCTTTGCTGTAATGAAGAATCCCCTTGGACTATCCCCCTTCCTACGAACAATTTCTTGAACCGGGGAAAAATTCCTTAGTCCAGAAATTGAGATTGACCAATTATTTTTGCACTTGCGTTAAACTCCTTTTTTGGACATACGTCACTTGTGAAAATACTGTCATTGCGTATATAATTAACACCTCGTCGCTTGTGTTTGTGCATTGTATTACATCTGAGGAGGAGTTTGTTGTAAAATCGAAAGTTGTAAATTATGTATATATTAATTTGCACATATCTTGTTTACATTACATTTTTAAATCTTTCGTAAGAGGGCAATGTTTTTTAACTTAGACTACTTATTACAATAAAAACTCTCGTTGTCAAATATCTATTGAAAAACAACTTTTTTTTGTAAAGCAAACAATGAAAAATAGTTACAACATGAATATTTTTTTAAAGCATTCTTACTCGAGGGGCTGCATGCTTAAGTTCCGTTGCTTGAAAATATGGGCTATAGAGATGATGGAAATATCACTGGTTCAAATGATTTATAAGAATATCGGGATAATTCGATGACATCGTTTATAATTCTTACATAATTTTGTATAGGTTACGTTAGTTTCTTCTAATATTTGTCGCAGTTTTGAACTAAAATATAAGGTAAACCTATATATAATTAAATTCACTTCACCTAAGTATTTTGGCATTTAATATTTAGCATTACTTATAATATTCATCCATAATCAAAGTCTGAAGAACTACTTATTCAATATGGATTGAGGTCGTGTTCAAAGAGGAAGAAATTTGCTTCGACGTTTCGAGATTTTTATAGGAGCTGCAGGAAATTCTGATTGCGTTAGTTTTGAAAAAAAAAACAAAAAAACATATTATCTGCTCTTGATATTTGTTTTATTTTTCGAAGGAAATTTTAAAAATCATTTAATAACTCTGAATATAATTAAATATAAAGTAATTAAATTCTGAATATATTTCATGGGTTTAATTTTAGGAATTAAAGTCGTTCAACGCAATCTAATTTTTTTTCGTTCTCTAGGACAAAAGAAAAGGCACACTTTTGAAAATTTTTCTTCCAGTTGAGGAACCAAAAATCTAGTTTTTGGTATTTCACTGTTGTCTGAATATTCTTTTACTTCAAGAACGTGAACGCATGAAGATCATCGTAGGTGTGTTCCGGGCGTCCAAAAAATTATCTTTTTGAACAACGGACGCACAGCAGTTTGTGAATTCTGCAATGGTGTCCGAATAACGTTCTGAAAGATTTACCAGATAGTTATTCCACAGCGATGAATATAATGTCACATGGTACCTAAACCTAAAGATGGAGAAAAGAAAGAAGTGCCCACAGTGAAATCTCCGTATCTCTAAGCAAGCTGCTTCTCGTAATAAGTAAGTTAACCACAGTTAACGAGGGACGCTATTGCCATTTGTTTTAGTCAGATTTTGTAAGAAGCGTTCTATCGGCTGCTTTTTCTTTCCTTGTTTCTCATACATGTGTTATTGACGTTGTACGGAGGCACGTATTACAACGACTAGATGCAAGCCAAACTCAGGTCCAGATTGCAGTGGACTTGAATAACCACCCCAGAGTGCTTTCGCATTAACGGCAGCAATTTAAAAACACGGTCGGGCATCAGGAAGGCCTTTTCAAGATCGTTCATGGCATACGACCCCTCGTGATGATTGTTATGCAGTTTTTACCCGCACGGCCTCTTAAGTCCTATATATATATATCCCCGCAATTGTTTCCGTAGCTTTTCTGCCACTGGAAACTACTGTATCAAAGTGAACAAAAAATGGAAGGCTTAGTGAAATAAGCCTTTATGTCAGGAAAAAAATGTATGGTTTGTGTTTCGATAGCAGCATCTTATTGACAAGATGTAGGCAATACCCTTCCCGGATTCCAAACTACTGGGCTTCTCTTCTTCTTGCAGAAAAATTGAGTCAACTAACGAATTATCTGCGGCATTAATCTCGAAGGTACAGGAAATGCATAAGGTTAATGCAAACGTCTCGTAATGGTCATCTGTCAGAGGCCGTTATCTGCTCGTGTCAGGGGTCGCTATATGTTCAACGGACGCATACCTCATGAGGTGTTCGCGGGACACAAAATAAATGATAAGCGCTGTACGTATGACATCAGAGAGCCCTATGCCAGACTGTTTCGGGGAGTTAGTGATCCTCAGTCCCTTTTAATAGATGTCCATTCTCGTCTCACAGGGCTCAGCTGGTCGATTGATACCTGAAGAGAGTAGATGTTTAGCGTGTGGATATGCAAGTCCGCAATCTGGACATGATCCGTGTAGAACATGTCTGAGATGCTCAAAGTTCCTCACAAACACCTTGATATCATCATAGCCCACGTAAGGTATGTAATCAACGAAATCCTTTTTCTATAACATTTAATAAACAAACAAAAGCAACAAGGAGTTCCTAATTTAGGTTGAGAGACCCGATCCCACAGCGCTATGCGCCTTTTGGCAGGTGAAAGAGAATCTAAGTGAGTTAAGAGCAAATTACCCTGATAGAATAGCACGAAAGAAAAGTATGGAAATATTATAGCACAAGAAGTAAACGGTTACCCGTTAAGTATTAAAGTTATAAGCTGCCTTACATACTTACCTGCAACAACAAGCCGCTCCGAGCGATATTTCTCTCCGTAGAAGAAAAATGCCCGGTACACCGCTGCCACAGATGAGTACAGGGGGAAAAGAAGGGAAGGACACGGGAAAGGGGAACCTGAAAAAAACATCACACACAGAATATGTTTCCCAAAGGAAAATCGACGTTCAACACCGGATAAGACAAAACTGGCCATTTGCTCAGTGTTTCTCTCGGGTCCGCTATTGCTTCGTTACTCGTCAGACAATGAGTGAAAAGATTTTTCCCCATTGGTTTAAAAATTTTTTCTCAGGGTTACTTTTGTTGATTCTTACCTGACATGTCAGAGTAACCATAGCTGAGGTGGTGTGATCACAAGATTACACCGATCAAGATTTAAGTTACTCATTTTGAGTAAACAACAGAAGCACAAAAATATAAAAACAGCCACAATCAGGGTTTTCTATCCTTATTTAGGGAGAATGTAGTATAAGGGCCAATAATTTTTTTTCTTGGCTATTGTCTGCTTGTTGCACAATTGTGTGAAACAGCGGAAGAAATTAAGTCCTGTTTTATTTATTTATTTATTTACTTTTTTTATTAGTCAGAACTAAGGCGTAAGAAAAAAAAATTATGTAAAAGACAAGACAAACAACACCTTGTTAGTTAGTTAGAGTACAAAAAAGATAAATCTTTTATGCAACATTTTGCTCGGTCCTTAAAAGGGCAGTTCCGCCCCCCCAAAAAAAACACCTGATATTCCATTCTTGCCTTCTTCCCACGTGTGAAAAATAACTCCAGCCTAGTCCCAGTTATTTCTAATTTTTTTGGAAGTATAACTGTGAATTGGATTCTTTTCAGGAATTTTATTTAAAAAGATTTTGGTCTTTTAAATTTGTCAGTATCATTGACAACATAATTAGGGCCTCCCTGACAAGAGGATTGGGATGTTTCTTGGCTTTCTCGGAATACCTTTGCGCTAGATCATACATAGTATAAAGTATAGAGTTGATATTTAGCATTCTACGGATAGCATTACTGGATGTTTTTCCATCGAGTCCTACCATCATACGAAGAGTTTTATTTTGAAACGAGGTAATATTATTTTTTGCTGCTTTTTGCAGTTACCCCAGATAGGACAGCCATAGGTAATCACCGGGCTGAAGGTTGAGAGACCCGAACCCACAGTGCTATGCGTCTTTTTCCATAGCATGGTTTTATTTTTTTTTGCTAAGCCTCTTGTTTTTAGTTATGTGTCGGAGACATCCCTTAGTTTAAGTGCTTTAGCCAGGGTTTCCCAAATATGCTTGTTCCAGCTCAAATTATGATCCATAATGAGGCCTAAATATTTGACATCTTTTACCCAAGGTATTTTTTTGCCATACAATTCAATTTCAAAGTCAGGATTGCAATTGTATGTTTTACGAAGGAGCAGAATTGCTTGTGTCTTGTCAGAATTAATTTTAATTTTCCAGTCTAGGAAGTAATTCTCCAGTTTTTCCACATAGCATTGCAACATAAATGTTGCTTGATTTTTATTCATGGAAGTATAGGCCAGTGCAGTGTTGTCAGCATAAAGTGCTGTAGTCAGATTCCTGTTGTTAAAATTTGATAAATCTGAAGTAAAAATAGAGTATAGCGTAGGAGCAAGTACACTGCCTTGTGGAACACCGGCTTCAATTATTTTTTTTGAAGATTTCTTCCTATTAATTTTTGCACAAAAAGTTCTGTTTTCAAGATAAGATTTGATTATATGAATAATCCAAGGTGGGAAGTCGTGTGCTATTAGTTTGTAGATAATTGCCTCGTGTGGACATTTATCAAAAGCCTTAGCTACATCCAGGAATATAGCCGCGGTGTGCCTCTTATTCAATTATCCTTCTGCACGTTTTTAAGTAACTCTCGAGAGCTGGTGCACTGTGGAGTGTTTGTCACGAAAATCTCCTTGAATAAATGGAATAACTGGGTATTATTCACAGTACTGTTGCATTGTAACAAGTATAATTTTTTCAAGGATTTTTCCCATGGTTGGGAGCAACAAAATCGGTCTGTGATTTTCAGGAATTGTCGTGTTTTTATCTGTCTTGGATAAACAATTATTTTACATTTTAATTTATATATATTTTACGAATATTATACTAAAAGCTGTGGTACGTTAAAAAAAGAACTCTTATTTTGCATAGGTTGTTTTTGTTTTCTGTTTTTTAAGCAAATTTTGTTTTAAAAGTTTTATATCGAAAATATTTTTCGCAAGATTTTAGCGCCAAGGTGAAATAGCCACTTTATTTTCCATCATATTTAGTGAGTTGTCCACTGTATTATACAGTATAAAGAAATTCAAATCACATATTCTAAGAGCCTGGACAAAATTTTATAAGTCCCTTCCGCTTTCTAAAGTGAGATAAAAACAAGGCATCGTAAGATGAGGAGCATCATAACTAACCCACCCACAGTACTCTGAAACAGTAAGTACAGTGGTTTTAGAATTAGAGGTACAAGCGTAATTGTAAGGAAAAACATGTGCGATTGACATTGCTGAAAGTAAAATATTATTTCATGTAAGATACAATAGAATGTTCAGTAACGTGGGTAAGGAAATTAACATCAGTGAATTTTATGAAGTATTATTTAAAGCACATACGGAGATATGGTATGCAACAATATGCATACATGTACAACAAGAAAAATGACTATTGAAAATCATAACTGACGTCTATAAGTTTGTGTGGTCTCCATGAACTGTTAAGGCCGCTGCATATCTGTGTGGCGCGGAATCAATGAGGTTATTGTGAAAGTTTTCGGTCGTATTTTCTCCTCTTCTCGATGAGCGCAGTCTACACTTCACGAAGAGTCATCAGAAGTGCCGGCCGTGTTGCAAAGCATCTTAAAGAGAATTGAACATGCCTGTGAGTCCCAGGGTTAAGGGAACCAACTGTACATTCCATGCGTGCGATTTGTTTCATTGAATCTAGCCGCTCACTATCTTAACTCTATGATATTTGGTGTAATCGTCCATGAAAAGGAACGAAATACAAACTGCTGCCGCACACGGCATGACAATAGGTTTCAGAATCTCGTCTTTATATATCTGGGCCTTTAGACTCCCGTTTCGGATGACGTACAGAACCATGCGTCTATGGATGATTATGCCTTCACAGACCACTGATCTATGTCCACCGAAATACGTTGTTTCCTGCTCAAAACCTGGGTTATTGCATGCGACTGGTTCCCTTCAGATAAAAGCTCGTAGAGTTTCAGGGGCTAGACTCGAATTCTGCTTCCCTCTACAACAACAGCGTACGCACGTTATGTTGCTACGAGACAGGCTACCTTTTCGATGAGAAAGAATTCAAGAGCCTCATATAACTGAAAACCAGAGAGGGACAGAGAGTGCCTCATAATCTCTCTCTCTCTCTCTCTGGTTTGCAAAAATGGTGGATCTACTCGATGCCAGATATAAGATCGTATTTGTGGATTTTTCGATATTTTGGAATAAAATATACTCTACAAATAAGCAATTTGTACGTTACCATATGCTTCAGGGTTTTTTTTTCTAAAATTGTATTCAGCTTACTATTCTCATCACATATGTTTCACAACGTTCCATTCTTCAGCTTGTGTTACTTTCGATATTTATTGACCAAATATTTGCTATATATACAATAATTTATAACTACTAAACACGTGGTGTTTAGACCGAATAAAAACAGCAGCGTTTCTCACAATAAAATGTTTATTATACATCGAATGTAGTTTCGCAGAGCGTTTGGCTCGATATCATCATGATGAATAGAGCGCAAACATTTAAGTCACTGTGACATCATCATAGTTTTGACGGTCACGTATTTTTTGGTCATTGAAATTGTATCTTACTTCATCTCAAATCTGAGTTGGAATACTTTTAACATCGCGTATGAAATTATGTTTTTAAGCCTTTATTGGCGTAATATCAGTGGCTTGAATATAATTGGCAACGCAAGCTCCCTAACATATTGATTCGTGTTTCAAGAAGTTGACTTTTCGAGAAAGGTCAAAGTCTTCAATCCTTTTGGTTGACATTAAATAATTACATCTCAAGAAACATGAAAGGATCTTTTTAAATGCCATCTTGAACCTGAAGAACGCATTTGACCTTTTCAAAATAATTGTTCATCAAGTGAACTTGATTCACCGAACAAAGAAACAACAAGATTTTACGAAAGGTCTTCCAAGCTTGATTTACGTCTTCAGCAGCAATCTCTTTTTCAAGCAAATGCAGGACTGAGAAGAAACATTTTAGGGCATTCTATTGCTCTGTCACTTGATTAACAACGTCATACAGTGACACTCACTGCGTTTGGATAGGGTATAACGTCACATGAACTTCCAAATCTAATATCTGTTAAGATTTCGACAGCTGTTTCGTCTCTTTGTATTCTTAGAAAAAAAACTGAAAATATAATATGAAGATTTTCACAACGTCCAGCCAAAATGTTACAGGTTTCCTTGCACCCAGATGCCGGGAATGATAAACGTTTTATAATTGATATACCTTGGCACAATACGCTGAACCTTACAGCTATCAAATTGCGTTGCCCCAGTTTCAACAACCTTTTAAAATAGTCATATGCGTTATCGATTAGTTTGATGTAATGAACAAAAACAAGCTAACATCCACATATTCTTTCTTCAAAGAATCGAATTTCTTTTTGTCCTTTACTTTATGTCTCGTGCCTGATTTTACTGAAAGCTGACCATGAAGGATCGATAAAGAATTATTTGGAATTTATGTCTTTTCCTATTTTAAATTTACTCACATTGTTAACTCAATTTCACAGCATTTACTTAATCTGAAGATTGATCGGAAATTCAATATTTAGTTACGTTAGTAATTTGTTTAATAGATAGATAATGGACATTAACCTAAACGAGTTCCTAAGTTGAAAACGATTGAACACAAACTTAAAGTATTTCTTACAACTATACTATCAAATCTAAATTTCAAGTGGATTCAAGAGATCAAATCGCATATTAGGTACTTATAATTCAGGAAATATCCCGTCATATTTTTAACAAATATTTTGCTGCGGGTAGTCTTCCCAGGCATATCCACTTGGGGCAGGTTATATATAATTAACTTATGACCAACACTCAGGGAAAATTATAAAGGGACTGATATTGAAAAGTGATTCTCTAATAATGAGAGACAAGACAAAATACAAATAATTATGAAATACAGTGAAAATAAAAAATAAAAATATCCACAGGAAGAGAGATATTTTCGAACACTCCAAAGGAAATGATTTGTCCGTTCTGGCAAATTTGATTTAAAATATTTTACCACATGCGGTAGATTTTTCAGGGAACAGCGACTGCGCGTAAATTGAGAGTCTAACATTAAACATATAAACATACTACTAGACAAATGATAAACTCAAATCAATGCAAAATTGCATGGTCCGTCATTTTTATAACAGCCCGATGCAGGCATCTACACGTCGCACAACTTGATTGCTAAAGTCTTTGACACTTTCTGCGTGTACTTTTCCAAATAGCAGCATATAATTTTTTTAAACATAATAAGTTAAAATTTTAATTATCTTCCGTTCTTCATGCTTGACTTAAAAAATAACTTTCAGTTTATTATAAATAACAAAATATATATATATATTAATAAATTTTCAGAAATTTTTTCTGGTAGGTATTCGAATAGATGAATAAAGAGAATCGGTTCTCTGCTTAAAGTAAAATCTAGGACCTAGAGTTAGCACGTGTAGAATTTTATATATTCAAAATTTAGACAAAATTAAATAGTTTGCTAAAGATTTTCCATAAACATCCTTATCGTGTTTGCACACCCTGCCGTTTTCAATATTTTTTCTTTGAGGTTGATGGAACCGTAGCAGCACATAAAGTAAATCCATTCCGCCTTATAATTCCATATTTGGACCGATTTCAACAATAACTATCAAAGTCATTAGATTATAAAGCACATGTAATGATACTGAGCAATGCAGAAAATGTTTGCCAAACACGTTGGAAAGGCAAGGAGCAATTTGTTTTTTTTTCCGGTCCTCTCCTAAACAAACATGTAGTCTTTGTCACTTTATGCTTCTACATTTCCAAATAACAGCATATAATTTCTTACTAATTGTTTGTATAAAAAGAGCCTACTGTTTTTAGACAGGTACCACACACCGAACTCAAATCATAGAACTAGGGCACCCATATTTGAGAGCACGAAATTATTATTATATAAGGCAAACAGCTGAAACAAGGCAGATACTGTACGGTGGATGTATCGAAAGAAGTGCCGTTTGAAATTTCCCCACACCGTTTTACCATTATGTCTAGTTGAGGTATTACTGCAAATTTTGAAGATGACAATCCGATTTTTGGCGTAAATGTGACAAGGATGGTAAGTCAGATAATATCCGAAAGCTTGAAAATTTTTCATCGTCCTGGAGCGGGACTCGAACCCTTTCAAATTGATTGGAAACTTTAAACTTGGTCGTTCTAAGTGGTGTAGTGTTTAGCATACACGGGCGTTTTCTGGGAGACGCGGGTTCGAGTCCCTCTCCAGGTCGATGAAAATTTTCAAATTTTTGGATATTATCTGACTTACCATCCTTGTCACATTTACGCCAAAAATTAGATTGTCATCTTCAAAATTTTTATCATATATCGTAATCCCGTATTTCTTTCATGAGGTATTACTAATGCCTAGTGCAGAGGGTACGGCTTCTGTAAAATATCTTGGAGCATTAGTATCTCCATGCAGTAGAACCCTATGCTGGGTTTTACTGCATAGTAATATCGTTACCTGTCAGGCCTTCGAATTGGTCGATTATACCTTCCCACGTGAAATCATTTTTATTAAACCATATCGTTTAGAACACTACTCATTAAAAATACCATAAGTGTATTGAAAATGTGCGAAGAAATCCTAATGAGTTGCCGATGGTTTATATCAAAAAGCAAAACACTTGAGATTATATTCCATTCATACGTAGTATTCAGATAAATACTCAAACATTGATTTATATATATATTTTTAGAAGCTGAATACCTTTATTCATCATAATAGTACTCTAATACTGAAACGAACAATCGTTCGCTCAAGATATTTGTAAGAAGGCGATTTAGGTCATCGAAAGTGGCGCAACTAGGCGCTTTACTTAACGACGAAGTGAAGTTCAAAGTCATAGGGAGCCACAACTCTCCTTAAGATCTGGGTATTTTCAAAGAAATAAACAGCGACAGTTCCAGTAAATAAATTTAGGAAGAATTGCAACTATATTCAAAATTTTGGTAAGTAGATGAAATTTCAGAGGCAAACCATAATTATTTTATTAAATTTCTGATTCATATATAACATTTTTAAATTATATTACTGAAATTAAACTTACATTTTAGATCGCTGCAAAAATAACAGATTAAATATTTTCATTGTGTACTAGCAAACATCTAAGCGAGGCTATTAACATTATCCACAAAGCTGAATTAGAAAATTTTATTTTCTTCCATTTACAAGAATTGATAAAATCGTAGAATACACCCCGCTAAAAATTTTCTCCTGTACATCTTTTTCCCCCAAAGCACACAACAATGTCTCTTTGGAAATGAGTAATTTCCTTTTCAAAACATCAAAACATCGATTTTCTGTAGCTTACGCTGTTAAACAGCATCTGGGCCGTTAATTTAGTTCTCTGCTTAATGATGCCTCTGGCATTTGTGAGGATCCATTTGTTTTATTAAGCACTTTTAGAGCTGGCCCATTTCAGGCAAATTCTGAAATAGCTGCTTAGAGAGTGTTGTTCCACTCTGTAAATGCATTGGATGATCTAATGTGTAGTTTTCTAAAGGTTTTCCACAAAATGTAATTGCTAAATAGCGTGACAGCAAATCAATGCATTTTCAAGATATTTCTGCGTTTCAATAAAACAAATGAGGAAATAATGAAAGAAAGAGACAGATTAGGTATAAAATTGACCAAACCAAAATTCAATAGTAAATGCAGCCAGAAAATATTTTCAATTTCGGCATTTATTTTTAATTCAGGCTCTTTAATAGCTGGACTGTAGTGTATGTATAAATACACTAATTTTGAAGCTATTGAAGAGCCTTGACTTTTCTACAGTGGCTGTTTATACTTCTGTGACGTAATGCATCAGGGCCTGGGGAAGCAAAACTCTCTTGGTAATGAAACAAAATCCATTTCACCATCTATATTATTTCTAAGAATCTTTCATTCGCTCGTATCACAAGAACAGCACTCTCCTCAATAAATTTTGATTTCTAAGGATAAAATCTGTCTCTGCTTTACCACCAAGTATCGCAAATTCTTACAGCTTTTTCAATCGTTAAACTAGCTCTATATGCACTCGTGTACCGACTTTACAAAGTTTCCGCGAAATATAAAATGATACGAAAACATTACATAATGCCAGATGTGTCAGGCATGTGGAGATCGGTATAAGAAGCGTAAAAAATATTCCTTTAAATGCATACATTAATGCACTTATGGTTTATTATTAATTCTTTTCGGGAAATCATAGTCACGCGAAATAAAAACGCGATTTTTGAAAACATATTATTTTATCCATTTGCGTGCCTGAGAGATATTTTCAAAGATCGGAAAAGCAGACACATTCATAAGTTTAAAATCTTCTGAAAATGGTGTGGTTGTTCTTATTGTATGTTCAGCAAAATCAACACCGAATGGCAAAACTTATCTGTGCGTTGCTTTGCTGTTGGGAGAATACTAAAAAAATCATGGAAGTAATTGTAATAGCAGAGGAATTTTCTGCTGGTCAAGTTCGCTAGTTGTGTGCCTTTAATGCTTTGTTGAGGAAGAAGTCTGCATCGTCTGCCCATGAAGCATTTAACAGCCAGTTCTTTGATTCATGTATTTGCCGATAAACCCAGTTTGAGAAATCTCTCCCTCTCGCGAAACAGGGAACTTTCCGTTTCTGAAAGCTTTCAATTCTGTATGGATATCTACGAAGGGCTAGTTTGTGTGATATCCATGCAGCCCCACATGAAATGCCAGTTCAAGGATTAATTTCAGGTAATTTGTTTCCACATGGGCGGATGTTATCGAAATGTTTTCGATTTCCTGTGAATCTGCATCCGCAGCTGAAACAGATGTTGCTGGTCTTCCACTTCGTGGATTTTCTACAAAATTGCCGGTCTCCTCAAATCTCTTAAACATTACCTGCAGTGCCGAGCAAGCCATCGGCCTTTTTGCAGTACGAACACTTCTGAGTAAACGAAAACATGGCAAAGCTGCACTTGCAGATTTAAAGTCTCCGCAAAACAGTTTCATCCACAAAGCTTTATCCGGTAATGACAATATTCGACAACGATCGGAAAAACAGCTATGATATTCCGATTGAAGCCTTTACCGAATTCAGTTCTGACACTGGAGCAATAAAACTTCAATTCACGTAACATCTATTCTGTACGAGAAATTTAAAAAGTGAAAACATTACGGAAATTCTATTTAAGAAAGAGCCACTAAAATAATTTTTGATAAACGATCATACGAAACCAGTACGATGCACACATGAGAATGTAATTTATCTGCGAGTGAGCTTTCAAAAGACACTTTACAGTAGATATGGCAACAATGCTCTTATCTAACATGTCCTTCAAAAAACTTTTCTCAAAGACATGTTTGGAATAGAGCAGTGTTGCAATATCTACTGAAAAATCAGATCTCTTAAAAGTTATTACTGCCCCTTGAAATAATGAAAAATCCCTTGAAATGCGTAAATATTATGAACTTCGCAGTGTTTCTGTATGAAAATCGCAGCCACGACGATTAAGATTGTTAGGATGTTGGTTGGCCTTTATAACGTACGGTACAATTGGTTTGCAACGAATCGGCTTGCGAAACCGCAACTGTCACGTAAGGTAAACATTTATTTTATTGCAGTAAAAGTAGAACAGTTTACCCTTACCTCAGTATTATGGATATCCAAAGTGATGGTAATCCCCAACGCACCCCAAAAAAGCGAAATATCTGCAAAGCTATTCAGAGGAAAGGGAACAAGATTCAAATTTCCATGGGCGGTTAAAGAAAAGCAAAGCAGTCCATTTTGCGTATTGCAAAGCGCGTTGCAGCGATTTTTCCATTTGGATAGGTGGTAAGTCCGATTTGGATGAATATGTAAAGCGAAAAAAGCACCAGAAAAGTACCTCAGAATTACCCCCAAAAACACTTTATTGAACATGCCACAGTTACAATTAGCGGGTATAGTACCCACGACAATGGCGCAAAAGAAGGTGCGATACGATTAGCAGCTTTCGTGGCTGAACTTAATCTTCTCATTCGGATAATAAAACATTTACCACAGTTAATAAAAGCTGCTGTTCCCGCCCCGGTGGCGCAGTGGTCTAAGCGATGGCCTTTGATCATTCGTCCGGAAGGGGTCCGGGTTCGAATCCCGGCGAGGCATGGATGTTGTGTTTGTCTTACGGCACTGGCTCTTTCCCTTCCCTGGAACCAGTGACTCTACATTAGGGACGGGCGACTGCTTATAGCCCATTGAGTTGCTCACGGTGGTCGTTAAACCTCCAATCAAAAATAAATAAATAAATAAATAAATAAAAGCTGTTGCCAAGGATTCTAGAGTGGGCAAAGAAACTGGATGTCGCCGAACGAAAACGTTTACTATCATTACTGTAAAAGCGTGTTATCTAACTGCAAAACGTATAATGAAGTTCTTAATGTGCTTCTTCGTGAAAATAAGTTTTTCCTTTTGATAGATGAGAGTACAGACAAAGTCTGCTGCACCAAACATTTATGTTTACTTACCCGCGTTGTGAAAAATTATGAAATTGTTGATGCCTTTTTCGGATTAGTCCCACTACAGAATGCTACTTTGGATACGTTGTACGAACATGTAACCAAAACTTTTTCTCATGTGGGCATCCCATATAAAGAAAACCTCATTGGATTTGAGGCTGTTGGAGCTAACGTAACAATGAGTCGAAATAATTATTTTCCCTCCAGACTGAAAGCGGGAGCCCTACAAGTTTTCTTTATAAAATGCATTTGTCATTCGTTCACTCTATGTACATCTTATGCAAATTGAAAATTCCAAGAGCCCTTAAATACCTTGCAAGGGATGTGTATTATTACTTTCATCCGAGACCAAAACATCTTGGATTATTTAAAGAATTTCAGTGCTGTGTGTGTGTTAAACCGCACAAATTGCTACACCATTGTCAAACACGATGGGTTTCATTGAAAGTTGTTGTTCCTCGCTTATTGGAAGATATAGATGCTCTAGAACTATTTTTCACCGACACTGTGCTTATTGATAGACTTAGGACAGCAGAATCGATTATGTGCAATCTTGAAGATCCAGTGAATAAACTGTATCTTCAGTTTTTGTAGTATATTCTAGATCTGTTCACCAATGTAAATTTGCTAATGCAGTTAAAATCGTCCTCAAATACACAAGCTGCATACAACAATATCTTCAGTACTGAAAAAGTTTCTATTATGTTATATGGAAGACGCTTACTTAACTACAACGCCTGTCGAAAATGTGCGGTATACGCACCCCACAACGGTCTTCAAGATATGTATATCGGGGCAAATGTAAATTCTGTTCTCGAACTTAGAACTCGTGGGCATTTGGAACCTGAACTGCATATGTTCGTGTGCGATGCGTGGATTTCTGCATCCAGAGTGTGCACCACATTTTTAAAAGGTTGAATTCTAACGAAAAGTGAATGAAGCATCTGGAAATCTTTGACAAGCAGATTGTGCTCGAAAAGAAATTTCAATCAATTTCATCACTCTGTACAATGTTTCAAAATATTGTACCTGAAAAAAAAAATCAATCCTTGGATAATGAATAGATAATTCTGAGGAATGCGCCATTGCAACTCGACAAAAGTGTTTCAGTTCAAGATTTTTGGAAATATGTGGGAACTGTTAAAAAGGCTGATTGAACGTATATGTTTCCAGTGTTGTCCGAATTTGTAGTAGCACTACTGTGCCTACCGCATTCAACTTCAGCTGTCGAAATTCTCATTAGCGAACATGCTAAAACAAAGCAGCGAAACCATCTTTCGACGGAAACGATTGTTGGGTTACTACATACCAAAAGATGGTTAGCCGGCGATGCAACATGTTTTGACTTTCCCGTGGGAAAAGGTCTTCGGAAGACGATTACTTCGATGTATAGGAAAATATTGTACGGCATAAAATTAAACGTGTTCAGTGAAACTGCCGAATTTAGCAAAGGCTGTATTTACTGTCTTATTATGAAATTATGTTTATATTATAGCTTATTATTTCTATTTATTTTCAAAAAATAAGTATATAAATGTTTTTGAAAGTTTGTTTCCTTCCCACATTCAAATCTTAAATAAATTTTCATAATTATTAATTTTTTCAATAAATAATTACATGTATATATATATGTACTGGTATCTTTCATGATGTCTGGAGTGCATATATCATCCCTTTCATATAATTTGGAGTAGAAATCTTTCACTCTTGTCAAAATTTCGCTTCTATTTCTTGTTACAGAACCATCTTCTTTTCTCAGTGCCATAATCTGTTTTCTTCCCTTACTGAGATGTCCCTTTGCTATCTTTAGGCTTTGGTTGTTTTCAATTGCTTTCCTCACTAGTTCACAGTTGAATTTCCTTACGTCTTCAGTGATACGTTTTCTTACTGTCTTGCATAGCTCTATATATTCCACTTTGGAAGTCACATCTTCTTTAGTTGTCCTCATCTCTCTTCTTTTTTGCATCAACATTTTGGTTTTTCCTGATAATTTGTTCACATGCAACTTGTTCTTAGACACAGCTAATTTTGTTGCTGTTTCCATAAGAGCTTTGGTTACTTTTCTGTTAACTTCAGAGATGTCCACTTCTTCCGATGTTAGGCCTTCTAAAGCAGAGAACCTGTTCTTCAGTTCTAACTTGAAGGTATTATGGTGTTTTTTAAAGTTGGTTATGTCAATAGATTTTGTTTGTCTTATGAGCTTGCCACGTTCAAGTTTAGTGTTGAGGTGCATCTTACATCTCACCAATCTATGGTCACTACCTGTGTTGAACTTGTTTAGGACACTGCAGTCTTCTATGACCAATTTTTTGTTACACATAATAAAATCAATTTCACTTGTCGTCCCATTTGGATGTCTCCATGTCCATTTCCTGTGTGGCTTTTTCTTGAAGAAGGAGTTCAAGATGAAAAACCCTTCTGCCTCTGCAAACTCAACGAGAGTATTTCCACGCTGGTTTCTGTTGCCATGACCGAATTTACCTACTGAAGTTTCATTCTGTTGCCGTTGCCCTATTTTTGCATTGAAATCTCCCATAATTATTTTCAAGTGCTGCTTACCTTTATTATTTAGATGACAAATTTCCTCATAAAATTCTTCAATTTCTTCTTCAGGATGACTTGTGGTGGGTGCATAAGTTTGAATAATCTGAGCCTGGTATCTTTTCGACAGTTGGATAACAAGTCGTGCAGCTCTGTCAGAGGAACTTTCAACTTCTACAACTTTATCCTTCAGTTTCTTGTTTATTATAAATCCAACACCACTAGTTCTGCCAGTATCTGTCCCACGATAGTAGAAGAGATGTCCACTTTTCAGTTCGATGAGATCTTCTCCTTTTCTCCTTACCTCACTTAGCCCGACGATGTCCCACTTGATCATTTGTAGTTCCTCTTCCAATTCAAGAAGCCTTGAATCAGAAGATAGGGAGCGTCCATTGTAAGTAGCCGAGGTCAGCATCAGATGGCAGCCTAGTCCGGTCCTCCGGGGATTCTTAGCACCCTCTGCCTTCATGTCGCACTGGCCGCTGCCTTGGCCTGGTACATTCCAGCTGCCGGAGACTGAGGGCCAAGATTTAAAATGTGGAATCATTTTGGAGGGTTTGGCCATAACTCACCACGCTGGCCAAGCGGGCAGAGTTCCTCCAGTCCTTCCAGCAGAAGTTGCACATGCAATCAAGAACATGAAGCGAGGAAAAGCTGCAGGTGAAGATGGAATTACTGTAGACATCATAGAAGAAGCAAGTGGAGAAATCGAAACAGTACTCGCCCAAATTTTCACTCGATGCCTTAATGAAGGAAAGATTCCTGAGGATTGGAACACCGCTACAATGATCCTGCTACACAAGAAAGGTGACATTGAGGATCTCGGAAACTACAGACCTATCAGCCTCCTATCAGTAGTTTATAAAATCTTCACTAAAGTTCTTTCACACCGCTTGAAGGTAACACTGGACATGGCTCAACCGAGAGAACAAGCTGGATTCAGGAGTGGCTACAGCACAATAGATCATATTCACGTGCTGAGAGAACTAATTGAAAGAGCGAGGGAATATGAACTTCCATTGTGCATGGCTTTTATCGATTATGAAAAAGCCTTTGATTCGGTGAAACCATCAGCAGTTACAATGGCTCTGAAAACCTGCGGTATTGAAGATGCATACATTAATATTATTAATAACATCTATGAAAATGCAAGTGCAAAGATTAGGCTGTTTGAAAATACAACACACGTAAAAATTGGAAAGGGAGTGAGACAAGGTGACACCATATCTCCGAAGCTCTTTAATGCCACATTTGAGGGTGTTTGTCAGTCACTGAGCTGGGAAAACAAGGGGATAAAGATTAATGGAGATTATCTAACCCACCTTCGTTTTGCTGATGACGTAGTCATTTTTGCAACTACCCCATCAGAGCTGCAGAGTATGATCCAGGAACTTGCTGACAAGAGTAAAGAAGTGGGATTAAAAATGAACTTTCAGAAGACAAAAGTGATGTTCAATGCTTTTACAAGAAATGAAGATTTATCGATTGATGGAGAAAAGCTGGAGATAACAGACACGTACGTTTATCTTGGACAGCAGATATCAAGTGAGGGTCACATTGATGAAGAAATTAATCGGCGTACAAAACTTGCCTGGAGAGCTTTTGGAAGAAACAGCATAATTTTCAAGAGCAATATGCCATTATGTCTTAAAAGAAAAGTGTTTGATCAATGCATCCTTCCAGTGCTTACGTATGGTGCGGAGACGTGGACCTTAACTAAAAGAGACATACAAAGGCTGCAGACAACTCAAAGAAGCATGGAGAGGTGCATGCTTGGTGTAACCAGGAGAGATAAGAAGAGGAACTCGTGGATCCGAAAAATGACAAGAGTGGAAGACATCATGATCAGAGTTAAATCCCTGAAATGGCAATGGGCTGGACATACTGCCAGAAGGACAGATCATCGATGGACAGCCGAAATTTTAGATTGGATTCCAAGGGACAAGAAAAGACCCAGAAGAAGACCACATGGGAGATGGGTGGATGAAATTCGAAAGTATGCAGGGGTGACATGGAGGAGACTGGCACAAGACAGACCGTTGTGGAGGAAACTTGGGGAGACCTTCGTCCAGCAGTGGATTGATAATGGTTGACAATGATGATGATGATGATATATATATGTATATATATTGTTAAGTTCCTCTGACAGAGCTGTTCCTCTGACAGAGCTGCACGACTCGTTATCCAACTATCGAGAAGATACCAGGCTCAGATTATTCAAACTTATGCACCCACCACAAGTCATCCTGAAGAAGAAATTGAAGAATTTTATGAGGAAATTCGTCATCTGAATAATAAAGGTAAGCAGCACTTGAAGATAATTATGGGAGATTTCAATGCAAAAATAGGGCAACGGCAACAAAATGAAACTTCAGTAGGTAAATTCGGTCACGGCAACAGAAACCAGCGTGGAAATACTCTCGTTGAGTTTGCAGAGGCAGAAGGATTTTTCATCTTGAACTCCTTTTTCAAGAAAAAGCCACACAGGAAATGGACATGGAGACATCCAATTGGGACGACAAGTGAAATTGATTTTATTATGTGTAACAAAAAATTCGTCATCGAAGACTGCAGTGTGCTGAACAAGTTCAACACAGGTAGTGACCATAGATTGGTGAGATGTAAGATGCACCTCAACACTAAACTGGAACGTGGCAAGCTCATAAGACAAACAAAATGTATTGACATAACCAACCTTAAAAAACACCATAATACTTTCAAGTTGGAACTGAAGAACAGATTCTCTGCTTTAGAAGGCCTAACATCGGAAGAAGTGGATATTTCGGAAGTTAACAGAAAAGTAACCAAAGCTCTTATGGAAACGGCAACAAAATTAGCTGGGTCTAAGAACAAATTGCATGTGAACAAATTATCAGGAAAAACCAAAATGTTGATGCAAAAAAGAAGAGAGATGAGGACAACTAAAGAAGATGTGACTTCCAAAGTGGAATATATAGAGGTATGCAAGACAGCACGAAAAAGTATCACTGAAGACATAAGGAAATTCAACTGTGAGCTAGTGAGGAAAGCAATTGAAAACAACCAAAGCCTTAAGATAGCAAAGGGACATCTCAGTAAGTGAAGAAAACAGATTATGGCTCTGAGAAAAGAAGATGGTTCTATAACAAGAAATAGAGGAGAAATTTTGACAAGAGTGAAAGATTTCTACTCCAAATTATATGAAAGGGATGATACATGTACTCCAGACATCATGAAAGGTACCAGAGTTCTTCCAGTCCTCCCAGCAGAAGTTGCTCATGCAATCAAGAACATGAAGCGGGGGAAAGCTCCAGGAGAAGATGGAATTACTATAGACATCATACAAGAAGCAAGTGGAGAAATTGAAACAGTACTCGCCCAAATTTTCACTCGATGCCTTAATGAAGGAAAGATTCCTGAGGATTGGAACAATGCTACAATGATCCTGCTACATAAAAAAGGTGACATTGAGGATCTCAGGAACTACAGACCTATCAGCCTCCTATCAGTGGTTTATAAAATCTTCACTAAAGTTCTTTCACACCGCTTGAAGGTATCACTGGACATGGCTCAACCGAGAGAACAAGCTGGATTCAGGAGTGGCTACAGCACAATAGATCATATCCACGTACTGAGAGAACTAATTGAAAGAGCGAGGGAATACGAACTTCCATTGTGCATGGCTTTTATCGATTATGAAAAAGCCTTTGATTCGGTGAAACCATCAGCAGTTACCACGGCTCTGAAATCCTGCGGTATTGAAGATGCATACATTAATATTATTAATAACATCTATGAAAATGCAAGTGCAAAGATTCGGCTGTTTGAAAATACAACACACATAAAAATTGGAAAGGGAGTGAGACAAGGTGACACCATATCTCCGAAGCTCTTTAATGCCACATTGGAAAATGTCTTTCAATCACTGAACTGGGAAAACAAAGGGATAAAGATTAATGGAGATTATCTAACATACCTTCGTTTTGCTGATGACGTAGTCATTTTTGCAACTACCCCATCAGAGCTGCAGAGTAGGATCCAGGAACTTGCTGACAAGAGTAAAGAAGTGGGATTAAAAATGAACTTTCAGAAGACAAAAGTGATGTTCAATGCTTTTACAAGAAATGAAGATTTATCGATTGATGGAGAAAAGCTGGAGATAACAGATACGTATGTTTATCTTGGACAGCTGATATCAAGTGAGGGTCACATTGATGAAGAAATTAATCGGCGTACAAAACTTGCCTGGAGAGCTTTTGGAAGAAACAGCATAATTTTCAAGAGCAATATGCCATTATGTCTTAAAAGAAAAGTGTTTGATCAATGCATCCTTCCAGTGCTTACGTATGGTGCAGAGACGTGGACCTTAACTAAAAGAGACATACAAAGGCTGCAGACAACTCAAAGTAGCATGGAGAGGTGCATGCTTGGTATAACCAGGAGAGATAAGAAGAGGAACTCGTGGATCCGAAAAATGACGAGAGTGGAAGACATCATGATCAGAGTTAAATCCCTGAAATGGCAATGGGCTGGACATACTGCCAGAAGGACAGACCATAGATGGACAGCCGAAATTTTAGATTGGATTCCAAGGGACAGGAAAAGGCCCAGAAAAAGACCACATGGGAGATGGGTGGATGAAATTCGTAAATATGCGGGAGTGACATGGAGGAGACTGGCACAAGACAGAGCGTTGTGGAGGAAACTTGGGGAGACCTTCGTCCAGCAGTGGATTGATAATGGTTGACAATGATGATATTGTTAAGTATTATGTAAAAATTTTAATGCACTGCAGAAGTATACTTGTTTACTACTTTTTACTACCGTGTGTTACAACGCTTTGGAGAATATTGGATATTAAACCTTATTCATATTTCGGGATGGCGTTTAAAGCATTTTCGTTTGGCTTTAAAATTCTTGGTCAATCGTTGCACCACTTATAATCAGATCAATAAGGTATTTTCATGACAAACTAATTTAATTAGCAGTGTCACTCCATTCAACTGGCGCTGGGAACTTTTTGAAGTCATAAAATCTGTATATTTGTGACGTCACACTATCTCCTGAAGTCTCCTGAATTTTTTAAAATTTATCTCCTGATTTTTTTGATTCGTCTGGCAACACTGAACTGAGGATATATTGTCGATTTGACAGTTTTAAGATGAAGGCTGTTCAGTAGGAAAGGACGCACCAATGCCAATTCTGTAAATTTTATACAAGCGAGAATATGTGGAACATAGTTGTCTTTGTCGTCGCTGCCTTCATAGCAACGAAATGAGAGCTAGTCTGATGAGTTGAGAGTGTTTTTATTGTTTTTTAATCTAGGCTTCAAAAACATTGGGTATATAGTTCTGGCGTAGATAATTAGTTTAATGTAGGACGCTTGCACCTGTGACGTTCTCATTAAGAAATCTCACATTGTTAGGATCTAAGCACTGTCTTCTGACAGTGGTCGTCAAACACCGAAGGAAGGCAATAAAAGGCAGGTGACACAAATGAGAGCCAGCAACTGATGCGGGAATGACCTTGAAGCAACTTCCGGTCAGGTTCAATAGCGAACAAGACAGAAAACGGATTTGAAAGTTGGCGCATTCATTGAAATTCTTTGGAGTGCAACTTAAACGTAATGACGGGTGATTTTGACTGGCAATCATTAGCTTAGTCGACAGTCTTAAACCATCGAAATAATCGGTTATTTGCAAGAATATTACAATCAAGAGAATTAATTGTTTATTCACTGCCTCTCAAGTCAGGTACCATCGCCTCTAACACTAACTTATTGAGTGAGCCGATCTGATTGGCTTGCGCTCCCTTGCGCAGAAAAAATGGCAGTATTAATGAAAGGAACGTGTTTCTTGACATAATACCAGGGATGGCGTATGCGTAAAGAACCAAACACTGTGTGCGTGTAACTTTCAAGCTGACACAGACATTCGTATACCCTGCACGTCAGTGAGTATCTAATGTCTATTGATGTCATGTACGCATAACGGTAGTTGCATTACTCCTAATTCCTGCAGCGAGCAAAATCACGGTATGATAAACCACCTTCTCTGAGACCAACGATTCTACATCTTTCGAACTCCGGCAAGTGTTCGTGTGGTTGTCTAGTCCTCCAAGGTGGCATGTTTCCATGTTAAAAACTGTGAACTGTCGAGTTTAGCGATAGCATGTTTAAACATCCGCTTTCTGTACGCCTTGTTTTATACCCCTGGTGTGACGTTTCCGATAGCGTTGCGCGCACCTCCTAATTGCGTGTGCACTGCAATAGTATTAATTTGCATTTCCTATGGTGCCCTATGCAACCTGCAAATTTCATGCAAATCCGAGGTTTTGCCATTTCTAGTAACAAAGTATAATGTAAATGTGAATGTAAGTGAATATAAACTGTATAACACTAAGATAGTCTATCATAATTTGTAAAAAAATCCCAATTTAGGTTTTGTTTAATTATGAAAGACATCTTGGAATAAGCTAAGCTGATGACTACACCGGCTCTATACAAACAGTATGTTACACAGCAGAACAGAAAATATATTTTTTTCAAGTAAAAAAGTTTAAAGTCTAAAAAGTTTTTTTCCGAGTGAAAAACTTTCAAAATTATTGAGTCGTTGCAATTCAATTTGAGGTCAACAATTCTACCACTGAGTAATCCTGCTCATATTTTAAACGCATTGTGGACTAAACAGTTTCTTCATAATGGCAGATAAAGCAGCCATTTGAAGGTGAAACAATTGCATTTACGTGAATTGTCAGGATGATCACGTTTCTCATGTTATTTGTCAAGAAAGGTTTGAGCAGAAAAGAGATCCGAAAGTCATCCCTGATTCAAAATTTTGTGTCGAAAAACACTTACGATATTTCAAAGGAAAGAAATAGCATTAATCACTTTTTCACGAAGGAATGTCATATTTTAAAGTAATACCAACCGGAAAGTTAGGAAAAGGTTTTGCTGCCTTTTGTTTCTTCCAGTAGGAATATTTTGAATTAATTTACTAAATTTCTGTTTTATCCTTTTGTTTCGTCAAAACGATTTGTAAAATTGAATACAGATTTCCTTTGAGAATAATTTTGTAGTAAAAGTCGTCATTAGCTTTTCGTGGAACTGTGTTTTGTAGAGTACATTACAAGGATAATAAGTCGTGTAATCAAAAGGCCCATCTGTTTTTGGAAGTAAACGATGTACGTATATTTCGGGATGGAAGTTAACTCGAACAGTCTGGTTGTTTATTAATCAAATGTAAAAGTGAGTTTCAAAAGTTTTCAGAAGTGTTCCGACCAACTATGATGGTTAAATTGCGAAAGTATCCTGCAAAATAGATTTATGTCAATATTCTTATTATTCGCCGTATCTCTGCTTAAAGAATATATAAAATATTTTTTTTAGTTTTTGCATTATAATGTATTTTACACTTTTTATGACTATTTTTAAAAGCTGTGTTACAAATCTTTTCTCAGTAATCGTAATTTTATCAGAACTATTCAAATGGAGGTATCCTAGAAGTTTTAGATGTGAAAGTTAAAGCTAAAATCTAACAGTTTAATATCTAAAAAATCGAATTGTTATTTGAAATGTTATTTTTGTTCGTTGATGAATATAAACTGTTTCATAGATCACACAAAAGCCTTTCGTTAGGCACCGCATTTTTATTACATTGTTAACTATAGTAAAATTACAAGTGATTAATTAACTCGTATCTAATTGGGCACTCGGCGATGATCTATTGCTTGGTCTCTGGAAATATGTTCTGCATATGAGGTTAAATTGAAGAGATGTTAGTTGCGAGCTGAACTACAAAACATAACTATCTCTTGCGGATACAACATAAGATACATATTTATGTTAGAAAAATGTTTTTGTTCGCAACTGAATTAACTGGCATCATTTACATTTTACCTTTCGTGTTTGTAATACTTCATGTGAAGGGCCCGGGCCCCTAGGCCACTACTACTTAGTACGACAATGCAGCAAATTTTGTATATGTAAATCTGCATTGTATGAAATTACCGATGATTTGTTTTTGTTACCGATATCAGGTTTTTCGACAAACACCTCTGATGACTAATGTAGAAATTCAGGTAAGTGTCTTAAGTTTCTGAGAATTTTTTTAATTTTATGAGGAAAGTTCTCAAAGACACGTTTATTACACCGTAGGATTCGGGACCATTTTTCAGTGCTTTCACTGAACAATACTCTAAAACTTCAGCGAATGAGGAGCATGAAGTGCACAAATTAGTATTTGAACTAATTACTTATAAATTCATTTATTCCTGACATGTGTTCAGCACTTGGCATGCGAAATCATAAATTAAAATGTCGTATTTACAATGCAATAAAATTAAAAATTAGATGCCTTTCATGACGTTTGTAAAGATGTACGTTATCCGATCATGTAGGAGAGCAAAGGAAAAGAAAAATTCCAAATATAAACAATCTGACGTTTTTAAATTTTCGACTAACAAAGAAACACGAAAGTTGATTGTTCAAATGTTATTAGTGATTTCGTGAGAGCATAGTTTCAGAATTTTACTGTCTCGAGCTGCAAGATTAAATTTTTCAAGGAAATCAGTAGAATTTAGTTATTCATCCGATGCAATCCATTAATTTCTCGCTTTCATTGCTTTTGTAGACAGGAATACTTCCCATTTCAGGAGTCATGAAACATCTGATATTTGTTTGATGGGATAAAATATTTTGCTGGGGTTTCATTTTCAATAATTGCATAAATTGTGAGTGCTACAAATTTTGAAATGTATTCTGTGGTAGAGGTAATTATTTTTTTAAATAAAGTGGTACTAAAAATGTTGACACTTTTATGTCTGAAAAATGCAATGGCGGAAAGTGAAGAAAGAATACCAAGGAGAAAACGTCTGATACCAACGAAATTTATACAGCATAATAACGGAAAACAGAGGATAACGTAATCAAACCATTATGGCAAAATACAGCTGTATTGATCATTCGTCCGTGATGGGTCCGGGTTCGAATCCCGGTGAGGCATGGATGTTGTGTTTATCTTACGGCACTGGCTCTCTCCCTTCCCTCGAACCAGTGACCCTAAATTAGGGACGGGCGACTGCTTATAGCCCATTGAGTTGCTCACGGTGGTCGTTAAAACTCCAATAAAAAAACAAAAAAACAGCTGTATTTGCTGGTAAACTGAAAAATAACATTTCCATGTAACATGGTTAGTACGATTTTGAACCGCCATGAACTGCGTCACACTGTGCAATTCTGGCATGGAGTCTATCGTACAGATGTTGGATGTAAGTTTGGGGTTTTGAGTTCCAACCATCCTCAACCTGGATGCGTAAATCGGAGATGGTCGTGGCTGGCCGTGGAGACCGGATAATTCTTTGTGTTATAAAATCCCACACGTGCTCAATGGGGGACAAATCCGGTGAACGTGCAGGCCATGGAAGTTGTCTAACACCCTGAAGTGCATGTTGCGTTGCACGTGCCGTGTGTGGGCGTGCGTTATCTTGCTGGAAAACAGCACGATGGACCGACCTTACAAACAGCACATCAACGGGCTAAATGATGTTGTTGATGTAGGAGGTGCTGTTTAACGTACCCGATACGAACACTTGTTGTGTACGGGAGTGATAGCTGATCGCTCCCCACACCAGGAGACCAGGTGTAGGCCCTGTGTGTCGCTGGCGGCTGCAGGAATAGTGGAGACGCTCCCCTGTGTGTCTGCGAACACGCATACGGCCATCTGCGGCTCCCAAGCAGAATCTGCTTTCATCGCTGAACACGACAGATCGCCATTGCGTTCTCCAGTGCAGACGTTGGCGACACCATTGCAACCGTTCCTGACGGTGGGCTGGAGTCAAAGGTACACATGCCAGAGGCACACGTGCACGTAGTCCTGCATCCAATAGACGGTTGCTGATTGTTCGCACAGTCACCTCAGGTGCAACGGCAGCTCGGATTTGCGTCGCAGTGGATGTTTTGCTTGCACGATTGAATAGTTAAAAACTTACATTTAGAAATTGATATTTATCTGCAAGTAAAAAAATAAATAAAACCAGCTACACTGGCAAGCACTTTTAAGGCTACTTTAGCCTCATCATCAGGACCAATTGCGCGAAAGGATGGTTACAGGCATTTATATACAATCATGGAATAACAAATGGTGTGGCCAAACTGGAAATGGCATGTTACAAATAATTATATGTACATTAAACTCACATATTTGGAGATCCAACAGTTGAAGCATTTAGCTGGTTCAGCAGCTGAATCCAAGGTCTAGGTATAATTACAGGGAAATCGTCATTACAACACTTGGAGGACAACCGTGTAACACACAAACATTCAGCAAGCAACAAAGAATGTTTATGAGGTGCAGATGCAATCCGTGTGCTACTACTCCAGTCAGTGGCGCAAGGGTTCACCTCGTGCAACTGTGCGGGCTAAGGCAGAAGATAGAGCCAACATCAACTGCATATTTGTGCTCTGCCACCCGTACTTACACTTAACGTAGGGTATAGCCAATATAGGAGGTGTCTTCAAAATACGGTGAATAAGAAACCGGATTGTTTATCTTGAGTAAGATAAAGTGCAACTTGAAAGGCGAGCTCTTCAGCGATATTCACCAAATCCAGCGTGTTGTGACAAACAGACTGAATGACGTTCCAGTTCAGGATTTTCAGCGTGCCGTCGAATACCTGTACGAAAGTTCTCATCGTTGTGTGGAGTTGGAAGGAGATTTTTTAAATATGTCTATGTGATTGACAATTCAAAATATAGTTCCTTGTTTTGATATTTTTTTTTTCTCATTACTTTAGGGTCACAACTGGGTGATATATTTTGTGCTAAATTGTAAGACCAAAATGACAGGATTCAAAGTTGCTGATTTTCATGATGTGCCTAAATAACAGAGGGTTTCTCTGTGTCAAGAAAATAAATGCTTGTAGGAGCTCAGATAAGCAATAATATATAAGATTTGGGATAGTACGACTTAACACAAACATAAAACGAATTTTGTTAATTTAAGGTTAAATGAACGTAGATAATCACTTGTAAGGTACATAAAACTGGAACAGGCTGTTTCATTTGAAACGAAACACTTCACAGTACGACAGGTTTGAACATATTCGCCACATTTACATAATATTGTGTAAAACATTTGAAATATGGAGGTCAGGAGATCAAAAAACAAGGCATGATGAGGATAATTATTTCGCTTGAAGAAACAGTGTTTTTAGAAAATGCTAAATAAATTTGATAAGAAAAGGAGAAATACATGTTTTAGAAAATTTAAAAAGCTTGTGAAATTCACATCATATAATTGGTGCAATAATGTTGAGGTAAAGAAAATACCTAAGTTTGTGCTATTAGCTGGCTCAAAAGTGCAGCCGATGTTACCAAGCCTTTCGATAAAAATATCATGCATAACCATGCCATTAAGAATGATTTTAAGGCCCTCATTTATCACTTTTACGACAGATAAAGAAATATCTTAATATTTAGACATTTAAGTTCACTTCAAACTCATGATACGGAAATGTGACTACATCTAGTTAAATTATTATAGGAAGGCGTGTGTCTTTGCTGACACAAAAACTGCCTGATCGACACAAAATCGCATTCCATGCATGTAATAAAAGTAAATGAGGGGAATACTGGCTTTTAAGGTATGAGGATAAAGAAAATTGCGCTGAAACTCTAGAAGGGCACACTACCTAATATAAATTTTACCCTAAAACTGAGTTTTAAAAGAACTTTCAGTAGCTAGCGCAGAAAATTTGTTAAAATATTTTTCCGTGTTTTTCTAATATGATATTTTACAGTAGGGACATTTACAATCCACAGTTGTTTAAACGTTTTTCTAATAAGGTGTCCCTGCCATAATATCAAGAGAAAGCACCAAAAATTCACAGCGTAAGGTTTCTTCATTGGTGTGTTATTTATCACATCACACAGCAAGTGACGTAAATTTTCCGAATAATGTTTCATTCTCTCATTTCAACTTTTGTCTATGTGTCATGGCCAGTACGGTGTGTATACCATACTACACGTGATTTCTTTCTCTGCGGATACTTGATATCAAAAAATTAAAAGAAAGATATTATTAGTAGCTTCTAAAAGTAATGTGATCTGTCGGTGAAGAAGCTGCATTAACTCTCGAATACACAAAAGAGCAGCTTTATTTTTAATCTATATTATAAGAACTTCGTCATATTTATTTAAAACAATATACTTCATTGCTTCATTCGTATGGTTTCCTCTGCCCGATTTAGTTGTTTTAAAGTTTTACGTACTTCAAGTATTTCTTTACCACATACTAAGCATTTAATTGCATTTACAACAGCGTGTCATGGGAAGTACATTTTTTATTACTAGTAGCGCAATTTAAGGCGTATATGAGTTAAAATCCCTTTTTTAATCCTTTAATGCCATATTTTGGCCTGAAAAGTTTACGTTGCCGTTTGGTTCTCCTGCGGTTTCCGTGTATTTTTTCAACTCCATCACCGGCGTCGACAGAAAAGGCAACGATGTGTGTCGTCGCGTGATTTGAAGAGACTACGGTAGCAGGTATAATTCACCCAAAGATGAGAGATCTCTCGAGACCTATGCATATGGTAGAAGGCAAATCCAGTGCGATTAAAGGCTAACCAATCAAACTTCAGCGAAAAACAAAAAAGCACGTGATCCTTCAGGTTGGTGACGAAATCGTACATTTCTTTATTCCTTTCACACGTTCTACATGAATTGACAATTCTTTTTCTTCAGCCAGCTATAATTCTCTCTTTCAAATTTTGCTTCAATAGCCAAATAATAAAGAAAAACATTTATACTGGTGGTCTGTCAGGACACGTAGGGCCGATAACAGGGGTAAAAGTGTCAAATACATGAGAATGAAAATTATGATATACAGGGTGCATAGGAAAGTTCATTTAACCTGGAATAACTTGCGAGCGGGGAAAGGTACAGTTATGCAAGTGAGATAACGGTATAGTGAATCAACTACGCCAGACAGAATGCAACCAATAGCAGGGCCCCTAGTGGCGAAATGCGGAAGTTAGCTATTGAAAATCGAAAACGAAAAGAGATGGAGCAAAATTTCCAATTACAAAGTTGTACAGCATCAATTAATTAGTATAAAACGAGATTTGTTTCACACGGATAAGATACATTTTCGCCTGAATACCCTACAGTGTCAGAAATCGATGCGCGACGATTTGAATCTGCATATTCACATTTCGCAAAAGTAGCCATATGCAAATGCAGAACGTGATGTTGTGCCGTACCTACGCTATAAAAACCAGTAGCAGGATGTACCCTGATCAGAAGTTTGGTCTACGTACGCTGTGTCAGAATGACGAGCTTGGATTTCTGGTGTTACGTAAAACATCAGGTGTATGCAACAGCGCCTACAAGTCTGCTGGATCTACGTCGTCGTGTTACAGATGTTTGCAATAGTGTTACACCTTCCGTGTTGAGGAACGTGCATGTAGAGTTACTTTTACGTATATAAATGTGTATCGTGGGAAATGGCGAACTCTTCAAACATACTGGACATTAACTTTTTATAACTGTGCGCTAGTTTGCCTTTTTTTTGTCTGACGTCATCAAACTGTATTGACATAAGTACGCATTTATTCAATAAATTGTGTGTATTTGCTCATACCTATGTTTTTCCCTTCAAACGGTCACTCAAGAGGTCGAACATCGATTTCGGACATTTTAGGGTATTCAGTCGACAATTTATCTTATCCGTGTGAAACAAATGTCGTTTTGTACTAATTAATTGATGTTCTACAGAAATATCCGTTCTACGAATAAAATACTTACAAAAATGAAGACACATTGTTATAATCACAATTGTTTCCACAAAATTAGTAATCCTTCAGAATGCTATGAACTGAAATGTATTCTTCGAGGGGACGAAGGAAAAGAGACAAGTGTCATATTTTCATGAGTCGAGAGGGGAAAAATTACTACTTGCAAAACTTTGTGACACATACGAAGTGTGCATTTTATATTAAAACGTATAATTTCAGTCCAAGGACTACTATTTTTTCCACTGTTTTTTTTTCGGTGTTTTACGATAAATCGGAAAACGTCATTGGACATTGTCGCATAGCAGATGATTTCTGTGACATAGGGACGTGTGACGTCCACAATTCATAATTGTTCCATATTTATTTTCTTATTGGGTAGTTGTGTTTTGCATTTTTGAATAAATCGAAAGAGATCATTGGACATTGTTTCAGAGTAGTTAGATATGTGTGACAGCTGAGTCGTCGCCAAGGGGATGCGCGGGTGAGTTGGAGTCCACACTGAAATTTGTTTTGCTCACCGAATTCTAAAAGTACCAGTTTTCCCCTTTTTTTTTAAACTTTAAATTCTGAACTTTATCAAAGTAACAAGATTTATCGTTTCCTTCGTGTAGCCAAATATATTGCTTCCATAGGAATTCCTCTGATTACTTCTCCGTAAATACGTTTTCAAAATAGCTTTCTCATGGCCATGAAAATTCAATTGTGCTGCACGCTTACAAATCTTTAGTTTAAGCATCTTTCATGTTAGTATGGCCAGATGTGAATGAGGAGTATTGCCAGATCTCTTGGCACTGCTTGTGTTCATGCGTATATTTGCAAAATATACGATACAGTTAACAAATCAAAAAATATATTTCCTCACAATATGAGTGAGCAGAAGAGAAATGGATGCAACGTTTAACACAAGTGATTATTGCCTCGTATTCTTAAGCTCACCAGTCACGAAACTACCGTCTGCCGGAATACTGTCCAAATCTACATCCATCTCACAAAAATTAAACTAGCCGCTGTTCTGACACAATAAATATTGTGGCACCCACTCGCAACTTTCTTCATAAGGCATCTTCAAATTTCTTTCAATATGGAGTCGACCGTAATAGTTGGTTGGGGACCGTCGAGAAAGCGCTAAGATGACGTAGGCCTGTAGTAATAAAGCACAGAGGGCGATCAGAACGCTCTGTTAGGAAATGTGAAATCGCAAACTGAACAATTTCTAAAAAAGATTTGAAAAAGGTCGCTCTCACAAATTTAATGCTCATTATTCTGCTTGTAGAGACAAAGGGTTGTTATTTTACTTTTCCAACAGATTGCTCTGTTAGGAAAAGTAAAATAACAAACTAAAGAATTTCCGAAATGTGTTTCGAAAAATGTTACGCTAATAAATTTAATGTTCTTCAATAAAGCAAATATTCGATGTGATTGCGCATAAAGATAAATAATATCACCAATTTTTTTTGTTTTTTGGTTCGTGTATTAAACCATCACTGCGAGTAAATGGATAAGTTGTTAGTAGGTATCCGTCCTTAATTTAGGGCAACTGGTTGCACGGAAAGCCCGTAAGACAGACGCAATATCTATGATTCAGCATAGGTTCGAACTCCGCCCCATGTGGGATGAATAATCACTGAGCCACTGTAGCGGCCCATCCAACTTCAAGGAAGCTTTCTTTTTGTTTTCTTATCACCAGATTGTGAATTAGTTAAAGAGTACCACATACCCAGGTATTTTTGAACAACTGGTTCCACGGAAGGGAACGAACAAGGCCGTAAGACAGACGCAACATCTATGCTTCAGCATAGGTTTAAACTCCGCCCCATGTGGGATGAATAATTAAAAACCAGCCCTGAGATCATTGAGCCACTGTAGCGGCACATCCAACTTCAAGGAAGCGTTTCTTTTTGTTTTCTTATGACCAGATTGTGAATTAGTTAAAGGGTACCACATGCACAGTTGGTCTCACTATATTCCAAAAGAAGGTAATTGTAAAAAGTGCGAGAATTTTCCTTAAAATTACCTTCAAAGGACATCAGAATAAGGTGAAAAGGAGATCTGCAATAGGCAGTAATCAAGCCTCAGTTAATCCTTATTTGCTCTGACCATCGTCAGCACTTTATGTCTTCCAACAAGTGAATGTTTTACTTCCTCTAATTTGAGTTTTGCAGAAACTTTTTTTTTTAAAAAGGCACATGTGTTTCATCCTAAATTATTGTACTTACGTGCAAGTAAGTAGACATTAATTTAAATTCTGTGAGACGAATATAATTTTAACTATCTCTAAAAAACACTTCCTATTGCTCAAACATTTTTGTATTTTTTCGAAAATTATAATTTTGCCTCCAAGAGATTCTTCGCATGTGTGTATGTGATTAATATTTTCTATAGTAAAAACATCTCGGAAAACACCTTTCTTTGTTTAATACCATTCTTTATGAAGAATATTTTAATCGCGTTGTCTTTATCAAATAACTCCCTGCTTTTCCTAGTGTGATAACATTTATGATACGCTTTCCTCCACATCCCTTATAATTGTTCATACTGAAAACCTTTCTTCCGGAGATATCTTGCGTTATGAATAAATATTTTGTTTATCTTTCGGATGTTAATAACAAACATTTCTGTCGCTAATAAGATTAAGAAGACATTTCAACCTGTAGTTGCGTTACCTATTTAAGAAATCATCTTGCCTGTTGTTTTGTCGATTTTCAGTCATTATGAAGAGCATTAAGGAGAAATTTCAAAGAATTAGAAACATTCATTCTTTATTTATTCTTTGTGCTACTCAATACAGAATGGAAACAATCAAATGTTTTTCTTTTATTAGTCCGGTCAAATTAGGGTTTTCAGATGAAATAAATATGAAAGTTTTGAAAATTGGCACACTTGTTTATAGGTATCTAGTGAAGATTATACCAACAGTCCTGACTAATCAGACGTGAGCTCCAGCCGCCATCTTGAAAAATAAGTACGTTTTTTTCGGCTTTCCGTGAATATCTTGAAAACGGTTAGTCGTAACCCAAAAATAATATTTACAAAATTGAAGCTTACAAATTTTCGTACAAAAAAGGTTATTTTCACTTTTTCTTGTGTCTCTAATAGTTTCTGAGATAATCGGATGTCAATGTACTTTTTCGCTGATTCCTACGTTATCACTATGGTTTTTCATATAAATAAGCTCAACACTTCTGAACCGTCGGTTTTCTTGAGAACGAGTTCTGAAACACTATTGTAGAGCGTCAAATTCTCTTCAAAATGGGTATCTTACTTATTTTATAACTCCAGCAGGTCAATAGATATAGCTGCTCAATAGATCTCTCTAAATATTATATAATATTATACAAACCATATGTAATGGTTTAATTATATGTAATGGTATAATGGTGGTATAAATGGTATATGTGTACATACATACATACGTACGTACATACGGTCTCCAGATCGAGTGGCAAACTCTTCGGACGCATGCACAGTTGGTATTTCGATATTTGCCCATTCTGGGCTTTCGTTGACTGGACTATCTTATAATTTTTGTTCCAGGAGTAGTCAGAGAATAATACGAGTGTCTTGCGTTCACTATGACAGAAAAGTGTTTACATGTGAAAGAGATATTAACGAATCAGGCGTTGGTGTTTCGCTAGTGGGGGAAAAAGGAAATCGTTATTAAGAGCTAGCACTGCAAGGAATCACAACAAAGGCTCCCAGCTCAGTGGCCTAACATCCTTGAAAATGCATACTTTGTGCTGGAAAAATTGCACGAGAATGGATAGCATAATGGCTGCTGTGAAAAGGCAGTCTAAGGCCTCAACAGCATTACAAATTGAAGACGACCATCCTGTGACTTTGAAGTCTTCACTACGACGTTTGACTTCAAAACGAAGTGTTGTTTTTTTGTACTGAAGTGATTGACGGATAATCCAAGGCCAGAGAGAGGAAGAAACCCAAAGACAGACGTATGTTCGAAGCTTTTCGGTGAAAGATATGGTTTTTGATGCAGCCGATAAAAGGAAGGATAAGTGGGCAGAAGAAGTGAAATTTCTCCTGCTCACCATAAGTGATTTAATAGCTGCTGAAGGAGTATACCACCTAGACTGTTACACGAAATTATTTCTGCATACTACTCCAAAAGGAGCCAAACGTGGGCGTCATGAAAGCGATTTTGTTTTAGCAGCTATGGAAGCAATTTAATCGTTTCTACAAAATAACGATGACTCCCAATATGCCCTTTCAGAATTACGTTCCGCAGTAACAGGGCGTGTCCCTGATGATCACAGAATAAGAGCCAAACTCATACAAACATACGGAGAGCGTGTCATAAGTGCAAGATTTGGAAGAAAAGTTCCGATCGTCTGTTTTATTGACACAGGTATTAAAATCTTGAATTCATGGCACGACAACAAAGCGAAAAACAAAACTGAGGAGCGATTCAGAATCGTGGAAATTGCGGCAGAAATAATAAGGCAGAATATCCAGTCTCAGGTGTATGATGAAACCATCTACCCTCCTGGTTATAACTACCTGAAAGACGTGAGTAGTTGCGTTCCCACAACATTACTTACTTTCCTGGAGGACCTGGCAATGAAGAAGACAAAAAACATTGAAAAGACAAAGAGTTCCATTGCACAATCTATTTTCTCTGCTGTGCAACCACGATCTTTCATGGCCACATATTAAAGAGCCTTGGCCTATTTCTATACAAGAAATACGGCTCCAAAAACTTGGTAAACCTTGTATCTAATTTAGAATTCTGTTCATCATAATATAAGCTCAACAGCTGGTAATCTCAGCCATTTTTCACGTTCAACGGGGCATGAATGAGTCATTCAGTCAGTTCGACAACGTTGACTTTAATGTCTGCACGATCAATGGATTAAATACTTTTCATGCTATGAGTAGCATTAGATGTATTACCCCAGCTAGGTCAGTCGAAAGAGGAACAGAAATATTAAGATGCCAAACTCAAAACTTGTGGAGAACTTGAAGTTCTTCCACTGGAAGTATTCCAGTGGAGGAATGGAGCACCTGCTATAGAGACCTCCCTCAACTTGTCCCGCTAACATTCATTCACAAAGTCGGTATCCAACGTCAAACCGGATATTTCTGCGCTGCCAGCAGAATCGGCATATGCCAGTGACAACTAAAGAACCTTTCACCCCTGAGGCAGTTCTAAACCTCAAACTCTGCAAGTGGTCCACTGGTTGTGGTGAGAGCAACTGTGGGTGCAGAAAAGCTGCAATCAATTGCACCACCATTTGCCACAACTGCCATGGCGAATGCCTAAATGGCATCAGTGTGATACTAGAAGAGGACGACGAGGAAGCCGACGACTTGGAACGACTTCCTAAGACCAGCGATGAGGATGATCCAAGAACATCTACGTCAGCTGTTGATGAACCAGTCTCAGGACCCTCCCACTGAAGGAAAAAACAGAAAAAGTAATATACATTACATTTTTAGAACGAAATGTAATGTACATCAATTTTAATTTCAATCAATTTCTAATCATTCAATCATGTATCCAATAAATCAATCATGGTATCAGGAAATTGATACTCTAATCTATTATATATCAATAATGAATCCGGTTTGGCTTACATTTTTTATTTTTCATCATATTTACCTGTCATTCCCACCCTTTAACATTCATAAAGGTAAGTGTTCGGCTCTGTGATGTGATGGTCAAATTAGATAGTGATAGCTTGTAATGTACACATACAGCTATATCTATTGACCTGCTGTAGTTAATAAAATAAGTAAGATACCCATTTTGAAGGGAATTTGATGCTCTACAATAGTGTTTGAGAAATGTTTCTCGAAAAGCCACCGACGGTTGAGAAGTTATGAGCTTATTTGTATGAAAACCCGTAGTGATAACGTAGGAATCAGCGAAAAATTACATTGACACCCGATTATCTCAGAGCTACAAAAAGGTGAACATAACCTGTTTTGTAGAAAATTTTGTAAGCTTCAATTTTGTAAATATTATTTTTGGACAACGACTAACCGTTTTTGGAGATATTCAGGGAAAACCGAAAAAACGTACCAATATTTCAAGATGGTAGCTATAGCTCACCTCTGATTCGTCAGGACTTTTGGCATAATCTTCACTAGATACTTATAAACAAGTATGCCAAGTTTCAAAACTTTCATATTTATTTCTTATATTTGCCCATTTTCCGCCTTCGTTGACTGGGCTATATGTCATGCGACAGTATTTTAATTCTGAGTTAGGTAATCACTTAAAATCTTTTAACCTGAAAGAGATATCTATATTTTCCCCATACGTTCCCACAACACAAAGAGTTTTGAAGTCAGTATTTAGGATATAAAAAGATGTAATCTAAGAACATAAAATGTTTTAATAAACACTATAATATTGAAATGTATTATATATTTTAAATACATATAATTTTGGAATGCTTAAAATATGTTCTGCGAATCAAAGAATTTCAGAATAGAGTGCTACAAAACCTGTTGATTGCAACTACATCCATAAATGCTCAACGAAGTAATTATCATTAACATTCTGGAGAAAATGAAATAAAGCAGAAAACCAGAACTACTATTCATTACAGTACGCTGATAATACACAGTAGAGTCGCATTATTTTGCCCATCTACTACTTTTGACGTCAACAGCTCACAGCCAATGAAAGAAGGCACGTGCTGTGAGCTGGTTTGGAGGGCTCCCCTTGACAAATGTCAACCCCGCCTTCTCGTGGTGCATCCTGTTCCCACTAAAGGGGCTCTGACGACCGCCCATAGCGGCATAACTATACCATCGGGATCAGAGGAAATTCTATCCCACACTCACCAACCCGCTTGGCCAACGTGGTGAGTTATGGCCAAACCCCTCCAAAATGATTCCACAACTTAAATCTTGGCCCTCAGTCTCCGGCAGCTGGAATGTACCTGGCCAAGGCAGCTGCCAGTGCGACATGAAGGCAGAGGGTGCTAAGAATCCCCGGAGGACCGGACTAGGCTGCCATCTGATGCTGACCTTGGCTACTTACAATGGACGCTCCCTATCTTCTGATTCAAGGCTTCTTGAATTGGAAGAGGAACTACAAAGGATCAAGTGGGACATCGTGGGGCTAAGTGAGGTAAGGAGAAAAGGAGAAGATCTCATCGAACTGAAAAGTGGACATCTCTTCTACTATCGTGGGACAGATACTGGCAGAACTAGTGGTGTTGGATTTATAATAAACAAGAAACTGAAGGATAAAGTTGTAGAAGTTGAAAGTTCCTCTGACAGAGCTGCACGACTTGTTATCCAACTCTCGAAAAGATACCAGGCTCAGATTATTCAAACTTATGCACCCACCACAAGTCATCCTGAAGAAGAAATTGAAGAATTTTACGAGGAAATTCGTGATCTAAATAATAAAGGTAAGCAGCACTTGAAGATAATTATGGGAGATTTCAATGCAAAAATAGGGCAACGGCAACAGAATGAAACTTCAGTAGGTAAATTCGGTCATGGCAACAGAAACCAGCGTGGAAATACTCTCGTTGAGTTTGCAGAGGCAGAAGGGTTTTTCATCTTGAACTCCTTCTTCAAGAAAAAGCCACACAGGAAATGGACATGGAGACATCCAAATGGGACGACAAGTGAAATTGATTTTATTATGTGTAACAAAAAATTCGTCATAGAAGACTGCAGTGTCCTAAACAAGTTCAACACAGGTAGTGACCATAGATTGGTGAGATGTAAGATGCACCTCAACACTAAACTTGAACGTGGCAAGCTCATAAGACAAACAAAATCTATTGACATAACCAAACTTAAAAAACACCATAATACCTTCAAGTTAGAACTGAAGAACAGGTTCTCTGCTTTAGAAGGCCTAACATCGGAAGAAGTGGACATCTCTGAAGTTAACAGAAAAGTAACCAAAGCTCTTATGGAAACAGCAACAAAATTAGCTGGGTCTAAGAACAAGTTGCATGTGAACAAATTATCAGGAAAAACCAAAATGTTGATGCAAAAAATAAGAGAGATGAGGACAACTAAAGAAGATGTGACTTCCAAAGTGGAATATATAGAGCTATGCAAGACAGTAAGAAAACGTATCACTGAAGACGTAAGGAAATTCAACTGTGAACTAGTGAGGAAAGCAATTGAAAACAACCAAAGCCTAAAGATAGCAAAGGGACATCTCAGTAAGGGAAGAAAACAGATTATGGCACTGAGAAAAGAAGATGGTTCTGTAACAAGAAATAGAGGCGAAATTTTGACAAGAGTGAAAGATTTCTACTCCAAATTATATGAAAGGGATGATATATGCACTCCAGACATCATGAAAGATACCAGTACCAGAGTTCCTCCAGTCCTTCCAGCAGAAGTTGCACATGCAATCAAGAACATGAAGCGAGGAAAAGCTCCAGGAGAAGATGGAATTACTGTAGACATCATAAAAGAAGCAAGTGGAGAAATCGAAACAGTACTCGCCCAAATTTTCACTCGATGCCTTAATGAAGGAAAGATTCCTGAGGATTGGAACACCGCTACAGTGATCCTGCTACATAAGAAAGGTGACATTGAGGATCTCGGAAACTACAGACCTATCAGCCTCCTATCAGTAGTTTATAAAATCTTCACTAAAGTTCTTTCACACCGCTTGAAGGTAGCACTAGACATGGCTCAACCGAGAGAACAAGCTGGATTCAGGAGTGGCTACAGCACAATAGATCATATCCACGTGCTGAGAGAACTAATTGAAAGAGCGAGGGAATATGAACTTCCATTGTGCATGGCTTTTATCGATTATGAAAAAGCCTTTGATTCGGTGAAACCATCAGCAGTTACAATGGCTCTGAAAACCTGCGGTATTGAAGATGCATACATTAATATTATTAATAACATCTATGAAAATGCAAGTGCAAAGATTAGGCTGTTTGAAAATACAACACACGTAAAAATTGGAAAGGGAGTGAGACAAGGTGACACCATATCTCCGAAGCTCTTTAATGCCACATTGGGGTGTTTTTCAGTCGCTGAGCTGGGAAAACAAGGGGATAAAGATTAATGGAGATTATCTAACCCACCTTCGTTTTGCTGATGACGTAGTCATTTTTGCAACTACCCCATCAGAGCTGCAGAGTATGATCCAGGAACTTGCTGACAAGAGTAAAGAAGTGGGATTAAAAATGAACTTTCAGAAGACAAAAGTGATGTTCAATGCTTTTACAAGAAATGAAGATTTATCGATTGATGGAGAAAAGCTGGAGATAACAGACACGTACGTTTATCTTGGACAGCAGATATCAAGTGAGGGTCACATTGATGAAGAAATTAATCGGCGTACAAAACTTGCCTGGAGAGCTTTTGGAAGAAACAGCATAATTTTCAAGAGCAATATGCCATTATGTCTTAAAAGAAAAGTGTTTGATCAATGCATCCTTCCAGTGCTTACGTATGGTGCAGAGACGTGGACCTTAACTAAAAGAGACATACAAAGGCTGCAGACAACTCAAAGAAGCATGGAGAGGTGCATGCTTGGTGTAACCAGGAGAGATAAGAAGAGGAACTCGTGGATCCGAAAAATGACAAGAGTGGAAGACATCATGATCAGAGTTAAATCCCTGAAATGGCAATGGGCTGGACATACTGCCAGAAGGACAGATCATCGATGGACAGCCGAAATTTTAGATTGGATTCCAAGGGACAGGAAAAGACCCAGAAGAAGACCACATAGGAGATGGGTGGATGAAATTCGAAAGTATGCAAGGTTGACATGGAGGAGACTGGCACAAGACAGACCGTTGTGGAGGAAACTTGGGGAGACCTTCGTCCAGCAGTGGATTGATAATGGTTGACAATGATGATGATGATAGGCATTATTAAAACATATTACTCGTTGATGTCATGGATAAAAGGGGCAATTTAACCAATTTGCAAAAAGGGCTAATAATCGGCTTTCGGGCCAAGGGTGGCAGTATTTATGAAACAGCGCAGTTTGTGAACTGTTTGCGTGCTGCTGCGGGTAAAGTGTATCGTGATAGGAGAAATGACACAATTGCGAAAAAACGAAGAGGAACTGCGGAGCACCACGTGCCATTGATGCAAGAGCTGAACGTCTGCTGAGAAGGTGAGTGAGAGCGATCGACACGCTACAGAGAAGCAACTCACTGGCTGAATGAACCAGACCTCAACCGGAATTGTGTCTAAAACGCCAGTTCAACGAATCCTGCTGCGTACGGGCGCAGATGCAGACGGATGGCATTTGCACCTATGCTAACGAAGGTGCATCAGTAGAAAAGGGTTATATTTTCACGGTAAAATTGGCATTGGACCTCCGTTGATTGGCAAAGTACTGCCTTCTCCGATGAGTCACCTTTCCCGCTTGATCTATCGCATGGACTGTTGACGTATAAGGCGAGAAACATCGGAGAACAAACACACTTTAACCGTCGCTGGAAGAACACAAGTTGGTGGAGGAAGCGTAATTGTATGGGGGACGTTTTCATGGCATTCCCTGGCTCCAGTAATACCTGTGGAAGCTCTATGGACCTAATTTGTTATGAATCCATTCGTGCATACCACGTAAAGCCATACATGATGATTGACTTCCCTGGGGTGGAATAGACCTTCTAGCACAACAATGTGTCGTGTCACACAACTAGAAATGTCCGAGAGTCGTTTGAAGAGCACAATGGAAACTTTAAAATACATTCCTGGCCCACTAATTCCTCAGACTTAAGCCAAACTGTGCATCTGTGGAATCACCTCGATCGTATTGTTCGATCTATGGAGCCTCAACCACGCACCCTCCAGGAGCTTTCAGGCGCACTGCAGTCAGCATGGTTCCACATACCTGTGTACACATTCCAGCAACTTATTTAGTCACTCCAGCACGTCTAGCTGCTATCCGCTTTACACACGGCGGTTGCGCTCTATATTAACAGGTGGTCACAATTATCTGACTCGACAGTGAATAAATATGGGATGTGTCATACTTATATTATTATTATAAGCGTTGATAATATGATTTAAAGGTGTTTGGGATAAATTCACAATTTATAGTTTCCTCCATTATTTCAAATTATGATAGTGGAAAACGTACTGGCATCACTTGTGAAACAATATTTTACATCGTATTTGTGTAAATGCATGTCCAAAAAGCATGCTATTTTTGTTAAATAGTTACAGTTTTTAATCAGGAAAAAAGTATTTTTATAAGAATATGTTCCTACTTTTGTTTGCATATTCTTTTTTACTTTTCATTCAGCCTTTAATTAGGCCTGTGAACTTTTGAATACCATGTCTTAACTTGTTCCATAACCATGTGTCGATGCTGTTATAGTGCATTTCGCGGAGGTTTTAATTAATTTGAAGAACGTTTTGTCAAAGTTTTGGCGCATCCGCTTTTGTTGCCCATTTTTATACACGTGTAAAATCATTTTATTAAGGATTTTGTAGATTTGCAGGAGTATCTTTCACAAGATTATGTGAGGAAACTGTTTTATTATTAATGTAAGAAATTTTATTAACAACTAGGTGTCAATATCTAGAGGCATTGTTTTGCATAGGTAAGTTGTTCTACTTTTCCGTTCTCGCCGTCCATGTGTGCTGGTCCTTTTGCTGGACATTTCATTCATACCATCCCAATAGTATGATTTAGTACAACTTATTAAAAGTGTACGTGCAATTATCTTCTGAAATTATTTTCTGGGTAGACGGACGTTTAATATTTGTGTTTAGCACTCTCTGAAAACCTTTGGTGCATTAGTGTGTGGGTGGTTGGCGGAAGACAAGTTAACGTTCCTTCCAAGAAATTTTTATTGCGCAGGTTCAGTGGAACTTCATTTACACGTTTCACAGTAATACGGTTTTACTTTAATAAGGATTTCTGTGTTGTTGCCGATATTTTTCTGTGTTCTCTAACGCTTTTTTTTAACTCTGTTGTATATAGTTAATGTTTAGCGACTATACGTAAAATATTTCATTTCAGATAATAAAAAATACACCATCTGTAGTTTCTTTAATACTTCATGCGGTTAATTACAACTTTGAGAGGATCGATATTTGTTGCTGCGTTATTTCTTGGTGCAGCCAACGTTGAACTTTCATCCCATCATGGAATAGTATGATTTTTAACATCCGTTTGGCGAAATATTGGTATCACCTTTCATGTCACACACGCACATATGGGCTATTTAAAACTTGATAAATCTCTAGAACGTAACTTTGCTGCTGCAATATTCCATGAACACAGGATCCTCAGAGAAAAATGTTTTTGCTCACGAGTTCCGTTTGAAGTACATGCCTCAGATACTTAGTCGTGAGATTTTCACTTAATCCATAACCAGGATGTTTGTAAACAGATACATTCGTCAAAAGAAAAGTTTGATTTTCATAGGTTTCATGATTTTTTCAATGCGATAAAATGTTTTTAATTTGAAACGCTTTGTTTTCTTTCCCTGCCGACTGAACTTTGAATAAATAATTTTTAAGGAATATCTTATACTCCTTTAAAGCATAGATCCTATTACTTATGTTTAATATTTTGAAATGATTTGTACGTTTTTAAGGCCATCGCCTACGAAACGTTCAGCAGACGTTTCACTGTATTTTAAAAATCCCTTCCAGCATTGAAATATTCAAAAAACAACGGCGGCGGTTTAAGTAGCTTTAAATGTATGTCATAAATATAATATATTCACATCCCATTACTAGAAAAGAAAAAGCAGATGTTTAACATTTCAAGTTCAAAAGTTTCTCCGTCGTACGATATGAAATAATCAACAGTGAAGCAGACTAGTTGGACGAGAAATGCGTGGAGTAAAACATAGACACCTTAAGAGACACCCACGAAAAATGAGTATCTGTCTAATCATTTGTGTCAATGGTATTTATTGGTGAGACTTAGAACTCAGTTGTCTTATTATTTCTAGCTTCCTGGTCCTGCGAATAAACATGAAACCCAGTACTCGGCGATTCTATGTTATGAGATATAGCAATATATTTTATAACGCGTCTCGGGGTTTATACTTTGAAATGGAAATAACCGTGTCTTTATCAGTTTCTAAACGTGATACGAAATACCCTTTTTTTACCGAGGATGGTATATCTCTTTCCCCGTATACCACGTCTCTAACACATATTCCGCGTTAAATTGCGGCCCAGCAGTTACAGACGACTGGAACTCAACCGGCAATAAATTGTCTTCTCATTGCATCTAAAAGTTCATCTTTTGTGACCATGCAAGCCTGCTGCTTTTTGTTTTCCTGAATTGTTATAGTTGAACTTTTATGTCTATGAAATAACGGTTACCGTTTGTTTCATGTTCTAACAACAAGAGGATCGTCAATTATTTGTTAGTTATAACACATCAGTAGTTTGAAAACATTTGTCATAAATCTCTGCAGGTAAAGGAAGATTAAACAGAGAGAAAAATGTGTTTTTGTCTCTAAATGAGATCTGCAACTGTAATGCATATCGCAAAGCGATTAGAAAACTACGGAGGGAGGGAAATCTCTATTGTACCACGCTATACGCCATGTGGAAGTCACCTTGAACAATGATGATTTTCCGTGGTGTAAGGTTGAGCTTTAACTTTATTATTCGCACAATCAATTATATATACTGCTGGCCAACCAAAATGCAACACCAAGAAGGACAAGAGATAGCAAAACCAGATTCACTGGTCACATAACAACAGATACAAGGATGAAACGATTGAGATAACAGGCGCGTACGAGTTGCAGAACACGCAGCCATCAACAGTTCGTGTGGCCCCCATGATTGGCAATAACGGCCGCTACACGCCGCGGCATCGAAAGAAAGAGGCTTTGGATGTGGACTTGGGTATGTCGGTCCAGGCTGCTTGCACACGTTTCCACAGTTCATTAGGCGTAGTCGCAGGTGGTTCTTGCCGGGCAACTCTGTTGCCGATCAACGATCAGACGTGTTCGATGGGCGACATATCGGGAGAACAGGCGGGCCACGGCAGCAGTGAAACCTGGTGGGCCGTAAAGAATTGTCGCACGATGCGTGCCAGGTGCGGGTGCGCATTGTCCTGTTGAAACGTGGCCGCTGGCAGGTTCTGCAGGTAAGGGAGGACTACAGACTCCAAAACGTCGGAGCTGTAGCGGTGGCTGTTTAGTGTATCGATGATACGTACCAGAGGTGTACATATGCCATATCCATTTGCACCCTAAACCATAAAGCCAAGCGATGGACCGGTATGGCGATGCATAATACAGGTGTCATGCAGTCACTCGCCGCGGTGCCGTAACACGCGGACCCGCCTAGCGTGGTGTTACAGGTAGAAGAGGGATTCGTCGGATAAGACAATGTCGTGCCATTTCTTAGTCCAGGTGCAGCGTTCAACGGCCACTGCCGGCGCACTCGCCGGTGGCGTAACGCCAATGGTAATAGGAACAATGGGCGCCGTACGACAAGTCCCTGTTCCTGCAGACGACGTCGAACGGTACGTGTTGATACGGTTGTTGCACAACACACCCTAATTCCTGCGCTAACGTCCGTGATGTTGCGGTGCGAGCCGTCAATGCCCGCCGCACAACTTGCCAGTTGTCTCGTTCAGTGGTGTGCCGCGGTTGCGGCAATCGCTCACGTCGGTCTGTCCGTCCCTCCTGCACCCACCGAATTCATACTCGCCTCACTGTGGCTGGATGTTGTCCCACACGGGCGCTGATGTCTCAGTAAGATAAACCGCCGTCGCGATAAGCCACTATTCGTCCTCTGTCGAACTCCGAAACCTGCTGGAATGACTGCCGTATTCTGCGACGAAGCATCAGGGGTCTTCCCACGCACATATCCGGCAGCACAACACAATTCCACTACTTACACTCCGCCTTCTGTGCACCCTTCTTATAGTGATTCCCGGTGGCGTGCCGGGCGCACATGATTTGCATATGCCCTGCAATGCTAATCGTTTGCATGTCCTCTCGCGGGTTACGCATGCTGCGAATTTCAGGCCAATCGGATTCTTCCTTCTTGGTGTTGCATTTTGGGTAGCCAGCAGCGTATATAGTTTAATTAACAATCTGTGCTGATGTTGTTGAAAATGTATTTTGTTCGACGATTTCTGATAGGCTTCGACATTGAGCACTGATGTAACTTTGACATATTTAAGTTAAAAATTTGATAATTAAAGCAGAAAATAAGGAACTCCTATATGTAAATAAGCATTGGTCGTATAAAATATCATTTGCCGCCTTAATTGTATAAAAAAAAATTATTTATTTACAAAAACTACAGTTACATTTCCAGGTGAAAACAAATTATTTTAAAAATTCGTAAAATTGTGTGATAAACACTCCCCTTTTTTGCACCAAAAGAGTAATGTTAAGAGCTCCGACACTATTTTTTTAAGGGACTTGAAGTGAATACAAAGATGCAGATCTGGTGATCATGTGCAGTCTTTCTTGAAGGATGTTTTTTACATCACGACGAAAACGATGAATAAGGTCTATCCTGGAAATGTGGTTTCTTAGAATATTTCTTTCGAAATATGTTCCTATATTGTTTCAAATACTCATTCTGCTTCTGTATTAGGCTTTCACGCGGTAAAACAAACTGTCTTCCACAAAATTCTTACCAGTAAATGGCTCTTTGCTTGCCGGGTAAAAAGCAATTGACTAGTCAAGAGCTCAAGGTTACGAGCTCTTCAAAGAGCGGTTTTTACTTTGAGAAACATGCCATGCAAACCGTGGGCACATATTAAGATTTGGGCTCAGGGACCTAGTGCCGTGCCGTGGTTTGACAAACCGTCGTCAGTAATTTATGCTATTTTCATTGAATGATTTACCTACATTTTCCAAACGGTGTAAAACGTTCCAAAACTTTAATATAAAATTTGAATGAGTCAAATACGATCAATCCCCGAAGGCGTGAGTTACAGTCGTTGTAAAATATGTCAAACCTAGGCTTGATTTTTGTTTATTAAGCATTTATCCTTTGTCCTCATTCTGATTCTGATCATCAATGAGGGACATCCTTACTTTCACGGCAGTTCTGCCCTCTATCTCTAAACTGGGGTATAATGCAGCCGCTTAGGTATCGGTACTGCAACCTTGCTCGAACACACTGAACACTTGCCCTAAATGCCCAAATTAAAAAAAATGTCAAGTTATTTATTAGAAAAATTTATTATATACATATTTAATTTCTAGTAATGTGTGGTATAATTAGGTGGTATTCTTATTGTATTACAAACTCTTCAGCTTAGTAAAGCTTAAGTAGAATTCAAGTTAAGAATAAACTGCTTAATTTACTAACTGTATGGTAAGTGTACACCGCGTGTCGTAAAAATATGAGGACTGGCCGTTTTGAAGAACACAATATAAAAAAAAACGTTTTTTATCGAAACTGAAAAATCCCCATAACAGTCTGTATGTGACAGTGAACAAATTGTATAAAAATGCTTTTAAAAATCTTCAGTGTAGTAATAATGAATTTTAATTAGAAATTCTGCGTTGCAAAATCATATGCCACCTTTATCCAAAATTTGAGTATCATCATTTTTTGCCTCACGATGACAACAGCGAATATGATCGTAAACGCACAAATCTTCTCAATTATGCAATTAATGGCACTTTTATAAAGCCATCGTTTATATTAGATTTGGTAGTACAAGAAACTTGCATGGCATATTTCGGAAGAATAGGTCGAGGAGAGGTGCTGGATGCGTTTGTGGAAGAGCGAATTATGGCTTGGAACTAGTGCGGTGAATCGTTAGATCAACAACTTAAGAAAAGATTTGGCAGATTTTATGCAACAGTACTAAATTATCGGAAGTTAAGCGAAATTTAAGATCAGAAAACGTTTCCAGGGCGACCGGTAACACCGCCGGGAAGGTGAAAAATAATGTTTTGGGGAGGACTACCAAGTGGAAATATATCTGAGGTCAATTGTTGAAGAACCCAATGTTATCAGTTTCGAAATCGACTTTATCTTGTGTCTCCAGGTGCTACGGAAACTTTGTCGACGTGAAACTAAAAGTACAACAACAAATGACTGATCTACACCTTGAAAAGTGACTGAGTTTGGCTACATATCATATGTTCTAGAAAAAGAATTTGAAAGAGTCATCTCCGCTGACAAAAAATAAGTTCAGTTTAGATGGCACAAATGGATGGAACACTAATTGGCACGATCTTCGTAAGAAGCCGAAGATTTTTTCTAAAAGAAAAACACGGTATTGCGACTGTTATGGTTTGGAGGCTCTTCAGATTTAAGGTGAAAACTGACGTCGCTTTTGCATCATTTACAATGAAGGCTGTGTATTACCAAAAGAAGCCACGTGACGATAACTTGCTGCCATGTGCTGATGAAATTGCAGGGCCTGTATTTATTCTGCAACAAGATAACGCACCAAGTCGTATAAAAAGCAACACATGGAACTTGTTTTTGAACAACGGCATTAAAAATTAGAAATTCAAAAACAACGTTTTTTGAATGTTCGTCTGTGTCTCCTGAGCTTAATACCATGTAAAATGTGTGGATAATTCTAACAAAGACGGTTTACGGAAACGCCAGGCAGTATACGAATATCACTGAACAGCAATAGTTTCTAAAAGGACGCAAATAGATCAAAAAGTACTATAAGGTTTAGAAAATGCCTGATAAAATTTTGTTTATTTAAGAACTCGCGTGGATATACTATGTGGTCATATCATATTGAAGCGATTTTGCTTCAATTAATGTAAAAGAGTGGTTCTCTTTTACTTTCGAAGGGCCTTTTTCGTTTGCATTGGTATTTATTGGATAAATATTTCGTAATTCCAAATAAGACTACACTGGTGTGTTTTTTATTGTTTTTCTCTTCGTTATCTGTGAAAAAGTTTTTGGTGATGTCATTATGAAACGCAGTATATAGTGTAGATTCAAACCCACCAAGTTTGTTTTAAAACCACTTAAGGAAATAGCACGTTTTCCGAAATTTTTACAGCGTTTTTTATGTTAATTTTTACAACTGCCACAATATTTGGCACAATATTGACTCAACACTGGCCATGACTCTGTAAAGATCTCAACGGGCATATTTCAGTTCAAACAAATATCATGTCAGTCTTTCAGTGTGGTGAAGGTGTGCCGTGTTTTATGACAGAAGGAGCCACTCATCGAATCCTTTAACGCCCAGGATTAAATATGTCATGACCAAATATCCTGAAGCACGTTCTTTGTGATCTTCCCTATCTGAACACCTGTTAGTTCTTGCTTTCAAGTGCAATGAGACCTACTGCTTCAACTCTTTGCTCTTATTCAGGGGTCAGTATAGTTCACATGAAGCATACTGAACGTCCTAAGGAAAAGAACACGAAGTCGTGGTCAAATTGTTGAAGCTGAGCTTTAAAAGTTGAATCATGGAATCTTGATTTCGTTCGATCGTGTGCTTCGTTCTTTCCACTTTGTTTAGGTACAAAATGTCGGTAGCACTAGTCATTAAAAGAAAGGCAATACATGTGCAACAACCTACCGCAGCAAAGAAATATCTAAAAGTACTCTATGAAGCACAAAATCCAAGGTCCTTTTTGAGGAGCTTATTTTCTTTGTTTTCCTCTAGGATTTCATGTTTATTTCCCGCTCATATAATATCTTCAACTGTTATTTGCAAAATATAATTTTATTTTCGATAACATTAAGAGTGAAAATGAATTTCTTATCATTTCCAATATTTCGAAACCCACAGTTTCAGCACCCGAATAATGAACCCATATTTACTTTCAAAACAAACATTTAGCAGCTATGTAGGTGACAAAATGCATGTCCGAAAAAAAAATTCTTATTCAAATATCGGTGACGATGAGAAATATTATTTACCCATATTTCATCATCAAACAGACTTTCCTCTCTACCTGCATAAACGAGTAATATCTGTTTCTCCCAACAGATCTTGTTCTAAGAGTAGTTACCGATCTTTTTATTTCGTATGGTAGACTTCATTGCTTATTCTGCCAGTAAATATTGAATTCTTCACTACACCCATTTATGCGGCAAGGTTGCGTGAGAGTGGTTTTATATTTTCTCCAGCACTTTTGCTTCTATAATTTCGATTGAAAACAATCGTGTTGCGTTATATGCCATTTGCTATGGTGAATATTCGAAAACTACTGACATAAAGCATGCACACCAATCTGTGGTGGGCAAAATTCCATTGAGAGAGTCGGTTGTATTCGGCTGTGAAACAATTACCCAGCTCTGTTGTCTTCCTCCATGGACCAAACCAATATACAGTCGTGGCCAAACCTGCACCAGTAGACAGAAATTCAATTTTTTTACGTTTGAAGTCAACATATACAGTGTAGTGGTAAAGTCAGGAATACAAAAATTATACATCATTTTAAAGGAAAGGGTATGCTGAATTCAAATATTTTTAGAGAAGGTTATTACCAGTAATAGAAGTGAAGTTAGAAGCAAAAGTACAGCGTCTAATCGTAAAAACCAACAAGAAAGATGACACCGAATTTTCGGGTGTAATAAGCACGTCTTTTGAATCCATTCTGACGCAAATTAAATTTATCAAAGCTATTCAAATTCAATGGAACCGGTATGGAAAACAATAGTATCTGACGGAAGAAAGAAGTTTTTCAATCGGGTCTTTAATCCCTCAGATAGTGCTGTAAACGGAATCGTGAGCTTACGAACTCTTAGAAACAGAGTTATCGACAAAAATAAGAGATGACTTTACGTCCCTTGGTGAGAACACCATGCATTATTTTAGGCAAAAAGTATTCACAAAAAGTTTATCCATATGAGCGGTATCGGTCCAAGAAAAAAAATTAGTCGAGTTTTCAGGAGCCCAGATTTTTCTACAAATACATCAGAAGTAGAAATTAACAATTAAGACCCCTGGTGGCCAAACCATTCTTTACTAAACATTAGAAATTAAGTGAAAAGATTTTCCGTCAGGTCTTGTATGCGATACAGGTAAAATTTTCAAATCGGAGTTTTAGGAGCAGAAAACGCAATTTACCATGTTGCGCCCAAGCGGAAAGTCTATGATTTACTTGAAAATTTTGAATTTATAGGAAAAAAACTTCGCATCGGAAACGTTATTTAACAAAGTAGAAATTTTTTAAATCGGACTTTTAGAAGTAGCGATATTGACTAAAATAAGATATATATCTACGCCCCCTGGCGTAGAAACTGTGCATTATTTCAAGAAGAAAATGTTCCTAAAATGTTTGTCGACATGCGTAGTATCGGTCCACAAAAGACTTTTTTCAATCGAGATTTTAGAAGCTCATATTTTGCTGCAAATACATCAGAAGTGGAATTTAAGATTTACGCCACCTGTTGGCCAAAAATTTTTTTACAAAAATTTGAGATTACGCCAAACGATTTTCCATCAGGAGCTGTATCCGGTGCAGAAAGAATTTTTCAGATCGGAGATTTAGAAGCAGAGATATAGGAGAAAACGCAATTTACCAAACGCCCCCTAGAGGAAAGTCCATGAATTATTTGAAAATTTTGAAATAATATGAAAAACATTTCACACGGAAAACACTATCGAACAAAGAAAGAATTTTTCAAATCCAACTCCTAGAAGTCGAGATATTGACAAAAATAAGAAATACATCTACGCCCCATTGAGGAGAAACTGTGGAATATTTTAGAAAGAAAATATTCCGAAAAGGTTTATCGACGTGAGTGGCATCAGTCCAAGAAAAAATTTTTTCAATCGATATTTTAGAAGCTCCGATTTAATGGCAAATACATCAGAAGCAAAAATTAAGACTTACGCACCCTGGTGGCCAAAGTATTCTTTACAAAATATTCGAAATTATATGCAAACGATTGTGCATCAGGAGATGTATCCGCTAAAGAAAAATAATTTTCAAATCGGAGTTTTAGAAGAAGAGTTATCGAAAAAAATGCAATTTACTTTTACGCCCCTAGCGGAAAATCTATGCGTAATTTGAAAAAGATACTATATCCAAAGTACTCTTCGACATAAATGGAATCGAAAGATAAAATATTTTTTTCAATCGGATGTTTAGAAGCAAATATGTAGAATAAAACGTATTTTTGAATTCGACATCATCCGCATTACGCCCTCTAGCGGCGAAATCGTACATCGTAAAAAAAAAACGAAATAAAGGATCATCATTCGCGTATTTCAAGCTTTCGAATGCAAAAAGAAATTTTCAAATCGGACTAATAGTTGCACAGATACCGTGGGTAAAGTCGGACTGAAGGACAAACCGATAACATAAGCAGTGTACAATTCAATCAGCGTATAATTACTGTACAGTACATTAATGAACTTTTTAGGACTCTTTAAATAACTTACCAACAAGCGAAATACGCTCTAATATGTAATTGGATATCCACTGTTTCTTAGTAACAAAGTGCACCATACTGGCATGGAACTAATGAGCTGTTTTCGTTGTCCATTGGTGAAAACACGGTGCCATACGCCCTTACAGACTCAATTACTGATGCTTTAGATATGAATCCTTGTTCACAGATCTTTTACTTCAACCTCATCGACATATTTTCTATGGGATTACGATTCGGTGCTGCGCCGGCCACTGAAGTTTTCTTATCACTTTTCAATTAAATAACTCGTCAAACAACTTTAACGATGACATGGGGTGTTACCGTACTGAAAGATAAAATTCCGCAAACCCATGTCTTTTGCAGATGGTTGAAGTTTCCGCTCAACGTTTGATTACTGATTTCATCTGGAATAAAGTTCACTGGGTTCATCATTCTACTCTCGTCCTTCCTCTGTCCTTTGGAGGTCTTGCCCTCCCAGATCTTTTTCAAAAATCTAATGCTATTTATCTTCAGACCTTTCTCCGTTCTTTTTCTCATCCTCAGATTTCATCGATTACTATTGGTGATACTTTACTTTTACCACGCAGTCCGTTTCTCACTCTCGCTACTTTCCTACGTATGGATCTATTCCCCTCATTCCAGATCACTTTCCCGATACTTATCGCACCGTTTTTTTCCTGTGGCGTTCCTTATGTCCCGTCCGTTTCCCACCTACCTCAACTAATGATCTGCTTGCGGAACCTCTCTTTTACTCTTCTGCACTCCGTTCTCCCTCTTCACCGTACTTGTGCTTCTCCACCTGGTTCGCCAGCAGCGTGGTACAGGTATCCCAACTTGTAGATGCTTCTCTCCGCTGGAAGTCTCTTTCTCAAATCGACCCCCTCTTGCTGACACTCCCTTACATCGCGCCCAACTCCGGTTGCTTCATTTTCAGCTTCAACGCCTTTACCCGTCCATCGTGAATTCTTTTGGGTTAATTGTTTCTTCTTCGGCGTCCCCTTGCCTTCCTTTTCTGGTTTATTTGAATGATGTTCCCTTTCTGGTGCATCAAGTTACTGCAAAACTATTGTACCGCCACTTTCTTACTTATTTTAGAGCACCTCTAGCTATTCCTTTTGTGCCTCCTGATGAAACCTCTCAGACATGGATCGATTCTCACACTTCTCTGGCTTCCTCAAAAGCTACTGATATCCATTGGCTACATCTTCATCGTCGCTTGCCCACACCACGAACTCTTCATCGTTTTGGTCGCCTGTCTTCTCCCTTGTGTTTTTTCTGTTGAACGCTCGGTGATGGTTATCACGCATATGACTCCTGTTTAATTTTACAGCCTCTTTTTTCATTGATGTTTTCTCTTCTCTCCAAGATCTGTCCTTCCTTTCACTCTGTTTCACATTACTATTTTCTTCGCCGTCATCATCCTTCCGCTGCTGTTCACAATCCAGTTCGCGCGTTTTTAATTTTGCAGGCCAAACTGACTATTTATTTATACTATCATACCAGTGTTGATCGGCCTGCTCTTCGTCGATATCATCCTGCGAGAGTTTTTCTGAGCCGTAGGTTTCGTTCCTCTGTCAAGTCCGTCATCGAACTTGAGTACGAGGTAGCTCTGGCCCGGAGGCAGTTCCTGCTTTCTTCTCGATCTGGTCCCCCTATCTCCCATGGTTTCGGGTTGAGCATGGGTTGATTCAATTCGTTTGATCAATTTTTGTTTTTGTTTTTTTTGGTGTACTGTTTTCTTCACTTTGTTTGTTTTTGCTTTTCCGGGTTGTTGTCTTGTTCTGTTTTTGATTGAGCTGCAGGTTTTTTTCCCTCGTATTCATTGTTTTCCTCTGATCCTGTTGTTTTTCCTTTTAAATTTTTTACTGTTTTCCTTTTCTTGTTTTTGATGGCCCTTTGGTAATGTTGTACTGTTTTGCTTCCTTGAGATTCCGGTCTTTTTGTTGTTTTTTACCCCTGTGCTTTGTTAGCTCATTCTACTGGTCGGTATGTTCTTTCTTGGATAGTGCTTTTCTATACTTTTCCTCTTACTAGCGGCCTCGGCCTCTTTGTCTTAATTTTTTTCCCGTATTGCGCTGTGATTGGATGTTTTACAGCTAGTTGCTTTGATTTTTTTTCTGTCCGGAGTCCGTGGGCATTTGGGTTCCTGTGTTCTGTGTGTATTTTTTTCTGGTTCTTAGTGGTGCTGTGCAATCGGTTATTGTTTTTTTGTGTCGGTATTTTTGTTGAGTTGTTTGTCTATGTATTATTGTGTGCTTGCTTTCTATGTTTTCGTCGGCCACAGTTGTTGGTCGATGCATTTCTTTTTGTGGTGTTTTGTTGTACTGGTTGGCCACCAATTGTTTGTGATCAGTGTTATTGTTTGGTATAGTGTGATGCTTGTTGGGTGTTGTTGTTTTCCGTTAGGCTAGTCTGTGTTGTCTAGTTTTGCAAAGTTTTTCTGGCGTGTTGTGTTTCTTTTGTGGTTGTTTCTTTGTTGTTGTTCCTGATCTTCTGTTTTGTACTGTGTTTCCTGTATGTGGTATTCCCGTGTATTTGTAATTGCTCTTGATTTTTGCACGTGTTTTGTTTAGTTGTTCGGTTGGTGTCTGTCCAACTCGCTATCCTCCTGTGTGAGTTTTTTAATACTGTGATTGCATTTTACCTATACTGCTTATGTGATAATCTTGTATTTTACTTGTTTGTGCATGTTCTACTTTCGTGTTTCAATTGGCTCCGCAGTTTTGGGAGCCTTTTTTTCTCATGCCCTGTGTTTCATGTTCACTTGTTTTGCTTTGTTTTTTTAACTTTGTATTACTTAGTGTGGCCCTGCTGGTCTCGTTGTATTTTTTCATTGAGTACTCAGCCTTATCTCTCGTTTTCTATACAGTGTGCTTCTCGTGCGTATCTTGTCTATTGGGTTACGTTGACCCAAGGAGTTGGTCACCGCACTATTTGCCTTGTGCTTTCTTTTTACTGTGCCTCTTGTGTTTTTTTCTTGACTGTATGCGACTACATGTGTAGTGAAGTAGGCAGTTGAGGCAATTTTATCTTTGATTATGTTTTAAGTGCACTTTTTGTGTTTTCGTTTTTGTGTTTCTTTGCACTCAAGCTAGGGTTCTACGTCTTGCTTCGTGTTTCTCCTGTCTGGGTTTTTCCTGTAATATTGTATTTTTTCTCGGCACAGCCTTCTGTTGCCGTGCACGACTGGACGTACTCTGTGTTGTTTTCAATGTGTTATGATGCTATGCGATCTTTTTTCCGCGTGATTATCTCTGTAGCGCCACGTCGGCTTCCGGGGTTTGTCAACGCGCGACTTCTTGTTTTGAGTATGAGATTTGAATTGAGTGCGATTTTTTTTGTGAACCTCGTGTGCCTGTTTGGCTACATTTATTTTGTGTGATGTAGCGGTTTTTCCCCTTATTATCATGTATTCTTCTGTACAGTGTTCGTTCTGACATACATGCGTCACTTCGTTTTTCGTTTTTAGTTATAGCGGTTGGTTAACTCCCCACTTTATGTGCACGGTTTTTTGTTTTTTATGTTCTTCTTGTACTAAAGTTTTGGCTGCTGCTGCATGTTTTCAGAAGAACAGTTTTGTTTCTCCTGTCGCTGTCTTGCAGTGTTAGTCAATTTGTGTTGTGTTGTGTTGTATTGTTTTAGTGTTTTTTACCTGTCACTTTTGTGTTCGCGCTGCTATGTACTAGTCTTTGGAATGTGTTTTCTTCCCTCACACTGGGGTTTGGGTTTTGAAATGTGTTTGTTTTTTGTTTTTGTTTTCTGTGTTCCTTTTTTATCTGCATATATTTTAATCTTATTCTGATGTTACCAGTTTTCTTCCCCTCTTTCTTTTGTGTTGAGACTTCTTGGCCTCGTCTCTTTCAATACAGTCTCATGTGACTGAAGCGTATCCCATGTACCTTGCTTTTAGACTAATAAAGGTTTATTTTGAAGGCAGTGGTCTAAGCGATGGCCTCTGATCATTCGTCCGTAAGGCGTCCGGGTTCGAATCCCGGTGAGGCATGGATTTGGGGTTTGTCTTACGGCACTATCTCTTTCTCTTCCCTGGAACCAGTAACCCTAAATTATGGACGCGCGACTGCTTATAGCCCACTGAGTGACTCACGGTGGTCATTTAACCTCCAATCCTAAAAAAGAAAAAATCATTGCCCGTGAATGTAGTATTCCAGCTTTTTGTGCATTTTGTTATTGGGAAGCACATGCCAATGAGTGCAATATCTATGTATATAAGATTCGATAGATACCGAAACACATTCTTTTTAAAAAGAGTGATCAACTGCACCGTTAATTTCTACGATGGCGAACTAAGTCAGTACGGTAAGTTCAATTTAATTTTGTTTCAATCCAAAGTTTAATATGCCGTTTATATCATAGTAATACTAATTTATTATCCTACCTAAAGTAGGTATACCTCTAAGTTATGTACACCTTAGAGGTATATGTACATACCTTTAAATTATACGTACCTTAGAGATTACTCTAAGGGCTACACATTCATCCCTGGAAGACAAATTCTAAATAGAATCGACCTTACGCGCACTGGGAATCAGGATTATGGAGCATATATACAATGTCAAATCGGTTGCACAAACAACGGCACTATCCAGACTGATTTCGAAAGGAACCTATATACAAATTTGGGAGGATTCCTATTTCCTCACCACTGCAAATAAGAATTTCACTACACTTTTGTGGAATGTTTATTTCTCCGTGAATATGGCCTGTCCTGTTGTAATGAAGAAACCCTTTGCTGTATCGCAAACTCATGGATACCAGCTTTCCTGAGCGGTCATTCGAACTCAAGTGATAACTAACGCTAGAGATTTTTCGCAGTTTTTCAATGATTGTCACACGCATATTTGTTGCGCATCGTTCAATCATGTGACTGATAACTTGATATTCAAACACCTCTTGCATAATTTGTAGTCTCACTTCTGAAGATAGGCTCGTAGCAAAATATAAAGGTCTTATGGTTTAAATCTACGCCAATAATATGCATTTTAATTGCAAATTTAAGAGTTTAGTAAGTTAGTGGTTTTAAATAGTGTTTGATTTGAATATTGTGCAACAACGGAAATTGTTTTGTTCAGACTGTACCATTGCCTTGCAAAAGCCTCCCAATGGAGAGCGAAAGCTTGCCGAAACTTAATATGTATTACACAACAAATAAACGAATTTACTATGTTATAAGCGCTTCTCAAATACTACTATTAATTAAAAATGTGATTATCAAACACTCTGATTAGAAAATATGAATAATAGGACCAAAACATTATTATAGTGCTGTTTTTTTTCATTAGAATGCACTTATTTTTACAACAAAGTGTGTTGATTAATATGTAAAACCTTACAACTTTTTTCGAGATACGCACTTTCTCATTGTAAAGTTAAATGCTTTCTTTTAACGAATCAAGATTACTCCCCGTTAGGTTTGTTTCAGCTTTATGCTTCAAATTCTGAATGAAAAGTTACTCTAGGATGCAATTTTTATTAACGCAGCTAAAACCATACCTTTGTTGGAGTTGAATAGAAGTTGTTTTCTTCGGACTAGCTTAAATTTCATAAAATGTTCGTACAGCACAAAATCTCTCAAAATCAGTACCTATACATAACCCGAGAAATATTTAAAAAATCACCTCTTTCCTGTAGGCTTATATGTTACATTCATGGTTAAAGACAAAATGGCGCATTTAAGGAGTCAGACAAAAGTTTTATTCTTCAGATAATGGAATTTCACATGATATCCAGACAACACTGAAGTGTCTATATACTTTGGAGGCGTATTTCTGTTGAATAAAATTGCATCGCACGAATAATGTAGAACTTAGTGGAAATTTCCAAATATAATACATCCGCAATTAGTAACACTTGCTGATCAAATTAGATAACAATGGATAATGAAAGTAACATGATTTCTTACATACATAATACATATAATGAAATGTAATAATGTAAGAAAAGTATAAAACTCAGTCAGTTCAATAATAGATAAGATAAGAAAGATATATTTTATCTGTCAATCTACCTTTTCATGAAAATTATTCAGCAACTGATGCTAAGCACGAGCGCATTTCAATTATTTCCACACTAGTTGCCCAGTACAATATTTCATCAGAAATATTTAGCAGAAGAATGTAAGGTCTGATGGTCTAAAAATCCTCAAAATTTAGGGAATCCAGTTGAAATACAAAGCAATAAAATTGCAGGGAAAATCTGAAGACATCACATTTTTTGGAAAGGTTCACAATTAAAAGGGAATTTCAAATACGGATAAATATTTTAAAATTTTTGGGCAACTGCGACGAACCATTTAAGTGCAATAAGGAATTTGGTACAAAAAGTACTTGTCAAACAGTTGTACAGGTACAACATGAAATCTAAGAAATATAAATAGAGTTGACGTAATTTTTGCTGATGCCTTCCATGTGTGTGATTTTTCTCTGTGCAGCTATTGCATTTACCTTTCGTTTCATTTCAGACTTCTCATTCTTAAGAAAGTTCTAATTCTTTCACACATTTCTATTATGTCCACTAGGACTCGTGGAATATTTTATCTTGTGGGAATGCATGCTAAATGACCTCAGTCTCATTCATGTTCTTTATTCTCTGAGGGGCACATGCAACCATAAATTTTGCCATCGACTTTACCGCAATCAGTGCACCAAAAGTGGCTGTGGAGTTTGCTGTTACCCGAACGTAGCAATAAAACGATTTCCGGAAAATTTAACGAAATGATGTCCGTTTTAATAACTCTTATCTTGCTTACAGAACAATGACAGTTGATAGAAACATTTATTTAGTCAATCCACGCCACAAACGTTTAGTGGTCTAGGAATATGTGTTGGATATCGCAGAAGTCCGATCAAGAAATGCTACATGAATATAAAATTTGTTGGAAGACGAAACTCTCCCAAAAATGACCAAATCTGATTTCCGTACAGAGATGGTCACTATACAAAAATAAGTTAATATTTATAAAAGTTCCATAGAAGCTTTTTAAAAAGAGTAAATGTCCACTACTCATATTGCAACTTTCCGCAGTTTTTCTCGTTTAAATAAATTTATTTTGCTAATGATTTATTTATTTTTTTATTTTTTTTTATTGGAGGTTTAACGACCACCGTGAGCAACTCAATGGGCTATAACCAGTCGCCCGTCCCTAATTTAGGGTCACTGGTTCCAGGGAAGGGAGAGAGCCAGTGCCGTAAGACAAACACAACATCCATGCCTCCCCGGGATTCGAACCCGGACCCCGTTCGGACGAATGATCAGAGGCCATCGCTTAGACCACTGCGCCACCGAGGAGGCCTAATTATTTAATGAAATCCTTTGATCAATAACTGTGAGATAAAAATTTACATTTAGTTTTCCTCTTAATATTACTCTACATGCAAAATTGAAATTCACGGATTTGTATCTTCGTATAGTCATCACTGTCTTATAATACGGTTTACAGCATATCTGTGATATGTATTTTAAAAATTTTATTCCCGAAGCAAATTCTATTAAGTAACATTTGAATGACCAATGACATCTCCTGCTGATGTCATTTCCTTTTCAATTATTTTATTCTATGAAATACTCCAGCGTGCAATTCAATATTTCGTAACACCAGGTAGTAAAATTTTGGTTCTGTTCCTGATACATTTTAAAATATCCTTTGAAGCAATGCAAAAGTAGATACATTTTTTCAATAAATACGAATAAGCGATTCAAAATTAAAATGATTTCTAATGTGACACATTCTTCTGCCAGCGACTACGTAAATCTATTTTTCCATAAAGCTTAACACTGATTTCACTCATGGAATCTCAGTACCTTCCTGCGTTTATATGTTTCATTTAGGTAAAGCAATAACTTTTAAAACATTTAACCCTGTAACTACCAGAACGCCCAGAACGCACGTACGTACAAACGGCAATAGCCACCCGAAACGACTGTCTAGGGTGAGTCAGATTTCCTAATCTTACTTGTTCTCCAAATTTTCTCGACCTATGAGGGATCAGCAACAGTCACCCTCGGTCACTATTGCTGTAATTAAACAAGGAAGTGAAACAACAGACAGTTTCTGACATTAGGATATTTAGAATGATACACGATTCTGGGGTCATGGTCGTTAAAGGGTAAAACGTTTTTATAACAATTGTGCAAACAGAATCCGACATACAACTGGAAATCCAGAAGACGTCACAAAGTGCGCTTTTCTTTCTGTTTCTTTCTTTTCACAGATTGTGATTCATGGAATACTATCAGTGGACGTTATCAATGACGAGTAGCAATGTGCGTTATTAAATAATCATACATATGGAAAATGCTGTGTAACGGAAAATAGGGGGATTGGTGTTGTGTTCTAAAAGACGGTTAGAAATGTAACCCAGGTCAATGCCGTTGGTTATATTTCTAACCCTTCTCTTGGAAAACAACATCTCATCCCACTATTGTTTAAAACCTTTTGTGTACAAAATTTCAATACATTCACGGTTGTAAATTTTATAGTATTCCACACTTTTATTGAAACGAACACTTTGAAAACCAAACCTGATGAGGGATAGTGGTGTTTCTTTCTAGGTGCTCGTGCATTAATGTTTTTCACTAAACACACCTTTCAGAACAGAATACGAAATACGAGAACGTTTCTGAAGTCTACAATTTCCGTATTTGAGAAATGTTTACTAAAACGTATAGCAATATGTTTATTGCAAATACAGCTAGGTGTAGCTGAAAAAAGGACAGCTGGATGAAATATTAATTTGTACCTTTCATTAGTGTTTTATTCAAAGGGCAAATAATCACATCTACTGTGGTGTTTAATTGCCACAGCTCGCTGGTAAATTGTTAAGACGTCTTATCCTAAATAACTAGGTGAATAAACATTCTTTCAGTATAGTTCGGATCGGAGTAACGGAGAAGTTTTATTTTTCCTGGAAATCGAAGAATGCGGTGGGCGCAACAAGAACATGTGCTTTTTTCAGGACTAAACGGGCAAATAAATAAGAAAAGGCCACGTTCTGGTAACAAAGAGTGAAATGCTATGAACTGTTCACTGGCTGAAGCCCTAGAAAATAGATGACGCTGGTGTTTAGATACTAGCGATGCATGTCGAGAAATGGTGCTTCCGGTGCATGTCAGCTTAAAAGAAAACACGTAAATATCGGTTACACAAAAATAACGAATACATTTTACAATCGCGTTAATCTTCATCAATTCCTGATTACAATAATACGGATTTGAAGAATGTGTAAAAGCTCTATTAACTAGGAATCTAAGTGCTGAATGCTTATAGAAGGTTCGTGTACAAGAATTGAAGGGAATCAAAACCGGGATAGATGTAGGTTTATCATACACAGATAACTCAAAGTTTGTATGGTTAGGGGAGTGGGAAACCAAGAAGTCAAGGAAGGGCAGGGACCCTTCTTTTTCTATGTCTATAGTAAACTTTATGCCAGGAACTATGGATAAGAAATCAGAGGCCAAAGCATGTACTTCAGTAGTTGAGTGAGAACAGACAACGAAAACATCATCAACTCACCTGATGAATGAAGATGGTTGAACACCGCAGGATTTGAGATAGTGATTTTCTAGGTGCTTTTGGAAAATTTGAGAAAGAACAGGTGACCGTGGGGTGCCAACAGGTGTTGCCTTCTTCTGTTTGTAGACAGTATTTTGAAAGCGGAAGAAACTTCTGTCTCCTACAAGTCTTAAAGCTTGAAGGGAAGTATCAATTTCAGCTTCACTATATTGACTCTGGGAAAGTAGAATTTCCTCATTGTGGAAGGACACAACTGAACGAGGGATATTAGGAAAGAGGTTTTCAACATCAATGGAGGCTTGAAAAAACTGAGTTTTCCGAAATTGGCAGGGTTATATTCTTGATAAGCAAGGCTTCTATTGTACTTTTAACAGATCAAGTCAAGAAGGTTGCAATAGATGTTTCCAGATTTCTGGTGGGGTTTGCATATCCTGAGAGTAGTAGTCGGAGAGGGTTATCCGGTTTATGAGTTTTGACCTTTCCGAAAGCTTCAGGGACACTGGAACCCGTGGGAGATAACATATTCCGGGAGATACAGATCGGTAGTAAGCCATAGTTGCGTAATTTTGATAACTTAGTAATTGTATGGGCAGTTGTGTATGAACTAAGGGTAGAATGAGGAATTATTTGAATAGTAGCTAGCATTTTCGTAAGGTAGTCAGCTTGATCCATATGGACAATTTGGTTTATTTTGTCAGCTTCAAGAATGGCTAGGTCCGGGTCTCTTGCAGGGGCGAGTAGTTCAGATTTAGAATATTTTCAAGAAGAGCCAGAAATTACGTGTTTATTTCGCATGAGGCCACATGTTTTATGACGAGTATATTCCTGTATTTATGCGGGGAGGTGCTTAATGATTTCTTTAGTCTGGGGAATAATATTCCTTCGGTTTGGGTTGAGAATTGGAAAACTAAATTTGTAACCTAAATTTAAGGCTCCCGTTTGGTTTGTCTTTAAAGGTTTGGAACTCCGATTCATGAAGTAAGGTGGCAATTAAGTGGTCTTCCAGGTCCCCCAACCTGGGGAGAATCTGAAGCAGTTTTTTCAGCAACAAGAGACCTAAGTTTATTTATATGACCTTTCCTTTGATTTTGAAGAAAGTGTTCCGTAATAGAAATAACTATTACACACTAAATTGTCTAAGTAATATAGAGAGTGAGCCTGCTTTGCAAAGTCTTGATAAGCAAGGTACGTTCTTCGGTTTAACAGGTCAATAAATCTACTTTTCGGTCTGATTTCAGCACCCATTCTCTTTTTCTATGCTGATGCTATAACTACAGCATCACGAGGAGAGATAATAGGAGAGATAATAGTTTTTTTATCCGGAGGAACTTAGGTATGAGATGCAGTTACCGGCAATTAATCAAAAATGAGAGGTGCTCACCTTCTGTACACAGTTTCTTCTTAGAAGAGATGAAGTCTTTAGCCGCTCCTTCCACAAGAATTGAGTGGATTTCCATAGGCAGCATTACTGTTTAAACACCAGAGGTTATACTTTCCTGCAACACGTCAAAGGGCAATTAAGGTTGTCAATGAACGATCATATTCGTCTTAATTTAGAGAAAAACACCACACCTCCCAATCACTATCTAAAAACGTAGGTTAAAAATCGTCTTTATTTACAAATAAAAGGGTGACTTTAAAAGCTCCAGCGAGCTATTTCGCAAACCACTATAATCGCAAGATCAGGAGAAGGAGTGAAATCACTATGAGGCGGTACATGGCTTATATAGTAACAGAGATGAGCACAAGATTACAAATATGCAAATGAGATGAGTAAAAGATATTAAATGTCAATCACTACAAACTATTTACAAAATTACCAAAATTATTTTGAGGGTTCCTTGCTTGGATATTCCAAAATGTGATCTCTACAGGCACCAGGAACATAAGCAGGTGTATCCTCATTGCAGTACTTAGGTCCCAGTTTTATAATGTGAAGACTCTCAGTACACAACATAGAACGTTTTGTCCAGGCTGTTTATAGAAAGTTTGCGTTGTCCCAATCCGGTTTTAGGTCTCCCTCAAGGACAGTTCTTGATAAAGTCGAAGTAACTACTCCTTTACGAATTGCATATTTATGTTCAGCCCATGTGATTCCCTGGTTTCTGTAGAACGAACCCACATAGCAGAGATTTGCAGTTCGTCCATTAATGTCCAACAGTGGGATACTGTAAACACCAAAATGGGATAGAGGTGGAATTGTGTCTCTATCATGCCTAATCATAGAAAAGTTTTTGGGTTTGGACACCAAAACTCAAAGAATATTTTTGCAGGTGTTTTTTAGCAAAGTAACAACTGATTTCAAAAAGGTTATACTTCCCACGTAGGTAGTTGTGGGTACACTTCTATTGAGGGTTATAGAAGTCTTCCGTTTATATTGTTGTATACGTTTTTTAACACAATCCGTGGGGTACCCATGTAATTTTACAATCTCGTTAATCTTCATTAATTCCTGATTACAATAATACGGATTTGAAGAATGGGTAAAGGCTCTATTAACTAGGAATCTAAGTGCTGAATACTTATGAAGGGTTCGCGTACAAGAATTGAAGGGAAATAGAACCGTGATAGATGTAGGTTTGTTTACCATACACAGATAACTCATAGTTAGTATGGTTAGGGGAGTGTGAAACCAAGAAGTCAAGGAAAGGCAGGGACCATTCTTTTTCTATGTCTATAGTAAACTTTATGCCAGGAACTAGGGATAAGAAATCAGAGGCCAAAGCATGTAATTCAGCAGTTGAGTGAGGACAGACAACGAAAACATCATCAACACACCTGATGTATGAAGATGGTTGAACACCGCAGGATTTGAGATAGTGATTTTCTAGGTGCTGTAGGAAAATTTGATAAAGAACAGGTGACCGTGGGGAGCCAGCAGGTGATCCCTTCTTCTGTTTGTAGATAGTATTTTGAAAGCGGAAGAAACTTCTGTCTCCTACAGTAGACTGTATTTTGAAAGCGGAAGTAACTTCTGTCACCTACAAGTCTTAAAGCTCGAAGGGTAGTGTCAATTTCAGCTTGGCCGTATTGATTCTGGGAAAGTAGAATTTCCTCATTGTGGGAGTAAACAACTGAACGAGGGATATTAGGAAAGGGATTTTCAACATCAAGGGGCTAGGAAAAACCGAGTTTTCGGAAATTTTCAGGGCTTTATTTTGTTAATGACTTCTAATTTACTTTTAACAGAGTAAGATGAACCAGTGGCAAAAGTCTTCAAGAAGGTCGCATGAGATATTTTCAGATTTCTGGTGGGGTTTGCATATCCTGAGAGTAGTAGTCGGACAGTGTTATCCGGTTTATGGGTTTTGTCCTTTCCGAAAGCTTCCGGGACTCTGAAACCCGGGGGAGGTAACACATTCCGGGAGATACAGATCGGTAGTAAGCCAGAGTTGCGTAAGTTTGATAACTTAGTAATTGTGTAGGCACTAGGGTCTGAACTAAAGACAGAACGAGAAATTTTCTGAATAAAAGCCAACATTTTTGTAATGTATTCAGCTTGAACCATAATTACAATTAGGTTTGTTTTGTCCGCTATAAGAATGGGTAGTTCCGGGTCTCTTGCAAAGCCTCAAGTTCAGATTTAGAATATTTCCAAGAAGACCCAGAAATTACGTGTTTATTTCGCAGGAGGTCACATGTTTTATGACGAGTATATTCCTGTATTTCTGGGAGAGAGGTGCTTAATGATTTCTTCAGTCTGGGGAATAATATTCATTAGGTTTGGATTGGAGAATTGGGAAACTGAATTTGAAACCTAAATTTAAGGATTCAGTTCGGTTTGTCGTTAAAGGTTAGGAACTGAGATTTGGTAGATTAAGTTGTCTTCCAGGTCCCCCAACCTGGACAGAATCTGAAGCAGTTTTTTCAGCAACAAGAGATCTAAGTTTATTTATAAGACCTTTCCTTTGATTTTGAAGAAAGTGCTCCGTAATGGAATTAACTATTACACATGAATGGTCTAAATATCTTACCTCCTGCGAAATAAACAAGTAATTTCTGGCTCTTCTTGGAAATATTCTAAATCTGAACTTCTTGCCCTTGCAAGAGACACGGAGCTAGCTATTCTTGAAGCGGACAAAACAAACCAAATTGTCATTATGGATCAAGCTAACTACATTACTAAAATGTTGGCTACTGTTCAGAAATTTCCTCATTCTACCCTTAGTTCAGACCCAACTGCCAATACAATTACTAAGTTGTCAACACTACACAACTCTGTCTTACTACTGATCTGTATCTCCCGGAATATGTTACCTTCCCCGAGTTGCATAGTCCTTAAAGCTTTCGGAAAGGTCAAAACTCATTAACCAGATAACCCTCTCCGACTACTCATCTCAGGATATGAAAACCCAACCATAAATCTGGAAAAATCTCTTGCAACCTTTTTGAAGCATTTTATCACTGTTTGATCTTACTCTGTTAAAAGTACAATGGAAGCTATTAACAAAATAAAACCTTGCCGATTTCCGAAAACCCAGTTTTTCCTAGCCGCCCTTGATGTTGAAAAGCTTTTTCCTAATATCCCACGTTCAGTTGTTTCCTCCCACAATGAGGAAAATCTCCTTTCCCAGAATCAATATAGCCAAGCTGAAGTAGATACTACCCTTCAAGTTTTAAGACTTGTAGGGGACAGAAGTTTCTTACGCTTTCAAAATACTATCTACAAACAGAAATAAGGTACAATAGAAGCCATTTGCTACAGCACACTGTCACATGTTCTTGCTGAAATTTTGCTTCAGCACCTAGAAAATCACTGTCTCAAATCCTGCAGTGTTCAACCATCTTCATACATCAGATATGTTGATGATGTTTTCCTTGTCTGTCCTCACTCAACTGCTGAATTACATGCTTTGGCTTCTAATTTTTCATCCATAGTTCCTGGCATAAAATTTACTATAGAAATAGAAAAACAAGGGCCACCGCCCTTCCTTGACTTCTTGGTTTCACACTCCGCTAACCATACAAACTTTGAGTTCTCTGTATATCGTAAGCCAACCTTTATCCTGGTCCTCATTCCTATCAATTCTTGTACCTATCAACCCGATATAAGTATACAGCACTTAGATTCCTAGTTAATAGAGCCTTTACCCATTCTTCAAATCCGTATTATTGTTATCACGAATTGATAAAGATTAACGAGATTGTAAAATTACATGGGAACCCCACGGATTGTGTTAAAAAACTTATTCAACAATAAAAACGGAAGACTTCTGTAACCCTCACCAGAAGTGTACCCACAACTACCTACGTTGGAGGTATAACCTATTTGAAACAAGTTGTTGCTCTGTTAAAAAACACCCGCAAAAAAAAAAAGAAAAAAAAATATTCTTTGGGTTGTGGTGTCAAACTCAAAACCTTTTTTTCTATGGTAAGGCATTATAGAGAAACAATACCAACTCTATGCTATTTTGGTATTTACAGTATCCCACCGTTTGACGTTAATGGACAAACTACAAATATTTGCTATGTGGGTTCTACCTACAGGAGCCTGGGAATAAGATGGGCTGACAATAAATATACAATTCGTAAAGGAGTATTTACTTCGACTTTGTTAAGAACTGTCATTGAGGGAGACCTAAAACCGGATTGAGACAATACAAACTTGCTATCAACAGCCTCGGTAATAGTTCTATGTTGTTTTCTGAGTGTCTTCACATTATAAAACTGGGATCTAAGTGCCACAATGAGGATATACCTATTTATGTTCCTAGAGCCTGGAGAGATCTCATGTTTGAACATCCATGTGAGGAATCCTCAAAATTATTTAAGTAATTTTGTAAATAGTTTGTAGTGATTGATATTTAATATCTTTTACTCATCTCATTTACATAATTGTTATCTATGTAACTACATCAAACAAAGATCTTCGCTCTTTCCACGTTTATAAGTGAGTCCTGGAAAAATTGGCCGCCACCGGGAGACGAACTCAGGGTCTTCCAGTTGCGCGCCGGATATGCTTCCAATGCACCACAGCGGCCTCGAATTCCTCCAGACTCACACACACTAACTGCCAAACCAATTTGGCAGGTTGCTTCTTGGAGTCCCGCACAATGCTGGGGATTCGCCAAAGATAGTAAGCAGCAACTGAAGAAATAATTAGAAGGTAAAGGTAAGCAGCAACTGAAGAAATAATTACAAGGCCAAGGTAAGCAGCAACTGAAAAATAATTAGAAGGCAAAGGTAAGCAGCAACTTAAGAAATAATTACAAGGCGTAGGTAAGCAGCAACTGAAGAAATAATACCGTGAGCCTCCCGGTGGCGGCCAATGATAATTTTTCCGTGACTCACTTATAAACGTGGAAAGAGCGAATATCTTTGTTTGATGTTCCTGTTCCACGTTAAATGTCTGTATTAATTATTCATTCTCCTTCTAATTAGTTCTTCAGTTGCTGCTTACCATCTTTGGGGAATCCCCAGTATGGTGCGGCGCTCCAAGAAGCAACCTTCCAAATTGGCTTGGCAGTTAGCGTGTGTGAGTCTGGAGGAATTCAAGGCCGTTGTGGTGTAACGGAAGGACATCCGGCGCGTAACTGGAAGACCCTGGGTTCGTCTCCTGGTGGTGGCCAATGATAATTTTTCCGTGGCTCACTTATATACGTGGAAAGAGCGAAGATCTTTGTTTGATGTTCCTGTTCCACGTTAAATGTCTGTATTAATTATTCTATGTAACTATATAAGTTATGTACCGCCTCATAGTGATTTCACTCCTTAGTCTGATGATGCGACCATAGTGGCTCGCGAAAGTGCTCGCTAGAGCCTTTAAATTCACCATTTTAATTGTAAATAAAGACGTTTTTAACCAACCTTTTTTTACAATGATTGGGAGGTGTGGTGTTTGTGCGCTTTATTAAGACGAATCTGACTGTGCATTGAAAGCCTTAATTACGCCTTTAGTTTTGTTTATTCGTGTGTGTCACTTATATGCTCTTGATTCTATTTATTTCTCGTTTTCCAGATAATTACATATTTTTTATACATACTGCATATAAATTTAAGACTTCTACAGGGTAAACATCCAGATTATTTGTCATTTATGTAAATTACTGATGACTCTTGGGGGTGTAAAATACATTGCAAATGTGAGGACATCGAACTGATCCGAATAAATAGCAATCACAAGTACTGAAACTATTCAATGCAAATAATACATTACCTGTTTTTTTTTATTTTTTCTTGTATAAGATCGCATAAAAGTGCCCTTTCTTTCAAATGGGAAATTGCCTGTTGATTTTATTTTTAGAGGATAAAAACATATTCCTGTTCGCAAGATGTACTACCTACTAATCGTCAGCGAACGATGTGTGTGTTTTCCAAATTATATAAAGAGGTAAAATTAAATAAAAACGATGAACTTCGATCGACCAAACATAGGTTACAGTTATTGTTAGCGAATAAACGCGTATTTTTCCATTGTAGGTGAGATTCCGGGGTATGTATATTTTTTGCTATGACGGAATCAATTAAAATCGCTATGAAACTCACTTTGTACGTAAAGGTTTCAGGCTTTCCTTGTGCGATTGATGTGTTCAAAAGGACCTAAATGTGCGACAGAAAGAAAACAGGCACGACTGTCTGCTATTACTGAAGGCAGGGACAATTAGACTACTCCAATTATCATGGCTGTCAGACAGTGACATCTTGTTCCTCCTCTCAGGGGGGAACACACCAATCTGAGGGCCGCTACTAAAACAGATTTTGTCCGCATAGCCTGCAGCTCTTGGAAGGTGTTTTCGTGAGACGCATTGCTGAAATTTAATAAGCACTGGGGAAATGCTTGGCGCCCAAAATTCTAATACTGAATTTACTTCAGGTGTAATATAAAAATCAAAATACGGAAAAAGTAATATAAGTTTACTCCCAAAAGCAAGAAACAAATCAAATAGTTAACTCAAACTATAGCCATTAGCGGAAAATAAGTGCCGAATTTTCAGTGATTCATATGTAATCATCCATTTAAAAATCACAAAATTACATCTCCCTAGAGCAGGGCCTCGCTCCAAAATCAAACCCAATTTTTCCCTCTCTGTCAGTAAACGATTTTTATATCATTAAAAGGGAATCAACTACTTTCGTTATCTCTATACGTTTTTAAAGCTAATGCAAAGCTGGTGTGTAAGGTTTGGTTTAATTTGGAAATGACGGATGGAAATGACGCAAAAAGATATATGCATGAATCGTATTATTCTTTTGTAAAAGTTATGCTCTGCTAAAGGAGAAACCTCAACTTGTTTTTGTCTCTTTCGTGTTTTAGCACTACTATAAGCAACAACTTTCGCTAAAAGAAATCGCCCCATTCTAATTTGGGGATACTAGTTCTTGGAAGAGTGCAGAACGAGAGCCACATGACAAGACACCTCATCTGTCTAATTCAGCCTTCGAACCAGGTCCCATATGCGCCGATTGGTTGAAAGTGTCTGTTTCATTGATGCACGGCCCTTGAAAAGATAATTCTTGGAGGAGGATTTATAGATGTGTACTTGGTTCTTCCAATATTAGGTACTAATCGAAAGGTAATAGGAGTCATTGATCAGAATCGGTATTATAAGGTAAAAGTCCTACATTCCATGTAGAACTGTTTTGTTTTTGAAAACAGTTTAAAGAAATTGTAAGTAAATTTCCGACACGTAAATTCTAGGTTTTAATTTGAGCTGAAAATGGTTCAGGATAAATTATCTCATGATAAATCTTTCAGTAATTTATTTGAAATTTAAATTTCATATTAGTACTTTTGCAGAAATACTGTTTTTATCAAGGTGTTTTGCCTGTAGATTCTGTCAGCACAGCGGTTCCCAAAATACAGATATGGGGAAGTTGAATGCATGTCATATTCTTTATTTTATTTTCTTTAATTGCTTTTTGATTTGTTTGATGAACTAATTAAACCATTTTCTTGATTCTTAGCGTTTCACGGCCATTTGAGTGCGCAAGGCAAAAATATATCATTTTTGCCCCGAGCTTTTTATCCAGTAACAAAGGATGGGATTAAAAAGATTGTTCACCATTTACACAGTTGTGATGTCTTGAAACTACGGCATGGAAAAAATATTTCTAGGTAAGTTAATTCTGCAGATCATGGCATTCAGCGTGAAAAAAGAAAAGAATACAATTTTGTTTCAAATCAGCGTTTAAGAAAAACTTTGAGAAACACAAAGCACATGAATAAGGTAACCGGTGCAATTCAAAATCTCAATGAATGCAGAATTTGTCTAGGCACGCAAGCTGTGCTATTTGTAGAACACTGTGAAGCCGAATTAGTTGAGAATAAAACTCACTGCCTTCCAATAACGCGCAATTATTAACACTTTCTCTGCTTTATCCCACATTTCTAAAGAAGAAACGATTTTGAAAATAAAAATGATAAATATCATTCTTTATTGATATTCTTGGCCGAATTATAGAGCAAAGGTGCATGTTTGAAAAAAAGAACAATATACTTTCATTCTCTCTCTGGCCTCATTTAATTTTTTTCAGCATGAAAACTTTTCCGCCTACAACTATTCAGGCAGAAAGTTCCGAAGAAAATCTGTAATTTCAATAGGTGTGCATCAACTTCATTCACAAGCATGAATGTCTGGACATGGAGAATGCATCATTTTATTACATTTTTAATTAACAATGACTTCATCGTGAAATTTTAAAGAGTTATTTTATAATATATTAATTGTTACAGCATTCTTAGTGCTATGCATGAAGGAGGATTACCATTCCTGAAATTTTTCTTTCAGATAAAACTTAAAACGTACTCCACTTTGCTGTCGCAATGTATTTTTATACCGTGTCATTAAATACCATGCAAGCGATAGGGAACACACATTGGGTTTTGTGCGCTGCATCAAAAGGCAGTAAATTCGAGTACCTTTTACAGTCAATACAGTTAATATTTGTCTAGTAAAGCGGCAAGCATATAATAGCGTGTCTGTTGGAAATGGTCTGGAGTTGTGCGTTGAGTTCTTTTGCTTATTGGTTTTGTGTTTTCACCAAACTAGAATGTTATGAACTTTTTTAATAAAGGATTTAGGACTAATGATGAAGAAAGTAAGAAATGGTTGAGGAATGATAACTGCATTCTTCCACAAAACTAACTTATACAAGATCAGAAATAATTGAATTTGTATGAGCAAGATTAAATCTGAAGATTTCTATCTTATTGGATCACTAGGATCTATATACCATATTTTAACAAAACATTTTTATTTAGAGTCTTCATTTTTTCCAGAAATATCTTATTTCGTTTGATTTTACAACGATAATTTTTGGTATATCTGCAACAGAAAAATATAAATTTCCTACGTTGCAAATATTGAATTCTCCACCGTAATTATTGTTTTACGGGATGACTCTAAAAGAAAGGGACAATAAATGATAATGTCTTTGGTCGTTGTGAGCTCCCCATACGAGAACCGACGTCCAAAAAACGAGAGAAAACGTCACCATTTATAATTTCATTTAATCCATATCTGTACGGATTTTAGTTTCAAAGCAACAATGTATATAAGTCGATTGATATATATTTATTTCAGATATGTAAGAAGAATTATAGTAAGATGAAGCTATAACTCAACAGCTAAACTTCAAATTCCTGATCAAAATGTTTCACTAATTTACGTGAAAAAATTTATTAAATATATAATCCATAGAACAACAGAGCAATCGATGTCCTGCATTGTTTTACTTCAAGAAAACCCAATTGTGTTCCTACCTAAGGGCTTGTAATGATAATCTTAATGTTTTTAAACCTATTTGGATATGTCTGATATGTCTATATTTGCGTGTGTCAAAACGCACGTTCTTACCAGTCTTCGAAAAACGTATTTATTTTAACACCCCCTAGCGCAAAACGATGCGTAACTTGAAAAAGTAACTATACCTAAAATACTCTCCGATAATATATAGAATCAAAAGATAAAATAAATTTTTTAATTGGATATTTAGATGAAAAGGTATGGAAAAATGTATTTTGAGTTAGACAAAATATGCATTTACGCCTCCAATCTGCGAAATCCTACAAATTATAAAAACATATAAAAGATCATCATTTGCAAATTTCAAGCTTCCCAATGCAAAAATAATTTTACAAATCGGGCCAATGGTTGCAGAGATGTGGTGACTACAGTCGAACGGACGAGCGGACAAACCGATAATATCAGCACGATATTTTTTTACAGAAGACGTGATAAAAGGTCTGAAACAGACACCATGCGGAACATTTTAAGCAAGAAAGATGACACCGAATTCGGGGTGTAATGAGCACGTCTTTTAAATCCGTTCTGACGCAAATTAAATTTATCCTAGCTGTACAAAGTCAATGGAACTTGTCTGGAAAACAATAGTATCTGAAAACAGCGAGAAGTTTTAAATCAAGTGTTTAATCTCTCAGATCCTGTTGTAAACGGAATGGTGGGCATACACCTTCTGGTTGGAGTCCAATGAGTTAAAAAAAAATATATTAATATGAGAAGCGTTTCGCAGCGGAAACGCTCTCCAACAAAGGAAGAATTTTTAAAATCGAACTCTTCGAAACAGAGATATGGACAAATAGAAGATACGCATCTACGCCCCCTAGTGGAAAAGCCATACATTATTTTAGCAAAAAAGTATTCCGAAATTAGCTCTTATGTTCCGTGGTGGCCTAACAATTATTTACCAAAAATTAGAAATTATATGAAAAACATTTCCCATCACGAGCTGTATGCGATAGAGGAATAATTTTTAAAATCGGAGTTTTATAAGCAGAAATATCGGGAAAAAACAACTTATTTTTGCGCACCCTAGCGGAAAGCGTATGATTTACTTGAAAATTGTAAATTTATAAGAAAACCATTTCGCATGAGAAACACTATCCAACAAAGAAAGAATTTTTCAAGTCGGAGTCCGAACACTAGAGATATGGACAAAATACAATATACATCTACGCCGCCTGGCGAAGAAACCATGCTTTATTTAAAGCAGAAAATATTTCTAAAAGCTCGGTCGACATGAGTAGTATCGGTCCAAAAACGAGTTTTTTCAATCGAGATTTTAGGAGCTCAGATTTTGCTGAAAATTCACCAGAAGCGGAAATTAAGTCACACGCCTTCTGGGGGCCAAACCATTTTTTACCAAATATTAGAAATTTTATGCATAGGATTTCCCATTAGGAACTGAATCCGGTGCAGCAATAATTTTTCCAATCGGAGTGTTAGAAGCAGAGATATCTTGGGAAACGCACTTTACCTTTACGCCACCTAGGGGAAAGTCTATTAATTACCTAAAAATTTTGAAATTATATGGAAAATATGTCACACCGCTAACTCTGTTCAATAAAGAAGGATTTTTCTCAAATCAGACCATTAGAAGCAGGAATATTGACAAAAATAAGATATACCTCTACGCCTCCTGTCGGAGAAACCATGCAATATTTTAAGAATAAAATATTCAGAAAAAGTTTGTCGATGTGAGTAGTATCGGTCTACGAAAGATCTTTTTCAATCGAGATTTTAGAAGCTCAGATTGTATGGCAAATACATCAGAAGCAAGAACTAACCCTTACGCCCCCTGATGGTCAAAGTATTATTTACCAAAAATTAGAAAATATATGTAAAAGATTTTCTATCAGGAGTTGTATTTACTGGATTTTTTTTTAAATCGGAATTTCAGAAGAGATATCGGGGAAATGCAATTTATCTTTACGCCTCCTGGAGGAAAATCGATGCGTAACTTGAAAAAGTGACTAAACCTAAAATTAACTTCGGCATGAGTGGAATCGAAAGTCAAGAGTAATTTTTGATTTGCATGCTTAAAAGATAATGTATAGAATAAAATGTACTTTGATTTCGAAATCATCTGCTTTTACGCCCTCTAGCGGTGATACTTTGCATCGTAAAACACAGACAAAATAAAGGGCCATCATTCGCACATTTCGAGCTTTCTAATACGAAAACAATTTTTTTAAATCGGACAATTAGTTGCAGAGATATTGTGTCTACAGACGGACGGACGGAAAAACCGATAACATAAGCACGATCTTTTCTAACAAAAAGCGTGCGAAAAAAGAGTCCAATGTTGTTTGCTTAATTCTGCACTTTGTGCCTTTGATTTTTGACGAATAACTCCTGGTTCAATAAAACAGCTGTTGACTTACGAAGAAAGCCAAGCGCGTTGTGAACCAGGTATTTAGGTAATGGGTGCGCTATATTCCGAGTGAACGGGAATGTTTAATTTGTATTCCAATTAATAAAAAAAATTAAACTTTCAGAATTTTTTGAAAACGATGATTTTTAAACACCCATTTATTCCCATGTTTTAGAATATTTGATTCACCGATTTTCCCTTATAATCCAAATGTCTATTTTACACTTAGTTACTTTAATTGTATGAACAAAAAAAAAGATAAAAAGTAAGAAAAGAGAAAACACGCACGTAGTTGTGAACGTAGATGAATACATGTCGTTTTAGATGTAAGGAGAAAAAGCGTTTGAAAATTCATGCAAAATCTTCATTTTCCGCTGAAACGTGTTTCATAAGAAGAAAAAGGAGGTTTGTAAGAAAAACAAAAAAGGTGAATTCTAAGTAAAAAAGGAAAATTATTTTCTCGATAAAGTATTTCGTATGTATCCTGTGCGTGTATTTGAACAACTATTAATCGTCTGGTGTATGGTTTGCTATATTTCTGAAATACGTCGCTTTAAGAACAAAACACAGAGGAGTGACTTGTATTCTAAAATTAATACAAACGTTTTTCACCGTAAAAGGGCGAAGCCAGTCTGTAATTACGGCCAAATCTAATATTCAAAATTTAGTGTACTATTCTCCAATCACGGAGAAAGTTCGATGGATTATTATGTAATGAAAAGCTTTCCTTCCCTGTTATCTCCGAAGTCGCAGTAAAAGTGCACTTATCTGATAAAAAAAAATAAAGAAGAGGAAGTACATTTATGGTATTGCCTGGAAACCTTTCAACAGGGATTTTTTTTTCGTTTCAGAAACATCGCTTCGAGAATGTGTGTCGTTGCACTGAAGTCAAATACCCATTACACAGAAAAAGTTTACCGTTAAACAAAAGCATAACACATGATTTGGAATGTGTCAAAACTAGGCTATTTAGGTTCACGTAAAGAACGCAATGACAGAAATCTGACACAGTGCAAGATAATCTGACGTGCCCCTCTCTATAGAGCATGATGCATGTAATACATTAAAAGTCAAGAAAGTACTGTATTAAAACCCTAAATATATACATTATTATTTCTTTTTTTGCCGTGGCACGATATATTTTGATTGAAAACCAGATTGAAACAAGTTAGTAAAATTATGCAATGCATTGATTATAATACGCTTTCCAACATACCAGAAATTATTACTCAAGTTATGAGAATAATGGCTGTGGAATAAACCTCGGTCCTGTGCCCTGACCTTTGATCCCATTTTGATGATATTCAACAGAACCGGTTTGGTATACCTCCGAAATAACATGATAAAATTTTCTCGCAATGAAACCATTTTTACGTACGTTATGATGCATTAGGGCTATGGAATAGATCCCGCTCCTGTATCCCAACCTTTGACCCCATTTCGCCCATTTTCAATAGAATTCGTCCCCAGGCAAAACCCTGCAACATACTAACATTTCACGTATATCGAAGCATTTTTACGTAAGTTATGACGCATAATGGCGATGGAAGTGATTCTGCTTCTATGTCCTGACCTTTGACCCCATTTCTTCCATTTTCAAAAAGGTTTGTAGCCAGGTGGTCCCCTACCACATACTAAAAGTTCATCGAAATCGAACCTTTTTTACGTTAGTTATGACGCATAACAGCAGTGGAATGAATTCCGCTCCTATGAACTGACCTTTGACCCCAGTTCGTTCACTGTAAATCGGGTTCCTTCACAGGTGACCCCCTACCAGATACTAAAATTTCATAGAAATCGAACGATTGTTACGCCAGTTATCCTGCGGACCGACATACGCATGACGCAATGAGGCACACAACGCGTGACGCAATGAGGCAGATGGGAATCGCGACCATCTGCTTGCCGCAAGTGTGACGTCATAAAACTTTAATAGGATCCACACATAATACGTGATTTAATGAGACAGATGGCGTGACCGCGCGCCAACATTCTCAAAGGCAAGATGATGACGTAATAAGATTTCTAAGCATTGGTAACATTAATGGAACAACGCCATCACTAAATACGATATAATTCGAGGTGGTTATTTAACCCACTAAACGAATTCTCCTAAAGTCGAGATCAAGCTAAATCGATTTCTAGTACCAGAAAACGGTAGGTTAACGACTTTCATCAAAATTCTTAGAGCCGTTTTCAAAATAAAATGTACATACGTACATACAAGAATTGCTACTTTAAGGTGGACGTCAAGTAATTTTGCTTCCTATAATTCCAATGGAAAAACTTCTGTACACATTTTCTGCACAATTAATGGGTTCACAAGGATGAAAATTTGAACATCGATTAAATTAGCTTCATTTCATAACTTGGAACACTTAATATTTTCTAAACCAACCATAACCGTATTTATGCAATCCAACATTTTTTGTCCACTGACGTCATCAAAGTACAGGTCGGGCCATCTTTCCTCTGGTTTCAGCACCACCAAATGAAAAGTGATTGATTTTTAATATAATTATGGATATATTTTAGAAAACATTAAGTTTTCCAAGTTATAATATGAAGTTATTTTAATCGATGCTCAAATTTTCATCCTTGTGAACACATTAATTGTGAAGGAAATGTTTACCAAAGTTTTTCAATTGGAAGTATAGGAAGCAAAATTACTTGACGTCCACCTTTGTAATATGGGATAATGGGGATGGAATGGATCGCAATCCTATATCCTGACCTTTGACCACATTTTGTCCATTTTTGATAGGGTTCGTCCCCAGGTGGTCCCCTACTACATACTGAAAATTCAATGAAATCGAACCATTTTTACGCACGCTATGACGCATAAGGGCAAAGGAATGCATCTCGATCTTATGTCCTGACCTTTGACCCCACTTCACCCATTTTGAATGGGGCTCGTCCCCAGGCGGTCTCCTATTACATATTAAACTTTCATTGAAATCGAACCATATTTACGCAAGTTATGACACATAAAGGCAATGGAATATTCCGCTCCTACGTCGTGACCTTTGACCCCATTTGTTCCATTTTCAAAAGGGTTTTCAAATAATGAAATTTCATCGAAATCGAACAATTTGTACGCCAGTTATTGTGCGGACAAACGGATGGACAAAGCTGGAGCATGTACGCTTCTTTAACCTACGGTTGGAAAGCCTAAAAAACATGACAACACATTTATTCTTGCACAAAATTATATAGACTAAAATATACGTATTTTACTTTCGTGGACAAACAGTCACATTCTGTATTAAATACAATTTGAATGTAAATTTTACATGGTTTGTTCCATTTCATTGGAAAAATAATTTATTGTACAGATTATTTTATTTTTTTGGCAGTAATAGTAGTTTGACTTTGTCAAGCAAAGTGGAGCATAATAACCTCAGGTACTACATCACAAAAATACATCACTAAATAATAACCTCAGGTACTTTCATCGAACGAAGGACATATTTTCATGTGTCTTTCATTTGGTGATAATCCAAAAATAAAATCTTGTTAGTTTTTTCACACGGACGAACTAAAGACAATGAAATTACAGTATTAAGCAAAGGAACCTGAAAAGGATTAAACGCCTCCTGACCTGCCAGGGGCCACGACGCGCCCAGTTCCACTGTAGGTACTACTCTAGAATAGAAAAAGGCTAAAAAAAAGAAACAAAAAACAATAACTCTGCCACAATAAACGACAACATTCCTAATACTAATCCCCTTACCACCACGCTTATGTGAAGCACCTGAAGCGTTCTTTCTCGTACGACATCACGTCATCATCCGCGCTGTATTTCTTCTTGGTTAAATATTTTCTCTAAGCCAATTTGATAATTATTTTTATGGACAATGAATAAACAAAGGAGTGTTGTACAGTTTACTCCAACGAAGTGTACTCGTAGTGCTGATTCATGCTTTCAACACACATCACAATGTATTAACGTGACAGCATTGCTGACATTACACTCACGTTTTCGCCGTACATCACAAGGATCAATTTCTGCTTTCCACTTTTTGAAAGTATTACATTTTAGAGTTGGAATTTTCGCCATAGCTACTGTTTTTTTTGGCGAGATATAAAATTCTTACATGCAAATCTTCTGTAGAGAGTGAAAACCGCAAGGCACATGCGTTAGCTCACCTTTCCCTTCGAGGGTACGTATCATGCTCAGGTTGGCGTCGTCAGGTAAGGAGCTCTTTCGGAAACAGCTATGTCCACGGCTGTTTGATTGTAGCTAATTAAAATTACGAAGAACACAAAATATAGCTTTTAAATTGCATCTTCCTCCTCTGAAAAACTGTAAAAAAATTGAAATTTCGTATTTTGTCACCGCGGTCTTATTTATTTCAGCAAGAAATCATTGTTTCAGCTATTTGTTGAATAAACAATTTCCAAAGCAGAAAAACACAAATGAGGATTTTGAGTAATTTCAAGCGGTGTAAGTCCATACACCGTAATGCTAAACAAAAGAGATGTAAAAACGTTATAATACGGAAAATTTGTAGTAGTTGGTATTTATGTAATAGCCAATAAATTTGGCTGTTGCACAAGTGCTTATTTTTCTTTGCTCCCGTTTCATTTTTTGCCTTATACGAATTTCCTACGCCAATTCGTATTTTAGCTTCAAGAAATATTCTATTAAAAATTTGAAGCGCTTTACGAAACGAAATCACTTTTCTATTGAACTTGACTCTCAAATGCATTGCAAACTGCAATGCGATACCAAGATAAAAAACAGAAGTGTGAACCCCACCCTTTTTTTTTCTAGGAGTAGTATGCCTGTTTAAAGCTCTCTTAACGATATATTTCTAAGGCATTGCTTCTTGAAGTCGACAGCGGAGAAAACTCCTTGCACAACTAAGTTGTTTCGAATTTTTTAAACACCCTTCACATTGTTTTTGGGTCAAAATTCTTCTGCCTTTACAGGTAGATTCCATAGCGCTTTGCGAATTTATTCCTGTATACCTACATTTCCATTCTTCTTTTCCAGGACAGCGATCAGCTGATTTCTCTGTTCTTCACATGAGAAATTTCGCTAAATATTTTCACTGCGCTAATATAAGATGATCATACACTGGCGTACAAAAATTAAGGTAGAGATGGTTTTTCGAATGTAATGTCGTGCAAAAGTGCTCCACATCGACTCAAAACATACCATAAGAACCCCAAGATATAAGAATATTGGACAAGAGAGCAGAAACCCCCAAACAAGGAATCCAAAGAATACAAAGGCACTTTATTGAAAAGGTAGCTTCGAGAACAACTGGACAGAAGATAAAAACGTACATGTGAAAGGCGGCTGCCAAGAAAAATTCAGTCTTTAGTGGAGGATATGATCACCCCTGACTGCGTTGCAGGATTTACAACGTCTGTCCATGCTGAGGACGAGGTTGTCAAGGAGCTGTTGAGGCATCGCGGTCCATTCCTCTGGTAGCGCAAATCGCAGCTGCGGAATCGTTGCTGGCGTCTGGTGACGTGCTGCCAAGCGTCTCCCGAGAAAGTCCGACACGTGTTCGCTTGGAATTAGGTCCGGGAACCTTGAGGGCCAATCCATGCTGTGAATATCTTCACTGTCCAATAGCTCTGCGACAGCCACTGTACGATGTGGTGTAGCGTTGTCGTCCATGAAGAGGAACTCAGGACCCACAGTACCTCTAAACAGACGCACGTGAGGCGGGAGAACCTCGGTACAATGGCGGTGACCAGTGACTGAACCTCCTTGGAAGATGATGGAGGTCAGTACGGCTACCAAGCATGATACCACCCTAAACAAAACTCCGCCACCTCCAAACCGGTCCGTTTTGATGTTGTTGGAGGTGGGATTGTGTCTTCCCTGCTCCCTATATATATGTATACGTCCAGAATCGCTCGTCAGACTAAATCGGCTTTCATCCGTAAAGAGAACTCGACCCCATCGCTGATGTGTCCACTTCTTGTGTTCCTGGCACCGCAGAAACCGCCGTCTCCGATGAGCAGGCTTTAATGGCACGCACCGTACGATCGCCGTGCAAATAGACCACCTTTGTGCAGCCTGGCCACGGTAAAACGCGATAACGGAAGTGCTGTTGTCTGCTGCATGTGCCTTGCGATTTTTCCCGCTGTCTCCGTCTGTCACTTCTCGCATGTAGGACAATATACCGGTCGTCCGCCGCCATGGTTGCTCGTAGACGACCACTGCTAAACTCTCGGACAGCTGTTCCTGTCCTTTGAAATGCTCTCCAAGCTTGTGAAACTTTGCAAAGAGCGATCCCCGAACTCCTTGGCAACACTAGTCACACTTCGACCTTCTTCAAACTTCCCAATGAGGCGTTTTCGGGTCACTTTATTACTCTTTCATTATTTAATTTAAAAAAAAATTCTCTCGTGATAAACGTTTTTATTTTTCTTCTAGTTTTTTTATTTCTTGCAAGAAACAACATACTATTTTATATCTTCTTTGAGGCAGTTTTAATACCCAAAGACATCCAGTTGTCGTCTACTGGATTGCCTGTTGGACATATCACTAATTGGCAGCAACTCGACGTCGTTCAAACCGATGTTCACTGTGCAATAGCTTTCACCGAATTGCTGAGTGTACACCGCCCGTGTGTTTTATACCCTTCCGACACTGCCGCCTTTACGTCATGCTGCATATATGCGCATGCCCTACCGTACTGGACCCTAATCTATCTCCTGTGTGGTCTTTCGGTCCGTTCTGCGTGCTCGTTCCGCTGTTATGCTAATTTCTCCTCTTCGTCCTTAATTTTTGCACACCAGTTTATTTATACTCCGTTCCCATGTTAAATCCCGGGATTTCTTTAACTTTCGTCCTTTAAACAATATATAATTATCTTTTAAATACCATTACAAAAAAATTGCTGTTTCGCGAATTAAATCCAGAATATCACTACATTTGGGTTCGTTACGACGAGGTTCTTGTGTATATTTCACCGATCACCGTTGCTTTCTTAAATGAAGGTTTATCAATTTATCAACTTGAACATTGTCTTCTTCTCTTACAAAACTAACTTACTTGAAGAAACTACATCTGTGCTTTACAATAAGAATAAAATTCCCGAAATATGCGGTTTTTATCCACCAGGATAGCAACAGCATATAATTTAAACTATATATATTTTCAAAAGTGGAGATTTCACTTTAAAAGTTTGATGTTTTGTTACAGGGATAAAGTGAAAGATAGCACAAGTGAAAAAAAACAAAAAACATTATTGACTCTGAAGTACCAAATTGAATCAAAACAACGCCTTCTTGTGGGGCGCCTTCTAATTATCACTTGCCTAAATTCTTATGTATTCAAAGAATTCCCTAATTCCTACGTAAAAAAGACAGAGAAAGCCAGAGTATTGTCTAAAAGAGTGAAATGAACAAAAGTAAAATTGAAGCAAAACAAATAAAATAACCGTTCTTTGTTGTCAATTGTCGGACAAATCATGCTTCGGTTTAAGAGAAAATGGTGGCAGCATCTCTGTCCGCCGGAAACAGGAGAAAGGAGTCGAGAATCATTTACTCGCACCCTGCATACCACAACAACACGAAACATTGTGGCCTAGAGTGATATCGGATACGAAAGCAGATCACCTCGGCTGAGAGTCAGTACCACAATAAGTGACTTTGAGTCAAAGACATTCTACGGCAGGTCACTCTGGCATACCAGCAGAACATCTACGTGGCCATATTTCAGTAGGAGAATGCCACAACGTATGTGGAAGCGACAACAAGGGCCCTCTTCAAGGTTAACGACGTGCAAACTCTACTGCGGCCGACTAGATCGCTGGATTTTTCACTCATGGAAAATCTCTGAAAAATTCTCTATCCACAGATGCAACGGAAAGACCGTCCGTTGCACCTGTGAATAGACACGGGTCAATAAAGGCTGAATGGTTATTCCATGAAACACTATTCAGACATTATTAAATTACTTCAGTGCATACAGCAAGTTTTACAAGCCAGAGATGGCCACACCGATTATTGGCCATATACATCGACGCATCTCGTACGTATTAAACCGGGAAACTAAACATTTGTTCTATATCGCCTAATGAACATATTCTGTAAAAATTAAATTTTTAGCTTGACTACTTTCAAGGGATTTTTATTTTATGGATGGACATCAGTGTATTAATAGCCACAGAAGCGATTCATTGCTGTATAATTAGTTTTCAAATGTTATATAACCATGCACGTCTATCCATGAATTTTCATCAATAAAAATCTGGAAAAATATTTATACTTAAATCGTTTGTTACATTTTTTGAGACTATTGGCCGCGGATGGCTTAGTGGTTAGTGTTTCAGATTATCGATGCTGGGTCCCCAGGTTCAAGCCTGGGCTGATCTTTCAGAGATGGTGTGATTTACTTACAATCGCTGAATATCCGCCGTGCATCGGACGAGCACGTTAAGTGACGGCCCCCAGGCTGGACCCACTGGTTAAATGGGTATCCTTTGCTATACCCCACCTGAAATTCTCTCACCCCTCTATGTGCAATATCGTTTTTGTACGGTGGCGCCATCTACTATACTCTAATCTCACTACAAACTGTTCTGTCAAAAGTCGCTAGACTTGCTCTCATTCCTTCCGTTTCTGTGTCCTGCCCAAATGGCGATCTCGTTGTAGGTGGCTGGGACCTAAACTCTACTACCTGTGGACGGAAGTCCTACAAGAAAATGACGCTGACCCCCCCCCCCCCCCCCTTATGAGACTTGTAACATATATATATATATATAGCAGATATTAAGATATTAATCTTATCATTTCATATTGGTTTAAGTAGGAAGGGTATTTCTAGAAAACGCTTGACTATACGTTTAAAACTAACGCTGCGGGAATGTATCAAACGGACAAAACCATACTCTTTAAGATTAATGTACTACTGGAGAGAATTGATAAACCTGTGATGTTTAAAACAGGTCCGACAAAAACTATTTAGTGCATATCACACATCTGTATAAGGCAGAATGTCTCTAACAAAAATACAGACTGCCTGATAATAGGCAAATTCATGACAGCAGTGGAGTTTTCTGGACACACATACATTTATATTTATTGCTAAAAATAATCTGAACCAGACACACAAGCAGCCACTTTTTATTCGAATAATAGGCATCTTCAGGAAATATGAGACCTATCGCGACAGCAAATTCTTGGTGTTCTATGTATATCAACAAAAATTACTTCTGATTTACTCTTACCGAAAGGTAAATTCAGATCAATGCAATTTAAATATCTACGGTATTACACAAATTTACATGTTGATAATGTTGAATTAGCGAGCACTGTCCTATGTGTTAAATCTTGTTCGGCTTTTTAAAAATGTGACATTTTGTCTTTAATAAGCGCACCTCCTTTTCACTTCATCAATATACTATCTCCATTTCTGGTTTTTTTATTCATTTCATATATGTTACAAGTTTAGTTGACAAAGCGATCTACTGAGCAAATAAATTATTTTTTGTACGAATTTATATTTTTGCAAACTGTGAAATAAAAAAAAAGACATAAAGGGATTTAAATTGGAACACATACTTTCGCTTTTATTACTATCTGATTATTTCTTACCAGAGGAGAAGAGAGCTTATTATTTATCCTTTATTACATATCAGTAGAGAAGACAAATTCAGTACGAAAGAATTAGTGTTCTCAACAAATAAAATACGTGTTGTCATTTGTATTTTAAAATATTAGGGGTATGCAAGAGTTTCTGCCGCTACAGCTAGCAGGCGCTGTAGGTGTCTAACCGGCAAGTGACCCGTGATTTCAATCCGTACATGAAGTTAAGCACTGCGGTCTATCAAGTTCATTTGTGGGTCAGTTATTCATGTTTAATTTTGGGAAACGTGCGAGTGAAGCGTACTCTTCAATATGTCAGGCGTATGGTGAAACGGTTATGCGGCAGCGTAAAATTCGAGAATCGTTTACCAGGTTTAAGAACGGGGACCTAAGCTTCGAAGACATGAAACATGCAGGTAGACCACAAGAACTCGCAGACGAGAAGCAGGAATCGCTGTTGCAAGAGAATGCCGCACAATCGACTACCCAACTGGCCAAACGTTTGAAAGTGGCTCAGTCGACGGTGGTACGGCGTGTACAGGCCTTGGAAAAGATCAAGAAGATTGGTAAGTGGGTTCCGCATACTTTAACGGAGCGTAATATTGGTCAACGATTGGGCATCTGCATGTCGTTGCTGAAGAGGTTTCAAGGGAAGAATTTTTGTTGGAAGGTTGTAACCGGGAAAAAATGAGTCTATCGCGACAAACCCATACACGATCCGGGGTTGACCCAGGCCAGCCATGAACATCCACCGCAAAATATGATATCCCTGGGAAAAGGTTATGTTGTGCCATCCTGATTTTAAGTTTTCACCTTTCGTTGCCTTTTTTACTCGCACCTTCAAATTTACTGTGAAAACCAGGAAGAAAGAAAAACCTGATTGCTTCTGACCCACCTCACCACCTAAGTGATCTAAGCGACGTCGACGGCTTCCCGCCTTTGCACACGGGAAGTGATGACGTGTCCCATGCTTGGAAACGAGAAATTTCAGGGTCTCAGTTTTGAAATGGGATTAGTTCTTTCACTTTCACATTAGCGGCACCTATTTCCGTAGGAATCGTACTCTATTTGGAAAATATTTCATAATTTTTAAAAATTTGTTCGTGAAGTTCCAAAAACTATCGTCCGAAAATACGCAATCTAAAACGTAAAAAATCTGCCGATAAATTCCACGCAAGAATACACGGGAGTCGAGTCCTATTTTTTAGTGTCCGGTGTATAAGACGATCCTCCAACTTTTAAAGCACGATTTCGTCCAATATATTGAGCCTTATAAGAGTATATACTACAATTTTCGCAAACCAGTGCTTAAACAAATAGAGAGCTTACAATACATGCATGGTGTTATCATTCATGATTTTTTGTAGTTGGAATATCGTCTTTTGAATTAAAACACTACTCTGAAGTATTATTGCGCGTCATTTCTCAAAATTCTAATGCGAGACAAGTGTTTCAACAGGACTAATCGTTTTCAATTTTTGACGTGTGCCAACCACTAGAATGAACGCTTTTAAAGTCCATAAAACTTGACTCCTTTTGGTATCTGCCCCTGAAGAAGACATTTTTCTACATAGACAGGGGGGCGAATAAATAATGAGGCTGAAATTTATTCTTGAAATTCCAGTAAATCAAACGGCGTGGGAAAGAATGGTTTTTTGATGAGTCATTTCTCTGCTATGGGATGCAACAGTCTTTGTGTTGGAACTGCGCAGATGACTATTTACGCAGTGAATGACGTCATTCGCTCGAAGAATAATTCTACTGTCTCGTTATGAAGTACAGAGCAAATACTCGGTTCTGTTTGAATATGGATAAAACTCCATCTCAGACAGTTGAGATATTACGTGATATACATGGGACTAATTGCGAATATCGTGCACAAATATTCCGATGATATGCACATTTCAATGATTTGTGGAAATATTTGAAATGTGGAGAAAGAACCGGAGGCCAGATTTCAGTGCGCACGTTTGAACTCATTGAGACAGTTCGCGATAAGACGAAACGCAAAAGCTTCAGCCAAGAGGGTGCAGCAATGCTTTTTTTATTGGATGTTTAACGACCACCGTGAGCAACTCAATGGGCTATAAGCAGTCACCCATCCCTAATTTAGGGTCACTGGTTCCAGGGAAGGGAGAGAGCCAGTGCCGTAAGGCAACCACAACATCCATGCCTCACCGGGATTCGAACCCAGACCCCGTTCGGAAGAATGATCAGAGGCCATCGCTTAGACCCCTGCGCCACCGGGGCGGCGCTGCAATGTTTAAACGGTGTTAATAAAGAGTCAATTCGTCATATTTTGGTACCAGATTTGGGGGAAAATGTGCTGGTTTTGCTTCGCATTATTTGTTAGACGACGAGAAACATGCACGACCGGAATACGCTAACAACATCTTGGAGACTACAAGAGCAGTGCAAAATCAAAAAAATTGTGGCAGGTGACGAGACATGGTGTTTTTATTATGATCCTGAAACAAAGTGTCAGAGGTCTCAATAGAAGACTCCATACAAACCCAAAGGGGAAATATCAGACTGCAGAGTCAATGCATGTGTCTCTGCAGTCGTAACGCGTGCTTTTACGACACCAGGATATTTTGCATCAGGAGTTCATTCGTGAATTTAGAACTGGCACTGGCAATATTTACGCATCCATTTTGGAACGATTGATAAAGAGATTTGTTTGTGTCAGTGTTGGATACAAAACAGGGAATGGTTCCTTTTTCACCGTTACGCACCCCCATACAGTGCAGCCAGTGTCCAGAAACTTCTGGTGTAAAAATAAAATAAGTGTCACACACTCCGGCCAAACCCTTAATCACCAGAATTATTACCGCGAAACTAATTTTCCTTTACTAAATTAAACTGCATTCAAAAGGGAAAAAAATCACAATATTGAAGACATACAAAGAACTGTGACATCAGCTCTTCTCTTCAAACTAAGTCCCACTTTTCTGTGGGTGATTGTGCCACTCATATAAAAAGAGGGCCAATTTAGTTCGAATGAAATATATATGTGAAATATATAAGAAAGAAAAATATTTGAGAAAGACTCAATCTGGAAAATTATACATCTACACTCAAGATAACTGATTCCAAAGAAAATCACAAAATATTAGGTTACATATGAATTTAGAAGCGTTGCATTTATTCCCGTAAACAGCATATAAGAAATATCATTTCTCAGGTGTTCGATTCTAAATGTCTCAGGAAAAATATGCAATATGCTTTATTACTCGAAGTCGATAACACTACGATGTGTGTCCTTTTGCTGTAGCAACAATTATTCAGGTTGTTATTCCGTGATATCATGTCCATTGTATTGCTCTTTTCATTTGACGTACATCGCAGTCTTTACAGCACCTATTTTTAAGCCATAAATTTCCGAAAATAATATACACATTAATCATATTTGAAGGTATAATATTTTATCGTCTCGGAGAGTGAAAAGTGTCCTGTTCGCTGTTTCAGACGGAACATGCAATTGTACCTAAGGAAATCATTTTAACATATGGCTTATTATTCCATGAATAGAAATCGATTTTTGTTGAAAATCGGAATAGAGAGTGTTTTCATTTATTAGAAACCACTACCTCGGAATTTGCAAGGTGAGTGCTGCAAATATTGGAAGTCTTCCTTACGCTCTTTGGTAATTCAATGGCCAATTAAAAATTACAATCTGTTTCTATATTTGTGAGTAACGGTGCTGGTGGGTAATCGCAGTACACGTATCCAAATGATTTTTTTTTACTTTGAAATATTGCCATAATGAACTCTTAATGCCAAATTTTTGTCGCACCGTAATAGCCCAGTTAGAAAAAAAAGATTAAACCAAAGTTTACATATAATATTTTTTTACATATCACTGAAAATTTAAAGTTAATTTTTTTCTATGAGTGCATATACAGTTATACACTTAAAAGCAATTGAATTATAGACAACTGGCATTATGCAAATGTGGCGCTCTCGGCGGCCCTGTAAACGGAAACAACATGACGTATGCAGCGATTCAGCAAAATAAGGAGTGATGCGACGGGAATCAGTAAGAGTTGGGCGCAGTATGCGTAAGACGAAAGATATAAGCGCATTTGATCGTGGGTAAATTGTTGGGGCCCGACGATTTTCACGAGCCACTGTGTCACGGGTACACCGTGATCCATGTAAAACCATCTCTGCAAGGTACACCTGCGTGTGCATGAGCGGGGTCATCGTTGGCTAGCTTGCATTGTAACAGCGGATAGACGGGCAACCATTCAAGAAATCACTTGGCAATTTAACGCTGGTGCACAAGAACGTGTAAGCAGCCACACCATCCAGAACCATCTCATCGTTATGGGGTACAGAAGCCATCATCCCACGAGGTTACCGCTGCTGACCACACATCACAGGGTACAAAGATTAGCATGGGCGCGGGAACATCGCCACTGGACCTTAGACATGTGGGAAAATGTTGCCTGGACTGATCAGTCGAGATTCACGTTGGTACATGGAGATGGCATCATACGAGAACGGCGCATACCACATGAAGCGATGAATCCATCTTGCCAGCAGGGTACTCTTGAAGCTGGTGGGGGTGGCATTCTCGTCTGGGGACTGTTTACTTGGACTGAAATGGGACACCTGGTACGTGTGACATCGTCCGTCACAGGTCAACGTTCTCGGGATATCCGGGACACCATTTGCTATCGTTTGAACGTCTTGAACATCCCATTGGGGCCTAATCCTTCAACAAGACAATGCACTGCGCCATCGCTCCCGAATTGTATCCAAATGGTTGGATGAACACTCCACCGATGTGACCTCGCTTCCTTGGCCAGGTGTGTCACCTGACCACAATCCCATCTAGCACATATGGGATGCCATCGAGAGAGATGTTTGAGGCTCTGACCCCCTGTATCAAATCTTCGTGAACTATGGGAGATTGTTCAGGGGTCGTGGATCCTAATGGCTTTCCAACGCTTCCGGTGTCTTGTCCAGTCCATGCCGAGACAAATCGTCGCCGTCATCAGGGCGAAAGTTGGTGCTACACGTTACAAGACATGTATCTCTAATTCAATTGCTCTTCAGTGTATAGCTTCCGCACTATATCAAATAATCCTAAATTTTAATTAAATTAAGAAAATCACTTTGAACTCACACTTTTTGAATTTTATTCCTGATATGAATGACCGCACATAGCTACAAAAATATATCATTGAATCATTATTTGTCTCTAAAATATAAAACTGGTTTCAAAATTATGTGCGTGTTGCAAGACACGATCTCGCACTATTTTTTTATTGCTACGTATATAATTACTATAACAAATTTCACTACTTTCGTAAAGGATTGATAATCATAATAATTTCTATTGTTTTGGTCTCTAATCTGTGAGTACATATACCATCTAGTATGACACATTATTTCAATTACCATCGAAAATCAAAAATGGATGTACGTAAAATACCTGACATGCTAAGAAGTAAAAGGTATGTATATCATTTTTGTTTACAGTATTTTCTTTGAAAAAATGTTTTAAAGAAAATGTGTTTGTTTCTGAATTAGAATCATTGTAAAGCATTTGAAATCATCCCCTATCTTGTGGACGAGAGGATTCAAAGAAAAATCGTTACATAAAATGATGCCGTATTGCAAAAGTGATAAAAGGGGAATCCAATAGATTAGGCTCTATCTACCTTACAGGAAAAATCATTACTCACGCAGTGACGTTGCCGTTCCTTAGCTTGATCATGGATATTCACTGAAACGCACGGGAGAGGTAGTTCTGTCTCAAGTATTCGCTAATAGTGAGATTTGGCAGCTAGAGGTTACACAAAAGCAAATCTGTATTACATGATAATAACGATAATGTTGTCGTGGCCATACAGTTTAGATGATGACGAGGAAGGAACTGAAACCAACTGTGATTTGGATTGTTATTTAGATGCATTTTTTATATAATTCAAAAAGTTAATTTTAATGCAAATGTAGCTGGTGAATGGTGTTTGAAAGAATTTTCATTAACCTTCAAAACAGAAACAAAAATATCTTGACCATTCTGTAACTAGGAATAATTCAGGAAAATGCAAAAAAAATACCTTACGAAATTATCTGTTTTATTTTTAAATCTCATCGTAAAGGATTAGTTATCTAAATTTCTAAATTCAAATCTGTATTCATTGCATATTTAATATATAATATAAAATTTAATATAAACACGGTTTACCTGAGGTTAAATTAAAATAGATCTTACTTCATATTTTCATTAAAATAATATTATTACATAACTACGCTAAAAGAGATGAAGAATTTGTTGTTGCACTGTGCCCCTCGCAGTATAAAACAAGTTAGTAAAAACATGCCATGCATTGATTATGATACACTTTCCAACAAAGCAGAAATCCTTACTCAAGTTATGAGTATAATATCTGTAGAATAAATGTCGCTCCTCTGACCAGACCTTTGACCCCATCTTGATTATATAAAAGTAATGCGTAATACACACACAGCGCGTGACGTAATGAGGCAGATGGTCGTGAGAGTGTAACATCATAATATTTTAATAGGATCCACAAAAAACGCGTAACGCAATAAGGCAGACCCGCACGGGGATAACTGGTTTTCCAGTTATTTGGGGAGCGGCGCCCCCACGGCCCGAGCTGACCTTGTGACTGGTCAACATCTGATGTCATGCCACAGCTTGTTTTTTTCTTATTTTGGTGCTGTTGGTGTTTGCAGGGACAGCTGTTCATCCAGCTGTTGGGGAGTCGCGTCCCCACGTTCCCGAGCTGGTCTTGTGTCTCGCTTTTTCGTTTTTCTGTATTTTCTCCACTGGCTAGCTGCCCGTGTTGTATTCTCTACCTAATCGCTACCACGTTATGTACTAACACCCCGGTCTTGTGGTTTTGTTACCCTCCACCACTAACTGATTTATATTAACCGCTCAGTTCGTAGGTTGCTGAGATTCCGTTTAGGTTCCCTGCCAGGATTTGTCTTCTTTGGATTTCTTTTTTTCCTTTTAGCTGGTTTGGGTGCTAGACCTACCTGCATGTTTGCCGCGTGCGGAGACCCGTGAGGCGGAAATGGGATGTCTGGCGGCTGAGGTCGCAGGAGACTGGTTAAGTGCCTCCTGTGTACCAACACTCCTCTTCGACCCCGGCTTCGCTGTAAACGGGAGGCTAGAGACTAACCCACCTCTAGTCAGAAGTCTTGTACCAAGTTGTGTACAGGGCTTTAGCGGCTTTTTTGTCGTATGGCACGGCAGGGTGAGCCCGGGGGCTGTGGGATCATGCCAAAGGCGTTGGCATGACGGTACCAGGAGGCCGAAGTGTCCGCCGAGTGCGTGTGATCACAGCCAACGGACTATATCTGCAACGTATAAGCTCCAGAACTGTGTCTAGCGTCATTTTCTTGGCTTGCGGACCTCCAGTTCTCCCTTGTAGGGCTCGGTGGTGGGTGGAGTAGTCTGCAGACGAATCTTCCTTCTTTTTTTCCATGGGTAAAAACAAGAACAAAAACTCCAAATTTAAGTCACCTGCGAAAATGATAGTTGACAACGACTCTATTTTGTCTCCTCAACCTACCAAGTCTCGTACCCTTAAACGGTCTTTAGACCTTGACCTGGACCAAGAATGTGGATCCTCTTCTTCGGCGGCTGTACCAGTCGCTCCGAAGCGTCGTCTCCTCTCAATTGCTGTGACTACACATGCTACTCACTTACTTGTAGAATCCATCGATCCGAATGAGAGACTGTCCACCAGATCTCCATTCTTCATTTCTAAAGCTTTGGACGCTGCGGTTGGCCCCTTGAAGTCTGTGAGGAAGCTTCGCTCTGGGGACCTGCTTGTCCAAACTTGCAGTGTTTCTCAGAGTAACACTTTTCTGAACCTCACTAGTCTTCAAGGCATTCCTGTAAAAGTGATACCTCACCCGTTTCTTAACACCTCTCGGGGTGTTATTTCGGAGTTTGATCTCTTGCCATGCAGTGAAGACGAATTCGTGACTGAACTTGCTGATCAAGGTGTTATTGCTGCACGTCGTATGATGTTCCGGCGTGATGGTTCCCTGATTAAGTCCAAAAATGTCATCTTGACCTTTGACTCCCCGAAAGTTCCGACAGAAATCAAAGCAGGCTACTTGGTCTGTGCAGTTCGCCCGTACATTCCCAGTCCTCTGCGCTGTTTCAGGTGCCAGAGGTACGGGCATTCACAACGATTCTGTAAGAGTTCCGCTCGTTGCGCTAATTGTGGCTCCGGTGAACATGACGGGGAAGGTTGCACTTCTGCGGCATGCTGTGTTAACTGCGGTGAGGCCCATGCAGCTTACTCCCGCAACTGTATGAAATGGAAGGACGAGATGGCGATCCAGCGCCTCAAGACCCTGGAAGGCCTCTCGTACCCTGCTGCCAAAGCCAAGTTGGGTATTCCCAACACCCGACAGCGTAGTTTTGCCGCAGTTGTTAAGTCTCTGCCACAACCCGTGCAGCCCTTTGTTCCGCGCCCTGTAGCTCTCGCCGCACTTGCCAAGCGATCTACAGTTGAACAGGCGACACAGGTGGATTTCACCGAGCTCCAGCTTATTCGACCAGCTGAGTCTGCGCCATCTCTTTTGACGACGACCGACTCTTCCGGTTCCCGGCAGACAGCCTGCACGTGCGAAAGACCCGGCCCTCAATCCGCGAAGGTGTGCAGTGTCCATCCAACTGTCGCGGTCCGCCTGACTAACATTGCACCTGTCTCGGACTCAGCGAGGTCCCCACCCTCAACCAACATTGTGGAGGAACATAGGGGGAGGAGAGTGACAGTTCGGACCCAGCCTCCACCAACATTGCTGAGGACCATGGGGGGAGGAGAGTGACGGTTCGCCCTCGGCCAGCATTGCAGAGGAGTGTGGAGGGGAGGAGAGTGACGGTTCGTCCCCGCCCTCGGCCTCGGCCAGCATTGCAGAGGAGTGTGGGGGAGGAGAGTGACGGTTCGTCCCCCTCCTGGTGACTCATCCTTTGTGTTGTTGTGTATAACAAAAAAAAAAAAAAAATAATAATAATAATAATCATCGTACTATTACTTATAATAGTGAATTGCTCATTTTTCTATACACCTGGTTGCCTAACTTTTCTTCACAGCTTTCATCGTTCTCTTTTCCGGCTTTTGCCCAGCTTGTCTGCTCTTGGTCATTTTCCACGCTTTTCAAAACCTGTAGCTGATAGTTCTTTGTCTGGCGCTCTTTGGCCAAACCTGGCCCTTGCGCCAATAAAATCCACCAACCAACCAACCAACCAATAAGGCAGATGGCGTGACCGCGCGCCAATATCTCAATCACCAGTCAATAGCGAGATTGTGACGTCATACGATTTCTAAGAATGGGAAACATTAGTAGAACGACGCCATGACCCTAAAAACGTGGTAACTCAGAGTGGGTATTTAACCCACTAAACTAATTTTTCCAAAGTCTAGATAAAGATAAATCGATTTCTAGTACCAGAAAACGGTAGGATAACCACTTTCATCAAAATCCTTAGAGCCGTTTTCAAAATAAAATTTACATATATACAAAAATTGCTCCTTTATGGAATGCATACCGCTCCTATGTCCTGACCTTTGACCCTACTTCACCCATTTTCAATAGGGTTCGTCCCCATGTGCTCCTCTACGACATACTAAAATGTCACCGACATTGAATCATATTTACGCAACTTATGAGGCATAAGGTCAGTGGAATGGATCTAGCTCCTATATCGTGTCCTTTGAACCCATTTCTTCCATTTTCAATAGGGGTCGTCCCCAGGTGTTCCCTTTCCAAATGCTAAATTTTCATCGAAATCGAACCAGTTTTACGCGAGTTATCGTGCGGAGAGACGGACGGACAGACAGACGGACAAATCTGGAGCATATACGCTTTTTCAACCTACGGTTGGAAAGCGTAAAAAACACAGAAAGGATGGGAGATTATCATGTATTTCGAAAAGATCAAATGTTTCATGTGTTCCAGTAAACACAATGAAGATGTATGTAAAAACCAAAATTTTCAGAAGGACATGAATTTTTAATGCAAAATCCAGAAAATTCCAGCATTATACTGTCAGAATTCCATCGGGGAATTCATAATCTCCTACCTCTGGAAAACACTTTAAATCAGCGCCTCGACTTTGTTTGAAAGTAAATTCTGTGCCAAGGGAATTCATTCATTAAAGCACGCAATTCTTTAAAAAAGACACTCATTTACACTTCTCAAAATCAAACTTTCGATTACTTTTACAAAACGGAAAGAAAGTTCTCACAAATTACTAAATTCAGAAACTTTACTTGAAAAAAGTATGGAATTCTTGGGAAAAAAATTTCATATTTCGAAAAGCAAGTGTCATTTGCTTTTGAAAGTTTGTAGTATTAATAAAATTTAACTTATTATTTCAAAAGTATGAGAATTTTAAACGAAATTCAACGAACTGCGTGTGCTTGAAATCGCAGTTATATTAAACATCGCATGTGTTCCTTTAACTGTTGGATAGCATTATTGAGAAATGAATAAAAATGTAATATGAATGAGCTAAATGAATGCGTTCGTCCGTTTATTTGACTTACATGCGAAAAATTATAACTCAATTTGTCCTGTTTCAGCCAGGATAAAAAAATGATTTTGAAAGATATTCGAAATTGTTTAACATCGCGATTGCTATACGCAGCGTGTAATTTGCACAACGTATTGTAGATCATTTCAAAAATTATAGCTTCTGTTTTTAACAGAAATATTATTTTTGTAAGCACAATCTCTGAAACTCGTGTATCTATATATGACTTGGCAAGCAAATAACACCACGTGAATTTTAAATACGATTTGTGTAAATAAAGGTTTATTGACTTTAGCACTCATAAAATAAATTGTATTTGAAATAAACACAGAAGTTATTTTGTTCAAATTGCAGGAGCATAAAGATTTTTATGCCCGCCTTTAGATAGGCTTTCAAAATCAGGACTTCCACCCTATTTCTAAAATTTAAAATCTCAATTTATAGTTTCTTGCGCCGAAACGCACGTATTTTAATGATTAGGGTGTTGTTACGAGGAATATGTAAAAAATATTTGTCCCGTTGTAAATCTTTCATGTATTCTTGGTATCTCAAAACAGGTACAGCTGCAAATAAGCTTGAAAACACTTGGTGTTGTAAAAAACTGATTTTGAAACATCTGCATGGAAAACTGACATTTTTTTTCTTCTTTCACGTTTCGAGAAGATCTCGGTTTACATGATTCCACTGGCTTTAGGTTCGAGTGACACTGTTTTTAGAGTTTAGCCGATAAAATGTTATATTTTTCTAAGAAAGCCTTTCAAAGAAACTTTAGATTTTACTGATACATGTACTTCTAAAATATGTATAACTGCAAAAAGTTTGAAAACTCACATACTGTTTTTCTGTATAGAATTATTCGGAACAGATTCCTACAGCAATAAAGACAGGGTCGAAGGCGTTCAATACTTTCATTATTAAAATAATTTATTATGAAATTTTGTTATTCTTCCTAATTTCGGAAGAAAGAGTGCTAACCTTTCGAAATTAGTTTTAAAGTGACTGAGTGCTTGAAAAAATACAAATGGGATAGAAGAGATTCCACATTTTCAATATCATTCAAACTCGGATGTTAATGGTTTTCGTGTAGATAATAATTCATATTTCGTGTAAGTCATCATACTGCTTGTAAGTATTATAAAACGAAATTTGTGCCGGATGAAATCTATAGCATTGTCTATTTCAAAATGATAATTCCCTTGTTCGCACCGCTGGTGTTTCCACATAATGCTTGCAACTTGTTCAAACAATGCCGTGGCCAGCAAGAGCGCCCGGTTTATCCCGAATCGGAAAATTGTGGGTCCACATTGGACGTCCTTCGCAATCAAATCGGCCGGCTCACGATCTCGATGAATTATATATATTTGTGGGAGCAACTCAATCGTGCTTGGTGTTCTATTCCTCAGGACGATACCCGTTGGCTGGCTAACTCATTGACACGGCTCATTGCTGCCTGTATTGCCGTTCTCGGCGGTGCAACCACTTATTGTGTCGTACCAGTTATGCTGCGTTATCTCGTTTGATAAACATTACGTGGCTAAAAATAACATCAAGGTAAATCCTTATGTATTTCTATTTGCTTGTTCAATTTCACCACTGTATTCTCACTCCTTCTGCGTAGGGCAAATACTATGTCGATCAATTCATTTGAGAAAGTCGTTTTGATTGATATAAATACATATAAACGCTAATCCCTATATAAAAGTGTCGGTAGAAATCCACAGGAGTAAACTACCTTGTTCATCTTCACATAAGGACAGGGCATCATTGCTAATAGGTTGCTTCATACATTCAGGTTAAATTCCTTCTCATATGAATGTTTTTTCACAACCAGTTTAAAAACACGGAATGAAAGTAACTTGCGTTTTTTCATTCTTGATCGCAAAAAAGTTGTCAGCATAATAGTGCTCTAAAAATTGTAGTGTACCAGTTATTTCTTATGCAGCATTAAACTGGGCCAGATGGGATGTTTTGATACTCAGCTTTACGTGAAAACTGATTTTAATAATTTATTTTGAAAAACGAATGTCTAACCGAAACGTTTAGAACCTGAATTCCTAGAGAAGGTATGAAAAACGCCACTCCCATAGATTTCCGTATTTGTATATGTATTTACTTGTGTACTAATACACTCGTAAAGAACTGATACACCGAAAGAAATAATTGCCGGAAACCTTTGCGAAAATCCATGTAAAGACACGATATGCAAATTAGAGGTCAGTGCGGCAAAATCAGCTTCATTGCGAGCCCTTCCTTGTTGGTGGCTCGTTGACGAATGCACGAATCTACTACAAATGTTATTTCCGTTATGTCTCATTTGCAGAAATGTGTATAGGAAATGTAGAGATACGTTCAGCTTAAAAGAAACATATGAGGAATTTTTCAGCTAAAGAAGTGTGTGAATTTAATTTTAAAGAAATTTAACCGTGGATGAAAGAGAAATTTGAAACGCTCTGCCCTGAGTTGAGCTAGGTGAACTCGTTTAATATATGCGTAGTCTTTCATGGTTTCACTTAGTCTCTCCAGTTTGCATTATTGCATCGCGTAGTATCTTCTGGTTCGTGTTTATTAGTAACTTAACCATGAAATGTGCTTAGGAATTCACAGTAGTCCGGTGAATATAAAAAGTACACGTATTGTAAACAGCCTTAAATTTGGATTTTTTTACTACTGACAACATAACGTGAGGACTCGTTTGGTAAAACGCCTATATTTAAGAATGAATGATTTCAATAGCCTGCATTGCGAGTTGGCAGAACAGCGGTCTGGTATAGGATCAGGTCAACGTAGATCGCCTGAGATCCAGTTATCATTCACAAATTTGAGTGGACCGACAAAGAATCTCATGTCTTGCAAGATTCATAATTTGTGAATTAATTAAAATTAAGCAGAGAAAGTACAGCTTCGTAGAGTCTTTTCATAAATGAAATCGATTTTCCCAAATATATACTGAAAATATGAAATTTACGCTGTCATAGATAAATACCAATAGGAGAACAAATAGATCTGCTTATGAATTTACAACCACCTACAATATTTTAACAACTCCATTGCCTACAGCTGTGGCTACCGTTACGAATACTGGAATTCTAAGAGTTAAGAGTTTCGTAAACGTATGTTTACACAAAGATAATATTATTTTTGAAATCGCAAAAAATATTAAATATATGTATATTTCGTCCCTGCCTTATAAATGTTGAGGTAATGTTGTTGATAGTTAATGAATATTCAAGCATACCGCTTTCAATAAAACGAACACACTGTATCAAGGCCATTTCAAATTGTTCGCGGTTGCGTAACAACTTAGGTTCAATATATTATGAATTTTCTTTGTATATTTATCGTGTCCATACATTATATTTCATGTAATACTTGCAAAGAAAAATTTTAGTCATAGTCTCACTTTGCCTCATAATGCCGCAACGATTTTTTTGCAGTGAGATTTACTTCGGCTTTACAAAAGCATCTCATTTTGTGCGATCATGAAATTAGTAAGTTTACGTGGGTATAAATTACAAATTTTTTTTAATATGTTGTGGGCTTTACAAATCGTTCAGTAATGCAAATTTGTTTATTACTGAAGAGCTAACGTTGAGCTGTTCAACATGCATACTAATATCCAAGGAACTTGGGTACAGCCTTTTTTATATCATGTGCTTGTAATTCAAACTATAGAACATTTGCGGTACTGAATAGTCTCGTATGCCTTTTAAATAATGTTCAAATTATTTGCCGTTTGTATATGTATATTTTTATTCGTGTAAAACTCGGACCAGATATTTTTGCAACCTTTTTACAAGAATAAGCCTTATTCAAAAAAAATTCTTGTTCAGATTTTGGACTAACGCTTAATACCCCCTGCAGTTGAAGGTGATGTTTGGTACACAATACATATAAGAAAATAAATATATTTTTCTCATTCCAAGTTAACACCATTTTACATAGTACCTAGTGAGGTTACATACCAGGTGGTTATAAGATAAGTATCGTTCTTTTCAGGTCTCTAAAAAGCGGAGGGGGGAGAGAAACGGAGATATCATGACGAAACGTGGAAGGTATCCTATTGGGGGCTTTAGAAAAAAGGTGGCTGAAAAATATTTCTAAATTACTCCGCTGTTATAGAAATGGCATTGCATACGAAAGACAGCGTAAAGTTACAGGTTGTAAACGTCATAAATGTATCAGGATAAAAATCCGAAAAATATAGTCAAAATCACAAGTGATTACCTGTGTGTCAATTGCAGAAGTAAGACCATTCAAATCCAGGAAATGGGAGACTTCACATGGTAAGTTTCGCATGGAAATGTGTACATGAAAAATTCGCGTGCTTCGTCTGGCAGGAAAAGAGTGGTAACGATGAGACTACCAAAAAAATACTACGGCTCTTGCAAAAAATAAACGGGTGCCATTAGAAACTTTTTATTATAGAAACAAAATATATGTCATTTTCCTACTACGTCAGTACCAACGAATAAGAGTGTAACGGAGAGAACACCTTACACCCTCGGTGCTGAATAGGAAGATAGAGAACTCAGAAGACTCTAGAAAAAGTGTTACAGAGTTGGCTGAGGACGTTTCTGGTTTCCTAATATTGCGGGAAAAAGGTGCTGTAGTAATGCCAAAAGAGAACGCCGGAACTTGCTTTTAAACAACATGGGAAAACTGGTGCCCGGACAGTTGCACCTTCCGTAGCCAGAAATTGGAAAAGTCCTGCTCCCTTACGTGAGATGGTATCCATACAAGATACCATCCTACGATAATAAGTGATACTTGGAGGTATGGAAATAAACTAGGATATGGCACCCATATTCTTGGTGTGGAAGCCGGTAGAGAACCCTTCGCCTCATATTATCATGTAGTCAAATGCTGAACTACGGTGTGAACTCGCAGAACTGTCGAAAATAGAGAACTGCACTACAAGCAAATATTCACGAAAGCTCTAACAGGTTTGGTATGTTACGGTATGGTGGTGGGTCAGAGCTGATTTCATCATTTGACCATTTGTCTTCGAAAGCATGGCACTGCAGGGTATATTGATATGTGCTATAACGAGCACACAGCACTTCGCTTTTCTGAAACATATTTATTCCAGCTTTACAAGAACGGCATAATTGCCTTAAGTTAGAGAGAACTAAGATTGCTGATCTAATGATTTGTTAATTTATCGAAATTTATTATTGACTGACTTAAAGAATTGGTTAAAAGCTTGAAAACCATGTTTTTAAGGAAACATTTAAATAGTTTTAATATCAAAAGTACCATCTGGATTCCTAGAACCTTAAATGAGCTCACATACAGTACGGAAGATTGAGGCATGGTTTCCACTCTTAAGTGAGAAGCGTGCATTACTGTCGTCTGCGTTCCACTGATAACTTTTACAGCAGAAATGAACCTTGATTAGTTTGAAACGGATTTAAAAGCCATTTGAAGTCCATGTCGTAGCCAGTTAATTCAAAACGAATATATCCAGTGGCCCGTTCTTGGGTAAAATTATTTTTGGAAGCTTATATTATTTATACGCAGATATTACCTTTTCGGACACTTTGGTCTTTTTCACTTCTATAACTTCATAGAAGTTATTTTCCTTATGGTAAAGAGACTTTAATCAGTGGAACTCCAGGTCCTGCCCTTGCAAATATCTTCACAAATATGTCACTTCACCGTCATTTCTCTCTTTGATTATAATTTAAAATCTATAATGGATATACACTGTTGTATTTCTGGTATTCTCTGAAAACTTTGCTAAAATTTCAACACTAAACATTCATTAAATTCGTGTTTGTGTCATTTACAAAGAAACTGGAAAATTATTAGTGAAAAATATTTGCGGCACATCTGTGAAAATAATCTAATTTGTCGGTGATAGATTCAAACCTAGGTCTGACTTTTCGTGAATTGATTGTTCTACAGATGGAAGGATATCAATAAATGCAATCACTGAAAATTTGTCGTCTTGACATGAGTATTTAATAATATGTTTTAAAACGCTCGATGTATCGGTTAAAACCTCGGTAATTTTTCTATTTATCGGCTCCGGTACCCTCCAGGAATGGAACTCGGTTTTCACTAACAAATCTTCGACAGAAACGGCCAATAGAAAGATGGCATATCCTTCTTTTTTATAAGAATATGAACAAAAATATATTAATTTACATTTTGTAGTAAATATCCTTAGCCACGTTCAGATGCCGGTCATTCAAAATCGATGCTTTTCAATGTATTTGCTTCTGAAGCATTAAGGTTAAAGTCTCGATTATCATAAAGTTAAAAGCATTGATCATCAAGGTTAAACCTTGGTGCTAAAAAATATCGAGGATTTTTGCCCATCCCATTGCTTACCATACAGTGGTTGGGTATGGAATGAAAATAAGCAAAACAAAATGCATCGCTGATCTGGGATTTTTTTCACGGTGCTCGTTTCGTGAAGTCATTAGGTTTATAAACTAGAAACTGGTACGGCTTTTTTCGGAGGTGTACTGTAACGGTCATGGTTGGGTCTCCAATCGAAAGAAACAAATACAAACTTATGCCCAATACGCAGCGTTCTATTGTACATGGTGAAGCAAACTTCATGGCGTACCTGACGTCACGAGTCCTGTAGTGTCCCGTTTGTCACAAACGTGCAACAAAATTAAATGTTTGATCTTGAAAGTTCAACTAGAAACTTTAAAGAATGAGATATGTATCATATAAAAGAATGTGCTTAAAATAAATCAGTGAACTCAAGAAAAAATTAGGAGAAATGAAGACAGAAATAGCAAGTTTGAGAAAGTAGGGAAAGTATTCATGATATATTTAAGGACGTCCTTGCAAGTTATCTTACTGAAAGTAAAGCCGCGAATAAAATGGGCACGCGAATATTTGTTGAAATCAACTTTTCCTCTACAAAATCTACTACTTCTTCAGGGAAATACCGGCATCACATTACCGAGTACAAACACTTTAAAAGAATGGTGCGTAAAATTTTCTTCAATTCCAGGATTTCACCATAATGACCTTCTATTGGATGAGAAGAAGGTTTGATTTTTCAAGTCTTTTTTCAAAACCTTTTGATTTTGAAGAAATTCATATTGATCCTGGTTTTCAAGAAATGCATATTTTAAGCTTTGAACCTTGTGGTTTTAAGGAAATTAATATCTTATGCTTTGAACCTTATGTTTTGAAGAAATTCATATTTTACGCTTTGAACCTTATGGTTTTGAAGAAATTCATATTTTATGGTATGAACCTGATGGTTCTGAAGATATTCATATTTTATGCGTTGAACCTGATGGTTTTGAAGAAATTCATATTTTGTGCGTTGAACCTGATGGTTTTGAAGAAATTCATAGTTTGTGCTTTGAACCTTATGGTTTTGAAGAAATTCATATTTTATGCTTTGGACCTGATGGTTCTAAAGAAATTCATATTTTATGCTTTGTACCTTATGGTTTTGAAGAAATTCATAGTTTGTGCTTTGTACCTTATGGTTTTGAAGAAATTCATATTTTATGCTTTGGACCTGATGGTTCTGAAGAAATTCATATTTTATGCGTTGAACCTGATGGTTTTGAAGAAACTTATATTTTATGCTTTGTACCTTATGTTTTTGAAGAAATTCATAGTTTGTGCTTTGAACCTTATGGTTTTGAAGAAATTCATATTTTATGCTTTGAACCTGATGGTTTTGAAGAAATTCATATTTTATGCTTTGAACCTGATGGTTTTGAAAAAAATTCATATTTTATGCTTTGAACCTAATTGTTTTGAAGAAATTAATATCGCATGCTTTGAGCCTAATGGTTTTGAAGAAATTCATATTTTATACTTTGAACCTGATGGTTTTGAAGAAATTCATATTTTATGCGTTTAACCTGATGGTTTTGAAGAAATTCAGATTTTATGCTTTGAAGAAATTCATATTGACCCAAAATAATGATACGACGTGATAATGGGCAAAATTCTTGAAACGATCACTAAAGCTCGATATGTGGTAATTCCATGATTATTACCTAAATAAATGGGAACAGGCAATATTTTTGACTAACAAATGACGAAATAAAGGCTTTTTTAATGATACGCATTTTCCCTTAGGTAGTAGGTAAAAATCCCAAGTAACAGAACATTCGATATAACGGAAGTAGTCTAGACTGTTGTTGAAATCTGATTTGGAAGCTCTATCGATGAAGTAAGTTTTGTATATCAACTGGTACAGTCTGGTCTGGCGTGAAAAGTGGCTATTGCCTTGTGGAGAAGTATGGAAAAATGAAGTTTGACTAATGAGGTGAAATCGTATTAGTTGTAAGAAAGAGCAGTTGATTAAACCAACTGCTGAACAATAAAAACACTGGTTATCGTCTTCCTGGGATGAGGTGCCAACTCTGGTGCGTGTTTCGGGATTTCATCGCGTTAGATTCTTTGCATCGAACGACATCGATTGTCATGAAGTATTAATTTTGCATTTCACGTGAAAACGCAAAAGGTTGTTTGTAGTGTTTCCGATAAATAGAGAAGAACACTTACATCAAATTGCAATGAATTATGCATCTACGTCAACTCATCTAGGAGTCATTACGTCATTTATCGAAATTCGTCGATCTTCATTGCATAGCCATAGCGATAACATAAATCTGAGGAAATGGTTTATGGCGTTCTTCGCGTTTTTCTCAAAATTTGTTTCGTTTGATGTGAATCAGATTCAGTCAACGCTTTCAGATCTTCATAATCGATAACTTCAACTACTCTACTGCGATGTACGATGTGCATTTCACGTGAAAACGCAAAAGGTTGTTTGTATTGTTTCCGATAAATACAGAAGAACACTTACATCAAATTGCAATGAATTATGCATCTACGTCAACTCATCTAGGAGTCATTACGTCATTTATCGAAATTTGTCGATCTTCATTGCTTAGCAATAGCGATTACATAACTGCGAGGAAATGGTTTACAGCGTTTTTCGCGTTTTTCTCCAACTTTGTTTTGTTTGATGTGAATCAGATTCAGTCAACGCTTTCAGATCTTCATAATCGATAACTTCAACTACTCTACTGCGATGTACGATGTGCATTTCACGTGAAAACGCAAAAGGTTGTTTGTATTGTTTCCGATAAATACAGAAGAACACTTACATCAAATTGCAATGAATTATGCATCTACGTCAACTCATCTAGGAGTCATTACGTCATTTATCGAAATTTGTCGATCTTCATGGCATAGCAATAGCGATTACATAGCTGCGAGGAAATGGTTTATAGCGTTTTTTCGCGTTTTTCTCCAACTTTGTTTCGTTTGATGTGAATCAGATTCAGTCAACGCTTCCAGATCTTCATAATCGATAACTTCAACTACTCTACTGCGATGTACATTTTAGAAGCTCATTTCTCCAAAGTTGAATTTTGAAAAACAATGCTTTGTGTTGAATTTTCTAACGGTGCGTTCGACAAATGCTGCCCTGATGTGAGCTTCCTTTGATGCACGATGTCGAAATCTAAACTTATGTAAGAAACTAACATTAACTTGCTCGGAATGCCCTTGGCACAGGTGCCACTGTCGAAATGACTAATACCTTACATGCAGCAGCGTTGATGTTTGAAATTTTCACAACACAAGTCACATCGCGCGTTGAGTTTATTCTTAAATTACCTGTCAAATGAAATAATCCGTAAAATCTGCCATTTCTTCTGCGCCAATCAAAATTTTTCATATGTTGTAATAAAGGTTTAGCCTGTATTACCCTGGTTTAGAAACTAGACATACATCGGTATATGCATGCTGCAGGCTCGAATTTCAGTCAGTTGTAGTAAAAGAAGTATGAAAGTCAGTGCGACGAAATCTCATGTAAGGAACAGCTTTTTGGCAAAGTAAAATTCTTATGTACCTCAGTGGTTACTCCAAACATGATTAAAGGCTGTGTAAAATTTTTTACAATTCGGCGTCCGGTGAACGATGTAAACGAAATTTTCAACTAAGATATGATAGAAAAATGTACTGGGCTTTGCATGGATGCAATATTAAATAAACTTCCGTTAGCCAATTCTTTTGTCGATCATTATTTTCCCATTATATCTAAACGCCAATTAAAAAAAATCAAATATTAGCAATGAGATACCTGACGTGAAACTAATATTACTGCGTTATCTGAAAGTATGTCGGAAAATTTCAGAAATAATATCTGTATCAATCGCATTTTAAGCAGATGTAAATAAGCATCTCTTTGATAAAGCAAAGTTTGGCACATTCAGATATTTTTCCAAGAGCTGTGATTATATATCCAGGGTGGCGTCGCATCATGTGTTTAGATAGATCGCATTTTTAACTGTACCGTGCTGACGGAGTGCTGTGGGCTTGGTATGGACAGAATGAGGCCATGGCCCCGTCGTGCCACATCGGCTCAGTGATGATTTAGGGAGCCTTCTCATGAGACACATTAGGACCGCTAGTGTGTTTGGAAAAGTACTTAACTGCTTCGCGGTACCATGATATGCCGGCTGATCACCTATACGGTTTCATGTCTTTTGCGTGTCCACGGCCTATGGTCTGTTTCACAAGAAAAATGGGCCAACCCACCAGGCCGTTGTGCATTTTATGGAGTTGTGTGTGTCCCATTCCCTCGAAATTAAATCCAGATGGTCTCGCTACGGACGGAATCTTTTCTGAAGCATAACTGCAGAAGGTCCATGATGCTGCGGGTGAACTCTACTTAGGGCTCATAAATAGGAAGCGGCCGTGGCTGCAACTGGGCATAGAGCCAACTCCATCCTCTCCATAGGCCTAACGAAAACTAATTGATGGAATTGCGGAATTTATTAGATGGAATTTTGTGGGTCCCATTTCCTCGAAATTAATTCCAGATGGTCACTATTTGGACGAAAACTTCTCTGCATGAACTGCAGGAGGTGTCCATGACGCTCTGTGCGAACTCTACTTAGGGTTCATAAAAAGGAAGCGGCTGAGTCTGCAAGTGGGCATCGTCCCAACTCTACCCTCCCCACTCGCCTAACGAAAACTACAGGGATTTAAATCTGTCGATCTCACATTATTTCCATCATACAATCCAAAGCTTGACCCAGTTAAATATCACCTCTCTTTCTTGCTGTCACATTTCCTAAATGACGCCAATTACTTCAGTATTTGATGCGGAATTCAATATCGTAAAGCTTCCGTGCGTGATATCGGTTGGTTGGTGACGCATTATTGTCGTGGTTCTGCGAGAACGTTGACAAAGTACCACGGACAATAACGGCCTGCACTTGTTAAATTGATATGTGCGTGTATGATTATTTTTCTGATCATTAAATTTTTAGATGCGTACGGTCAAACTATTCACGTACTTTGGCATATCACTTATGTGTTATTTGAACCACCTACCTCACTCGTATAAACCTAATCGGCTCATGGAATCAATTATGAATAATAATAATCATGAGCTGAGAGCAGTGTTTGTGAAGATGATATAAGACGTGTGTCGTCTACTAAATTAACCATTCCATGCTATTTTTCACCAAGGAAAACTGCCATGACGTTAATCAACAGAAGAAAGCAAACGCCTATATCGCTCAAGGAGAACAAAATTATGAACCTCGATAAAAAAATTCATGGAAAAAATGGATACATTATGAAGATAAATTATGCCTGCAATGTTTCCAAGAAATGTTACCTAATGCGAATACGCAGCATTCAACTGAAGTATTCTTTGATTCAGAGAAATCTCAGTAGCGTGTTAAAAGTGTTAAGCATTAAAAACGCATTAGATGTCAAGGATTCCACATTAGTTGGAAGGCTTGTCAGAGTAAAACATGTCAAAACGACGGATGAGGTGAACTATGAAGATAAATTCTATGGGATATGGCGTGAGTTGTAGATATCGTTAATCAATATTTCAAAAATGGCATTCAACGTCCATTGCATAATTTATATGTGTTTAGTACTGTATGTTGGTAAGCTGTACGGAGAGAAAATAAAAGTTCGTGTTAGTTCTTCACGTCATGGAATGACTATTAATACAAGTATATTTTCGACATTCGTTGCATAATTAATATGCCTAATTTATACGTAACCTCTTTCTCCGTATAGATTCGATTGGTAAGTTGTATGGAGATTTATATATTTTTTCCTCATCGTCGAACGTCTAAGAATGTGCTGGATAGCATCAGACGATATGGCGTGAAATAAACCTTTAGTACTATTTTACAGTTATATTATTTGAAATGCCTTTAAACATAACATTAATTCACCATCCTTCCTCCTTCAAACATCACATCAAATGACCGTGCGCTGCACTGGTAAAATCTGATCGACACGTGCGATGGTATCTTCATCTGCATCCTGTCCGAATGCAAACGTCGTCTCCTCCGCTTATTTGGCTGGCTGCACGACGCGATTCTCCGCCTGCGGTTTAACAGTTGCAAAATACCAGCGGTGCAACACATTTAAAAATTATTTTCTCAACGCGCACACGAAAGCCCGAGGTTTTTTTTTTTTTATTATTCATTGCTCAGATGAAATTTTTCCTAAAAAAACGAATGCAATTGCGACTTTCTAAATGCTTTACTACATTACTTTATTTTCGTTTTTGGAAAAAGGTTCTTTCGTTGCATGTAACGCAAAAACTGAAGAGTGACATTCGTGCTTTATGCCAGCCAATTGCTTGGGGGAAATTACAAAGGAAATGCGATTTTAGTGCTTCTTTTGATCCAAACAACGGAGGGATTTGACTTTTTACCCGACTAAGGCCCGCCAAATCTATGAAAAATTAAAAAAATTAAACGTTCAGGATTTTCAAGAGTTGGGGTAATTTATTCATGAAAAAATATCTTAAGAATCGGAAATAGTGAGGTGGATTGCATCTGTGCTACTGAAATTTGCCTGTCATATGGATGTCATGCTACTGAAATTTGCCTGTCTAATGGCTTTAGGATAGCCGTTTAATCACAAACTAATTTGTTAGAGTTTACTTTAAATTCAGAATTTAATATAATAAATATTCCAATAATATGCTGATAAATAATTCTTTGAATAATACCATATCAATCCGTGATCGCATACCGGCAATGGAAAACTTGATGACTAAAATCCCATTAGCAAACAGAGAAAAACTACGACATCAGTGTTCCACCAGAATCGGAGAAGTTAAAAAACTTCATTTTATTAGTTTTAATAAACCACGAATACCTAAGAGTATTTTAAACTTAATAGGGCCAAACAATGACTTACACAAAAAAGGGATAAATCGAATCAGCTTACAATTATAGACACCGCAGGATATGAATCGAAAATTAAAAGCTACATTCAAGATTCTAAAGCAACACTGCAAACTTCAGACCAGTTAAACAAATGGATTGTCAAGGTAAAAAAATTGCTAAGATGTCAGAATTGCCACTCTAAATTACCTCCAGGACCGAAGATACCCCATATTCTTGCGAAACTGAAACAGAATAAACCAGCGAATCTGATTCTTCCAATAATATCAAGAAGTTTGGCTCTTTCCATCCGCCTAGAGAAAGAACTAGCCATTTTTCTTTCTGCATTTTTACCAGTCTCCAATACAGTTATAAGTTCTTCTGAAGACTTCGTCGCAAGAATAAAAAACTTAAAAGTGGCAACTTACCATTCAGTTACTAGTCTCGATATAGTCCCATTATACCCATCTATTCCAGTAAAGGAAGCTACAGATTTAATTAACCAAGCCCTATATGATTCAGCTCTGTTCGCACAAAGCACGCTACAAGAAAGTTTTAGTGCAACAGACATGATCTCGACTTATAGCTACTTTACTGTTCAAAATCAATTATATAAATTCAACAATGAGGCCTATGCGATCTCTTCTCTCTGCAGTGTTAGCGGAAGCTATCATGCTGCCTTTAGAAAATATTGTCCTGTCATCAAGCTCACCAACCCCTCTAAAATGGTACAGATATGTAAATGACATTTTCTTCGTTTGAAATCACAACGAAGAAGCACTAACGAAGTTTTTATTACATAAATTTAGCACATCCTGACATCAAACTTACCATTGAAAAGGAGAAAGAAGGAATGCTACCTTTCCTTGATGTTTTTGTTAAAAATTTGCAATCTGGAGCACTTCATACCCATGTGTACTATAAACATACATATATTTCACAAGTCATTCCACCTTCTTCTGCAAGCCCAGGTACACACAAATTAGCCTTATTTCGACAGAGAGCCCGAAGAGCCATGGCACTGTTCTCAGATCAACACACGCAACATCTTGAAATTGAATCTTTGAAATATTTGGCGTCTGCAGTAGGATTTCATACTTGTACAATTAAGCGCATTATCAAACAAGTCGAAATTTCATTTAATAAGAAAAACTGATTAAAAAATTATCCCTAAACTCAAATGCATAGATGCATGCCCTTAGGTCACAGGCTTCACCTTTTCTCAAGAAAATGCCTTTACAAAACTAAGATTAAGCGCAAGAATAAAAACACCTAAATGGATTTCTGCCTGGCTAACAACAAGTAAATAATCTGGCACGAACCTAACTCAGGCAGGAATTTATGCTATCCCCTTGAAATACCCAGAGGGCTCCAGGAAAAGGTTCATATAAAGGACTCAAATTGATAATGTCAGAATATAAACGTGATGTCAAACTAAGAAAGCTTACCACATCTCAAGCAAGAAAAGTCAAGAAACTGACTGGAAAGAAATTCGAAAAATAGCTACTTAAAGAATTCCCAGGGCCGCAGCAATACGAGAATCAAGAGAAATAATAACCAGCACGGATGACTGGAATGAAGAAACATCAACTGAGCTCCCCTATAACTGGTGAATACTATTAAAAGGTCTACTTCATCACCCATGTTAGCTTAACGCGTTCTGCATGAGACATCTACCATTCTTGATGATTTCACGTGACATGACATAAGCGTCAATCAAATTTGATTATATGTTAAGTTTAAGTCTGAATTACTCAGAATTGCTTAACTTTCTGTTGTTTACGGTGTTTACCTCAATTATGCCTGATGAAGCCACCCGTGAGTGGTGAAAGCTTGCTATCTGTTTGCTTTATTATTCTACACCATTAAAACGGATTTAGAATTTAAGTTTTGATCATTTTGGTGTAATCTACCTTTTTCTTATTGCTTTACAGATGTAAAAAGCTCTTTTAGTGTTTCCATTGCCATTTTATTCTACAGTTTTCAATTGCAATTCGCCATTTCTGAGGCTTATACACAGTCGAGGTACATTATTGTGACCACCTCCTACCTTTGACAACAGCGCGTAGACGATGAAAGAAGACGTGAGTTGGCATGGAGGGTATATAAGGTGTGCTGTAGACATTCGCTCCCTAGATAAGTAAGACATCAGTAGCTTCTAATGCGTTTTTTTAAAGACCTAATTAGTTACAAATTTTACAACGTCTTTCAATACAAAGGTCTAATAACTATCAGTTATTAAATCATAATTAAATGCAGAATGAAAGAAAAAAAACTATATCTGCGTTTCTCAACGCTTTTTTATTCGTTCTACTTCTACGGATGAACACCTGAAAAATGTTTTTCCTGCTGTGCAGAACACTTTCATTTTAGAAGTTTAACTAGAGACGTAAGGTATTGAGATAAGCATGCTACAAAGGATTTATATATGCCCATCGAAGGACGTTTATCTCTCTAAAATTCATTTTCAAAGATCATGAATTTTTCTCATTTTATTTTTATATAAGTATATTTTTAGGAATTTCAAATTGCACACTTTTATTTAATATTTCCAAGATTGAGTTATCATATTTCAAATAAAGCGTGACTAAATATCTAAGAAAATACTAACTCAAATTTACTTTTCTCCACAGTTTCAATAGAAAAGTGTAGAAATATAAAGCAATTCATTTATATCTATAAGTTTTATACATCACTTAGCCAATCTCAAATGATTGAGAAAAAAAATTACTGGTATGAAAAAAAAATCACTTTGAAGAAAAAGATTTGCTTACTTTTGCACTTTCGAAGAATTTTTTTTTATTTCATTCGTGACAGCAATTGAAACGGCGGCCAGAAAATACAGCACAAAAACGTGCAAGGCTACAATGGTGCTCTAACAGACATACGTGCCGAGGGAAGGGAAACATACTTCTCCACAGACTGGTCTCACTTCTGTCGCAGCTCCGACAATTATCGATTCTCAGTCAATAGAAGATGATGCTGATATTGATGACATTCGTGAGTATCATACGATTCACAGCGTGATGCTCAGGATGCTATTGTTTTTTTCACTTATGTTCTCCGCTCTTACGGATATTCGGTACAATTACGCAACTATGATATGTCGGTGACGCGCTGCATCCCGTTTTGCTGCCGTTACTTCGTGGTAGTCCCGAGACAATGCCTGCCAGTTGACCAGGGCTTGTTCTTGTCAATGCGATCCCTAGATACCTTCCCAATGGAAAACACCGGGAAAATCGTTTTCAGAAGGAAACCATTCCGGGCGAGCCTATCGTAATATCCATGAACTATGGACACAGTTCAATGATACCCCAGGGAAGTATATCTCAACAACAAAAGAATTGCTGACTCTCAGTATTTCAAAATCAAGCCACAAAATCTTTACTTCTGAATATTTGATATCTGTATGGTAGTTACATATGCGTTGCAATTTTTTTATATCTGTATGATAGCTATATATGCGATTTAATTTTTGGTATCTGTATGATATTTTTGATATCAGTATAGTTACATATGCGATGAAATTTGTTGGAGAAAATTTGGGGTAGCCCTCAATAAGTCAAAGATTTCACGTATAATAAAACACAGGCCATAAATTTCTATTGCCACACATAAATGAAAATCGTTTGGATATACAAATATTTTTAATTACATTCTAATAAAACTGAGAAAAAAATAAGACTTACCTAGCAGCTACTCAGCGAAAAAAAATGATGGGAGAATTTATGCTTTTTTTTGTCACGAACAATTCCGTCCAAATTCGGTTGAATATTTCTTACTTTTGATTTCATGTTCGCATTAACATCGAGGCAATTTCCAGGCTATTTCTTCATATACAAAAATGTCAGATATCTTTACTCACTAAGATATATTTAACAAACCGGAAGTAGATGATTCAAATGTTGTTGGTTTTTATTTGTCTTCTTAAAATCAGGAAAAATATTTACCCAGAATTAGTGAGTGTTGAATCCTTAAAAACAATGTTTTCTGGGAGCCATCATAAGTCACTTTAACAATGGCATCTTGCCCTCCTTCCCTTTGAGTAGTTTAAGGTTCATCATGACACTGAAAACGAGTTGTTTGTATTTAGTGCAGGAATGTAATCTCCAATGCAAATCGCAAAATCAAGCAGCTGTTCAGTTATGTAATGTTCAATTCCTGGTAACAGTTCATCGTCAAAAATGTTTTCAGTAAACCATCAGAAGTCACGTTAACAACTGCATCCTGGCCTTTCTCAAATTGATTTTTTGTTGTTCATGGCGACATCGAAAAGTATTTATTATCCATGGGTTTTCAGTGTTTTGTACAGGGAAGTTACATGCAGTTAATCGCTCAATTACGCAGGTGCTCAGTTACGTTAGGTTGAAGTTCTGCTGGTAGTTTTTTTTCCTAAGTGGATTTCAGAAATACCTCTAATGTTGCAGTATATTTAGATAGGTAAGTTTTGTATTAAGTTCTACGTTCCTTCCCTAAAGAAAGAAACCTATCTATAAGTTTTCTTTTATGAAATGTTACGCATTCATTTATTTTTAGGAAGATGGCTTAGCGTGCGACAATGGGAAGTTTTAAGTGGAATATTTCTTAATGCCGGTTTGTTTCCTTTTTTTGTATTTGCCTGGGCTCCTAAATATTTATTTTTTGTAAAAAACAAAAAAAAATTCAGATTTAGATTCAGACATCTCGTCCATATCTGATAATAAGACCATGGAAATTTTATTTAACTTTGTAGGAGAAGTGCGTCATTAAAACTCCATCATGACTAACGGCGATGTTGCCCTGCATCTCTTTGAAATAAAAGTCGAAAAAAAAAACTGTCTTCGTATATTTTTGCAATATTGATTTCTTTCAAAAATCAATTTCTCGTTTTTCGCCCTATAGCTCTATTAATTTGCTTGCATACACCAAGAAGAAAAAATTTGAAAAAACAGAAAGATGGCCGATAGTAAGGACCAAAAAATTTGAATTGGCCAAATTCAATGAAAATTGACATTTGAGTAGTATTTTTAAATACTACTCGAATTCTCATATTTTCTTTTTCATTCTTTCAAAGAGAAAAAACAGCATATTAAATTCCATGACCCCATGGAATAATTTATTGTTGTATTCTTTAAAGTTTACGGTGCATTTCTTTATATGCTGCTTTTTTCGACAGACTGCTCATTTTGAAGTTTAAAGGAAATTATTACTAATATTAGTATAGTATTAGTATAGCATACCGTCCTAAATTTCGTATAGTATACCGTCCTAAATTACGCCCCAAACAATTTCGAGAAAGACGTATATATGTATATATATAAAAGAACGCATATAATAAAAGAAAAGTTTGGGTCCATTTGCTATCAATACTGTCATTGACTTTTTCGTTTGACGTAACAGTAGAGGAACGGTGTGGAATCAGATTACAGCGTTCATAGGTATCCTAAGGGCCAGAAATGGACTTAAGTTTTCTGTGACCGAAAGCTAGATATTTTTCTCCACTAAAAAATTTTCACTGAAAAAATTCCCAATGTTTCTTATTTGCACAGTTTTAATATTCTAATTGATAACACTTTTAGTTTATGTAAGTGCATACACGTGAAACGACCATATATATAAAAGGCCTTGCAATTTTTTTGCATTCACGAACAGTTGTCCGCAATTTGCTGTTAGCAAGCCATAAGAAAGCTTTATTTCCAGATTTTAATTTAGCACAAGCACCTTCAAGAGTTTGATTTTCAAGTTTTAGTTGTTTCGTGTTCAATAACATCCTTTGAATTTCCACTGACTGTTCTGAATTTTTAGGTTTGTACTTTTCTCCTCATTTCCCTTGTTTGGTGATACACCGCTAATAGTTCCTAGGTCGCACTTACGAATTGCACGGGCGTTACTTCTCTGTTTATTCAGCTGCATTTGTTGTACGAGAGATGTTCTACATATAGACATGGTATCGTATTGTGAGAGGTCTCTCCACTAATATGGTAGCCGCAGCAACACACTCTAGATGTAATTTGATAATAATGATAGTCAAAGACGAAACAAAATACTATTTTAATGGACGCCAAGTATTCGTAATAAAACGTTACTGAATTTTTGACCTCAATGCAAATCGTGCAGTTGTTCTATTTCCTTGCAAAATTTATTTCACTACCAGCTGTATGTAGGAGAGTAACAGTCGCATGTCGGGCTCAACACCCACCCTACTGCAAAACGTGTATTTTGTGCACACCTAAGTTTAGAAGCCAGTGTTGCACAGGATCGTACTGAAAAAGAAAGGAGTATTATAAAGGTTTTCTGCGATAAACATGGGCACTGGTTCTCGACACTATTCCAAAATTCGCCCAATGGTAATTCATGAAACGCTCCCTTTTCAGAAATGTCAGATGTCAGATGGATAAATTTTTCAAATTCACTTGCAGTCATACTGTGAGGCTACTCTTTAGCTGCCAGTGGATCTTTTTCCCATGCATAAATTTCTAAATTCTTGTGCATTATATTTGGAAAGTACTGCAAGTGGTCATTACTTACTTTTTGTAGGTTCAGGGTAAAGTTTCCAAAATCTTGTCAGATTCACGGATGCTTCTTTCGAACTCTTCCAAGAAGTCCGTTAGTGCTGGTTTCGGAAACATGCAATCCAATACTGCACCTTTCTTTTGAATCACGAATTTTGTCAGAGGCCGTGAAAACAGTAGCATTATTTCCTCCCAGATCTAGACTAACTTCATTAATTTTCGTAAATATGTGAACTAAATATGAAAGTCTTAACAACCACAGATCATCATTCAGCCGTCTCCCCAAGCCGAAGTGGTGATCAATGAGGAAAGCTCGCACTTCAACTCTCATTATGTACATTGAATGTATAATTATATTAAGGAAGTACGTGGATTTTTCCAGTGAAATTTCGTTTTCGAACATGGGCACGTCACGAGTGATTATTAACGAATTGCGTTACGGTGCCCTTGCAGATCTCTCGCGGGGACCCACAGCTCCGCGGAGCATACTGTGGGCACCGTTGCTTTAATGAAAATGGAAAACATACTGACCATTTTTTAAGGAATACCAAATATGAAATTAGGTGCGGAATACCAGAGTCTGTTGTCGCAGATTCAAAATAAAAACTTTTAACTATGGCAAAAAACTGATGATGAACACTTCACTGTACCCTAAACATACTTTTCGAAAGGTAGGCCTGAAACTATTCTACAAATTAGAGGTGGAGGTGCTATCGATGTCACTATCGATAGTTTTTTCCAACTCAGTACATCGATAGTGTATCGATATTTTTACGTTTTTCAATGCTGTAAGTGTAAATCAGGAAGACGTAAACTAATCAGTTTCCACCGATGGCTTTGATGATTGAAACGCTCATTTCCCCCTCATTTATACTGGTGTTAAAGACATTGAGCCCAGCCATATTGATACATGATGACAATGAGAAACTAAAGTTAACTGAAATCAAAAGAGTAAACGGTGAGGGTATGTGGTTTTTTGCAATCTGTTGCACGTTTCAGTCAGATAAGGACGAAGACAAAAGCATTGTTCTTGTCGTTTGTATTGGAAGTTTAAAGGTACGTCAGGTGCTGAAAAATTTATTTGTTGAGAGCAAATAACCGCTAATAATGGGTAAACATAAAATTTATTTTGTGCAGCTTTATTTTTCTTTTGGTAAGGATAAGTCTACGCAAAATATAGCCTTTGCTGAAAGAATCACAAAATGTCGCGCAATACGTCAAATCTTAGGCATAAGTTAAAACGACAGCATAAATGATTCCAGAAAAACACAATTGAGAAACAGCCCCACTAAAAACTTTATTTACTGAATTTTTCTAATATTTAAAACTTTATTTACTGTTTCTCGCGAATTATTGCCGAGATTTTGCTAAACACTATAGAAAAATTATTTTTGCATACAAAACTGCAAAATTTTCTTCTTTAGTTTTTGTAAACAGTAACAAAACAAAAAATCATATAGTACAAACAGAAAATGAGAATTAAGAAGCCACGTATTAGCTTGCTCTTTAGGCAAAACATTTTTTCGTATTTTTTGCTCACTCACTTCAGGAGGAAATCGTCAAGACTTATCTTCCCAGGCCCGGTGGCGCAGTTGCCTAGTCGATGGCTTTCGATCATCTGTCCCAGATGGGCTTGGATTCGAATCCCGTGAAGAATAGATATTGTGGTTGTGTTTGTCGTACAGCATTGTATTCTCTCTTCCTTAAAACCAGTGGCCCTAAATCAGGGATGGGCAAATGCTTACAGCCCAATCGAGTTGCTCACTGTGGTCGTTAGACTTTAAACCGGAAAACAAAAAGGTTAGTTTCAAATTTTATCGGTGCTTAGCTTTTTGACAATGTGGAGAAGTAAGAAAAACAATCGATAGTTCTCCACCTGTACTACAAATAATCCTCAAAGAAAGGCGGTTTCCTACAATTCATCTAAGGTGAAGTAGAATTACAATTCTTTAATATTTAATTTTAATACAATGGAGTTTCAACATATTATACTACTAAGTTAATTGAAAAGATGCGGGCGGTCGTAGTGAGCGATGGGTTTGCCCCCTCGAGGCTCTCCGTGGTAACATTGGCACACACAACAGCAACTAGGGCCTCTGTGAATCTCGGAGAGGTGCAAGCTAGTTCTGTGTGACATTGGCGAAAAGACCTCAACTCAATGGGTTTTATTCCAGACTCCTTAGGTTGAATGACCAACTGGAACCCTCAGCTGTGGGCTAATTCCCCACACTGATGTACTTACCTGAATAAAAAGACAAAAAGAAATATTAATAATGACTCAAGTGTAGGGTATAGTGGACCTACAACACTTGAGAAGGACGGTCCACCACGGAATCGACCTGGACTTTCTAAACGGCGTATGAGAAAGCGATCTCTGCTGAGTGAATGTAAGATTGGTGTATGGAATACTAGAGGTATAAATGGCAAGATGAGTGAGGTGATTGAAGAGATGAATAAGTATAGACTGGATGTGCTGTGTGTAAGTGAAACCAAAAAGAAGGAAATTGGGGTAGAAGAAGTGAATGGCACAGTGAGTGTGCGGTCTGGAGTATTGGATAATATAAGAGGACAGGCTAGTGTAGGTGTGATTTTAAGTGAAAAGATGAAGAACCACTTGATTCACTATAGTTGCATAAGTGAGATAATTCTCTGGATTCGTTTGAAAGTAAAACTTCAGAGAACTGTAATTGTCGTAGTGTATGTTCCTTGTGACTCGGAACCTTCTGATAAGAAAGAAGATTTCTGGAATGAGCTAAAAGCTGTTTTGAGCCAGTTTGGTGCTAAAGAAAAAGTTATAATAGCAGGGAACTTCAATGCTAGAGTATTTGTGCAGAATGCAATTTCTGACAATGTTCTGGGTAAGTTTAATGAACCTTGTGTGAATGATAATGGTGAAAGATTAATTGAAATCTGCATTGAGAATGAGATGTGTGTATCTAATACATTTTTCAACCACAAGTATATACACACATATACTTGGGAGAATCGTACTCTTGGTCAAAAGAGTGTGATAGATTTTGTTGTTTATGATCAGCGTTTGAAACACTTAGTTGTTGACACCCGTGTGATGAGAGGTGCGGATGTTGGTTCTGATCATTACTTGGTAGTGTCACGAGTGAAATTTAATGTTGGTTGGAGGAAAAGAATTAGGAAGAGACCCAGGATCGAAAGAATAAAGGTTGATAGGCTCCTTGAAAATCATCAGCGGTATTCTGACTTACTCAGAGAGCGACTGAAGGATCTGAAATCTTGTGAGAGAGATGTAGAAAAGAAGTGGGAATGTTTTAAGAACTGTGTTGTTACTGCTGTTAAAGAGGTCTGTGGCACCACAATAGTGGGTAACAATAGAGCTGATGCTTGGTGGAATAGTGAGATTGATGAGGCAGTAAAGAAAAAGAAGGAAGCCTATTTGGGGATGTTGCAAGGTAGAGTCTCTGTGGATGAATATCGCTGTAAGAATCGTGAAGCTGCTAAGCTGGTTCGCCACAGTAAAGCAAAAGATAAGAAAGAGAAAGTGGAAAGGCATGAACTGGTATTTTGAAAAGATAGAAAGTCCTTCTGGAAGTACATGAGACTCAGGAAAAATTGGGGAAACAAAGTTGTAAGTTGTGTGAAGAATGAGATTGAGGAAATGATATGGGAGCCCAATGAGTTAAGTGAGAGATGGGGTGAATACTTATGTGAGTTATTAGATCAGGAGAGCAAAAATGATTCTGAGACAGATGCAGATGATGTCACAATGAGGGATGAACGCACAGGAGGAATCTCAAAAGAAGAAGTGTGTAAAGCTCTAAAATCTCTTCAGAATGGTAAGGCTCCAGGAGTTGATGGCATAACTGCAGAGATGTTGAAGTATTGTGGTTACTCTATAATTGGCTGGTTAACTGAAATTTGCCAGTTGTGCTGGGAGTTGGGAATAGTCCCTCGGGATTGCAAGGATGCTATTATTGTTCCTTTGTATAAGGGAAAAGGTGATCAGACTGAATGCAAGAACTTTCGTGGTATTAGCCTACTGAGTGTGCCAGGGAAAGTGTTTGGTAAGGTTGTTTTTGAAAAAGTACGGGGTCTTACATCATTGAAAGTATAGGATGTTCAGAGTGGTTTTATGCCTGGTAAAGGCTGCACTAACCAGATTTTTGCATTACGCATGGTGATTGAAAAGTAACTGGCTGTTGGGAAGAACGTTTTTACTGCCTTCATAGATTTAGAGAAAGCGTACGACCGACTGAATAGGACACTTTTGTGGAAGGTATTGAATGAATATGGTGTTACTGGGAATCTACTTAATAGTTTAAAAGCCATGTATGCTAGTAGTAGAGCTTGTGTACGAGTGAATGGTGTTTTATCAAAATGGTTTTCCATTGGTGCAGGAGTTAGACAAGGTTGTGTAATGTCACCATGGCTGTTTAATATATTTATGGACGCATGCATGCGTAAGGCCAAAATAGATAATAGTGGTTTATATCTTGGTGATATCCGTGTGAGCATATTGCTGTATGCTGATGACACTGTCCTGTTGGCAGAGAGCAAAAGTGAGTTGCAGAGTATGTTGACTCGGATGCACGAAGTTTGCATGAAATTCAAACTGAGTATAAAAAAGGGAAAAACCAAAGTTATGGTGTTTGAGAGAGGAATGGGGAGCACTGAATGTAATGTAAGTATAAATGGCACTGTGATTGACCAGGTGAGTGAGTTTGTGTATTTAGGAAGCATGTTTGACAGAGAACAAGTTGGATGGTGAAATCAGTAGGTGAGTGAATTCTTCTTTGAAAGTCATAGCTGCTCTGGGAGGTTTTCACAGGAATGATGGGTTCTCTAGAGAGTCCCGCATGGCTGTGTATGAAACTAATTGTTCCTACTCTGATGTATGGCAGTGAAACCTGGGTACTGCAGAAGAAACATAGGAGTCGTTTGTGTGCTGGAGAAATTCGTTACTTACGTGGGTTTTTTGGCAAGACACGATCTTATTGTCTGCTCGGGCCGAACGGAGAGTGTCCAGAATGGTAACAAACCACAGAAGGGCAACAGTGCAGCAAATTATAGACCATCTTAATCAAGGATCCCCTCAAATAATCTCTGCACGCACTCTTCGCCGTACACTGCACCGGATGGGATATGGCAGCCGAAGGCCTGTTCGAACACCTTTGATGTCTGCAGTTAACAAGAGAGAATGTCTCCAGTTCGCACAGGATCACAAGGATTGGACAGTCGATAATCGGAAAAAAACTATGTGCTCCGATGAAGGACGTTTTCAGTTGCACCATGCCGATGGCCGAATGGGAATTTCACGGAAAGAGCACGAAAGCATGGACACCAACAGCATTGCTACAACCCTTCTAGTTGGTGGAGGCAACGTTATGGTTTGAGGGATGTTTTCCTGGCATGCTTCGGGCCCTTTAATTCGTGTTGATCATTGTCTGACAGGCACATTATATCTAAACATAATTGTGGACCAAGTGCATCCTGTCATGTGGATGGTTTATCGCAATGGCGATAGCTACTTTCAACAAGATAATGCGTCCTGCCATAGTTCTTGTATTGTACAGGATTGGTTTCAGGAACATGGCGGTGAGTTCTCTTTGCTTAGGTAGCACCCACAATCTGCAGAACTCAACCCCATTGAGAATTATTGGATGAAGTTGAACGAGCTATCAGACAGCTGTATCCACAACCCGGCAATCTCACACTCCTGGAAAGTGCTATTCATCAAGCATGGTGTCAGATTCCGCGAACCACCTATCAACGTCTCGTGGAGTCCTTGTCATGAAGAATCGACGCAGTATTAAAGGCAAAAGGTGGCCTAACGAAGTACTGAGGGGTGGTTATAAAAAAGTGGCCACTCAGTGTATAAGTACTTTTTTATAGTTGAATCACGAAATTTCAATATGTTACACCTATTACTGAAAACTCGGTGAAAGATATTCGGGAAATTAAATTTCTGCATCAGTTAATTTTTACCGGTTAGGGAAGAAAAGGACTCCCATGATCTCCGGAGTTGGAGACGGGTCCTTTTTTTCTAATCGCTTATAACTTTCTCTAAGAAGCAAGAAATCTCGATATGTTATGTTTTGTTTTGCTCAGGCTGTGTGTTGCTCACTTGTTATTTCCTTAGTGGCTTTAGTATAAAATAAGTGCTTCAAGTCCATTAAGGGGTGCACTGCATTTCGTCTTTTTATTCTATAAAATAAAAGAAAAAGAAACCCGTAAATTACACTGCACTAGCTAACAACAATGCCGGAATGCACTGCTTCACAACTTATAGCAGAATAGCTGAAGATTATGACGTTAGATTTCATAGAATTATAGGGAACCCATATTTACAAAAGGTTTGGGTACTGAATTGTAAGACAAAATAGCATTTTAATGTTTGAAATTCACGAGTGTGCTCCCAACAATTCAGTGTAGAAGTTTAAGTTCCTAATCGGAAATTTGTAATACTAGGGCCCCATGCTAAAACCTATTAAAAATATATTCTGTACTTAGATTAAAATTTTTTTAACAATGTTAATGATGTAAGGGCATAATTGTAAATGCAGATCACTGCAGTATTAGAACTGTAAGTGTTATGTCTTCAAGTGTTGTCTCTTGAAGTGACACTCCCCTGAACTCTCGGTTGGATAATGCGGTATTACAATAGTCAGTACACAGGAGAGTGGTTAGGTGTTTTTCACCTGGTATTCGGAAGCGAGAATTGGAGAACACTACAACTATATCGTTTCCCTCATTACCAAAAGAAAAGAGCATTTGACTCTACTGCAACTGACCAGTCAACACAGTACATATCAAGTTATGGGGAAATATGGTGTGAAACAAATAATGACACTAAAGCAGAAAAACGGAAGACTAAGTGCAATATGTACACAGCTTCAAACGCGTGACTAATACATAATTAGTGAACTTATATCAGCAGGCTTGCGTAAATGTAAAGAGAACTGTAATGTCAGTTACAAATGTAAGCAGTAAGTGTGTTAAATAAATTATTTACCAGGAGTCAGATCTTCTGCCTGCTAAAAAGCAAAACTGCAAGAAACGGAGCAGAGAGGACATCTGCAAAGCAAAGAAAATAATTCTTACAACTTCCAACAAGGAATGCTGTACTCAGTTTTTTTTATTTTAGAGTACACGCTAAAACCAGAGAATTTTCATTTGTGATATTCCTTTGTTTTATAAAAAAAGAAAAACTAATAGGTTCAATATTAAAAATGTTTGGTGCAGTTGAATAAGTTTTCAAACAGGTTTTTCATCAGCAACATTGCAAATAAACTCAACAATGAAATACCAATACATGCATCATACCTTACATATTCCGGTTAACAGTGGTTTGATATGAAAGTAAATTAAGCCATCGTCAAATTTTAAGGAATACAATAATCAGCATCTGCTTAAATCTCGCCGTTATATACAGGTTACTTTTATAAAAGCTTGTTGAAACGTGGTTAAAAACCTGGTGTATTATTGAAAATCTTTCCGACATAATTAATCGGGTCATGTATTTAAAACTGTCATTGAATTTAAAAAAATATATTCATTTCTCGGTATAGATATAGCCTTCGTTTTATCGTGGGACATACGTTTTTCTCAAATGTTACCTGATTCCCAATATTTTGGAGTGAGGCCTTATTTCCTCGGAATGTTTACGAAATCATAACTTCGTCATCACTTGTTAACAGTTGATTAAATTATGCGAATCATATTTAATCTGTATTTAAAATTGTATGTGTAGTATCCATACCTACCAAATCTTGACGAGCCACTGCGGAAATTTACTTCAAACATTAATTGACGCAAATTAGTCCAGAAAGCAGTTTTAAAATCTTTGTATGTCGCGTAAACCTACGCAACGAAATTAATTATTATTGGCAAAACAACCTTCTCAGAGGTTCATGGAGTGTGAAAAATTGTCTGCCTGTTAATATATAGATTATTGTGCCATAATAGAGAAGTTCAATACATCTTTAGTCAAGAAAAAAGCCTGCAAGATTTATAAACACGGATATTTTAAAATTCTTAGCCAAAGAATGACAAAATGTTTTATTTTCCGGGAAATGTCTAACATATCCATATTGAAGCTGAAGTTCCAAAACTGAAGTCTTTAGGTATAAACAAACTTCTACGAGTTCTTAGCACTGTTGAATTATACGAGTTTAAAAGTTACTTTGTCAGTTGCCAAGCGTGGTTTTAAGGGCCATCTGAACGCGAATGAAAAAAAAACTGTAAACACTTAACAAACAAGTTCTGACCTATTTCATTTAAAAATATAATATTCGAACGATTTACTGAAAGATGCTTCTGTTCGGAATTATTTTTCAGATACATAATAAAGAAAACAAACAAATAAACAAAAATGAAAAAAAAAACTAACATCGAATTTTTTAGATTTAAACAGCTTATCCTTTGTGTTGTTTCTGATGCGAAACAAATATTTTAAACGTATTTTCAAAACAGGTCATATTCAGTATTAAAAGAATGCTGTTACGACGGCTGAGGTGAAGCTACACATTCCTTAAAAAAACTAGTGTTTTTTTGTTTTTTTTATGATAATTGAAACAGTATAAGGAATAAAATAACCACTTCTCTACAATCAGTAAAGATGCCGAAAATATAAATGTGGGCTAACGCGCTCTAGCTGCCGTAATCTGACTTATACAGGTTCAAAAGGTTTAGGGAACATCTTCATTATGGCCATAGATTTAAGAGAAAAAGGGTATTTTTCAAATAAAAGGGATAAAAGAAACATACGTGAGAAGCTTCTGATATAGTTCTATGGAGACTTTTGGGAAAGGCGTTAATCATTGAAATAAACAAATGCCGACATATATTATTTATGAAGAAGAGTCATATCAAGGAACTGCTTTAAGAAATTAAAAAAATTAGATATCAACTTTATGACGTCACTTCACTTTGAAGTCTGTTGCGGCAACATGAGAAAAATGAAAGAGGGCAAATATGCTCAATATCTTACACGCGATACCATGCAGTAATAAACTCTCTACCCAACATTCAGAAGCAATAAACAGGATATAAAGTAATGTTGCTCTATTTGTCCATGCGGGAGAACTGAGCATTATGTAAAGAGAACCTTCGCCATTATTTCTGCAGCGAATATCATACAGTACCAAAGTGTGTTTATTCAAAACTGCATTTAGAAGTGGAGATACACACAGTCGAACATCTTTAGTCATCAAATTTTGTCATACTTTTCTTTTGGGAAAGTAAGGTTGGGTTGAAAGGAAAAAGAGGAAGAGTGACAATCCCAAAGATTAAAAAAAAATACTCACAACGTTTTCTATTAATGCCAAGCCTTTGTGAAGCAAGATAGATCAAATTTCTAAACATTATTTTGACAGCGTTTGATAAATAAACATGTTTCTATAATTACGGCACAAATCATAATTGAACATAGCAATTTAAAATCCCAATATTATTGAGAACATTTATTAGACTATCAGTGCTATATAGCGTAATTAAGTTCTTTCGCATGAACACATATACAGTCAGAATTCGTTTTTCTGCCCTCTACATTTCCTTACTGAGTTCTGAGTTATTCGCATAAATTTTTCCCATTTGAAACATATGCAAATTATTATCTGCTTCTCTCTGGAATCACATGTCATTCAGATTGGCTATCTAATTTAGCAGTAATGCTTATGATTTCCTTGGAGGTGGTCTATTCTTCAAAAGCTTCGTGATTTATTTTTGCTATCAAAGGCTTCTTTGCAGAAGTTTGGCTTGTTAACACCGAACATTTCTCCAAAGTTACTATCCGATCGATTAAGCGGTGAATCATGCACCTTCACAAAAAAACGATAATATTATGGTTCTCTTACGGACAGGGTTTTACATATATATTACAAACCGGGCATTTTTTATTCCTTCTGTTAAATGAAAAATTCCGGATTAGGGCGGGACCGGGTAGGGAGTGCACTGGGTAGGCTAAGCATTTTACTCCTGTATTTAAAAATATATCCCCTTCTCAAAACGAAGACTGCATCAAACGACGAAGTTTTCTGAAATTTTCCAACGAATCCGTTGAGGCAACGAAACCGGCAAATCGGTCAGTAAGGGAAACGGCTGAAATGGGAGGTATGTTTTTGTTTGTAAGATTTGAACTAAAATTTTGTTTTCACTTCGTTGGCTGCAGAGACTAAAACACGTGACTGTTTTCGTTTCCGAGAAATGTTTTGCATAAAGAGTTTTCCGCTTCACGGAATCAGTTACTAAACGATTATCTGTAGCCATTCTTTGCTGCAGCGGACTTGTGGAATTTCGAAGTATTTCTCCATATTTTGGAAATAAAGACTGCCTTTTTCATGCTCAATCGCAAAATGGGTAAAACTTTGCTATGTAATAGAGCTTTTTAAATTTAAATGAAATTAAAATCACAGCACATTTATTTAAAGTAAAATTCGTAGTCTGTGTTGCCAATGTACCTGCATATTTATTTTCCATTTCAACCTAAAAATGTAATTTAAAATTTTAGATTTTTGTTGTGGACAGCGTCTCGCTGAGGATTAAAATGTCCTTCCCGGGCCTTTACAAAATGTTTCGCATGACATGTTTGAGATCCGTGATACAGAATAAGACTAGTTGGAACGCTTCCAGAAACCCTGTCTCTGGTTGGTTCAGGCGAGCCGGGCAGTCAAAATTAAGGCCCGTGAAGACCTCTAAGTGATTTGTTTTTATAATCCCTAATCCATCTCTTCAACAGTAGGCTTCTCATCAGTGATTTGAAAAAGCGCTTCGCGTCTTATGCGGTTAGAACATATGCTTATTATCTGTTTTAGATATTTTTTAACTGTTGCACTATTTCACTTGCCCTTAATACCTTTGTATAAATTTAGTGAACAATTTTTATAAGGCTAATGGGTCTGTAATTAGTGAAATCCTACATGATCATTTGCTATATAGAAGAATGATTACAGTTTTGTTCCAATAATCAGGAATATTCCATATTTAAGGGAAGTGTAATCTAAAAAAATTGTTTACAGTTTCAAATTCTTAAAATGGAGTATACATAATTTAAAAGAAATAAATTGCTTCCCAATTAATGCTGGTTCATATGACTTAACCTTCGTCGGAGGGCACAAATAGTAAATACAGTCCGGTATGTCGTGGTTTGCAACTACATTCGCGGTCTCCAAGGTTTCGTATATCTATCAATGTTTCTACCTTACTGCGTAGGAACACCAATATACTTTTATTAAATTCGCCATTTCGACAAGTTTCCATGTTACAGGTGTCTTTTACTGGTAAAAGTGTATTGAAAAAGGCTTGCAATAGGCTCTTAATTGGGCTTGCAGTATAAGACTGAGATATTCCTCATTGGGAAAGTATTCATACCAGCTCGCCTGTGAAACAATACGAAGAAGGTTGCAACTTTCGAACGTTGTGTTCGATTTTCGAATGCGGCGTTGAAATGTGACGGTGTGCCTCCGCAATCACGTGGGGTAACGTGAAGAATATGCTGCCTCAACCAAGCGGTAAGGCCGTGCCGAGCGTCAATGTTCTTTGACCTGAAGTGCATTCTTCTTCTGGTGTGAGTATGTTCTGTGTTGTCTAGTGCTATTTTTGAGAGACGGTAATTTTCATCGCTTCAATAGTTCTTCAGCAGTGAATAGAGTGTGCTCACCAAAAGTGTGTTTTCTCGGAGAAATTTTATTTCCTCGTCTTCAAACTGCAGGGAAATGTGTCATTGGCGTAAATAATGATGCATATGCAATTCATTGTCGGTAACATCTAAGGGTTCTAGAGATCCATCATAATGAAATTCTTTCTCTAACATAATTTCAAATTCAGCCGGGGGTTTTGCATGCTGCAAAGTTTATTCATCGGAGTAAATATCCATTTTGCATTGGACATATGTTACTGCAAGACGATTTAACACGAACATTCTGTATTCAACACACTGAGATTGATAAAAACGTGTTACTTATTTAACACGTTTTTATCATAGAAATGCTTACAGCATAATACCTCACTTTTCTGGGAACCATAAGGTCAAGGTTCTTGCATGACCTTCTCCAAAGTAGTTCGCTTTACGAGCAATATTACATCCTTTCAATGTTTTGGCAAGCGCGATGTTTCCGAAAAGGCAGCATTCTTCCGGTTTTCAACGACCACTCCCTATGATTTTGTGCGAAACCTGGCCACTGTCGTGGTCATCATTCCTTTGTAGCTGTCGATACAGGCTTCTGTTTTTCCTGTTTGCAGACCACGGTCAACGGTGACTAGGTAGGACTCTTAGTTATTTGAAAAACACGCTGGAGCTGACTTTCTGTTCCGGTGTTAAGCAACCCATGCCGTACAGACATGACTAAAATTACAGCTAAACGGGAAAAACCCTGTTTTGGTCTACATGATAAAATACGTATGTTATGCCGAAAATCATTTGGAGAATAATCGGATGGTTTTTCAGAAATCTTTCCGGAAAACATATATATGGATGAATTTCTATAGATGACCGCTACTAAATAGAGATGTGTTTACACTGCTTAAAATATATAATTTCTGAGTACGATAGCTTAAAAGTTTTAATTGCTTTGCTCCGAAAAACGAAATTAACACTATTAGAGTGGTCACTAGCAGACACAATATTTCTTGCGAATAATTTGTTATTTGCTAATAATAATAATAATCGCACTCTGTCAACATGTTCAATTTTCATATTTTTATATCGTAAAGACTCACACATAGGACAAGGCCGGGACTCTCGAATTCGCACTCTGGGTCAAAGGCGCTTAAGCAAATAATTAAACGCTGAAATTTACAAGACTGCGTTAAATCTGAATAAATTGATAATTTAATTACGTAAATATAGCTTGCTGCGAAATTCCGATAAACACAAGAAAAAGTTCATGCTTATAAAAATGCTTTATTGGCAGAAAGCTTCAAAGATCTGAAACAATATTTTTTTCTTTAACGGCTGCCAAGTATCTAGTAGGAAATCTGAAACAGGAATACACATTACTGAGTGATTTCTCCACCACCTACTTGCCACTTGACCTTCGTTTTTGTATTTGGGGATGCATCTTTTGGCTTGGTTTACTCGGACATGGTTTAATCACTACAGTCGGTTGCATCCGAATCTCAGAAAACCACTGTCCTCTGCGAGTGTTCCAAGAACTCTGTGATAAAGATGGTGTTACTTTTCTCTTGTATAATATCTTGTTAACCACGTACCCAACGTGCATATTTAATAGGTACGCAGTTATCTTTGTAGACAGACCGGATGACATATACATCATGCTAAAAGGCACAAGGACAGACAAAAACACCTTTATATAAGCTTTACCTTTTACCGAAAGTTTTCGCATAAAAAAATATTGTTTGCTTTTAACGCCAGATGGAACAATTCGGACATTGATAATTTTACGTTAGAAAGTGCTATAATTATGTGCTTCTGTGAAACACCTGAAACTTCTTAGCTTCAGTGTGCATGTGTCATAGGTTCACTGGTGTGCAGTCTGGTCCGTGCGAATCGGCCATCAGTCACTCCAGTAAAGAAAGATCATCTCGCACTGTCACTAAGCTGCATATCCGCTTATTGCATCAACATGCATATACATGTTGCGTAATGTTTCTAAAAAAATTAATGTATCACTTCAATTTTTTGTTTTCTGTATACCTATTTGAATATCCTAGAACAGTTTTAATCAAATTAGTTCGTGTCTGTAGGCAATTCATTTGCACCATGCTGTATAAAATCCCTTAATCGATGTCCAGACTCTTGTGTCACACATGAAAAAAACTGTCTGATCGGGAAAATAATCAAAGGGTCATGAAAGATGCATGTGAGTCGAAAAAGGCTTTACTTTTATGGGATACTACTTCTTCAGCCGCCATACAATCGGGTGCCTTTTTTTTGTAATATTTTAAATGAATGTATTACTACAATTCTTATTTTTTTGTATAACACTTTTTTATTTTTAAAAAGCTTGTACTTAAATCACAGCTATGACAATTACACGTTAGCCACTTTTGTACTACATAATATAATTATGTAACACTTACAATAATTTATCTCAATAATTTCTATAATTTTCAATTAATGAACAGTTTTTCTTTGATTACGGTTTCTTTAGCCTGAAGCTCTAAGGAAAAGCTTTTCCCAAGGCTGATTTAAAGATCTTGGTCCTGGGAATTTTACTTCTATTTGGTAATTGGCATGGAAGTTAAATTTAGAGCGTAGCGACGTGTCTGCGCGAGTTAACTCGTCAAAGATGAGTGCTTTGTGTTTGCCACTCTTTCTAGGAATTTTTCCTCACATCTTAAATCAGGAAAATAAATTGTCAGTCCTACTAGTCAGCCTTAGTTCCCGAATCTCTTAATAAAGTCCTTACATGTTTTGAACATCATCTCATTTTTTCTTTCACTGGTACAAATATTTAGCTTTATTGATTTTGTAATTGTCCTTAATGTGTCACACGAATGATCTATCTTTTGTTTCGTGATAGTACAAAATCATATTGAAATATTTTGTGATTAAAAAAGACAACTAGTAAGTTATGGATTTATGCTAGTTTCGGATATGCGATATTCATAATATGTGTGAGAAAGAAGTCCTCCGAGACGCTCGTTGTGTGACAGAAAATTTCTGTTACCTATTCTGTAATGTGCAGTGCCATAGAGGTTTCGATGTGACATTGCCACAAAGTGACATTACCGCTTCGCACCTGACGCTTTCATGTCACAATGCGTGTATCCCGATGCAAAACGTGTTATGTGATGTGGCATGAAAGAGGAAGTATCTCTTAGCTTAAAGCACTATCGATGAGGCGTGGTGAACCCACACCCTGTTCGTAAATCCTGATTTTTCTATACTCAAACCACTCTTAGAGTGTACAAATTACGGCTGACCTTGAGCACCACACAATGCTTGCTCCGGAAACGCTCTCCAACAAAGAAGATCTGTCATAGCTTGCTTTTAAAACTATCTTCACAGTTTTCCATGACATAAATGCATCGTACAGGAAGAATCTCAATGAACATTTTTTTCATTTCAGATCTCCTTTGCAACATGATATTTCAATGGTAATTGTTTCTTCCGATCCGGAAGGACGACCTTAGAAAATAATTAGGCATTACGTCATCAAACACAAGTCATCAATCTTTCCACGTTTATAAGTGAGTTCACGGGAAAATTATCATCGGCCGCAACCGGGAATCGAACCCAGGCCTCACAGTTGCACGCCGGACATGCTACCACTACACTACAGCCGCCTCGAATTCACAAGACTAACATACGACTAACATACGACTAACTGCAAAACCACATGGCAGGTTGCTTCTTGGAGCCGCACACAATGCTGGGGATTCATCAAAGACGGAAAGCAGATACTGAACAAATAGCTAGGCGGCGAATAAATAATTAATACACACAATTGACGTGGACTAGGATCATCAAACAGAAGTCATCGTTATTTCCACGTTTATAAGTGAGTCACGGAAAAATTCTCATCCGCCGCCACCGGGAATCGAAACCAGCGTCTTGCAGTTACGCGCTGGACATGCTATCACTGCACCACATCGGCGCAGAATTCCCAAAACTCACATATGACTAACTGCCTAACCACATGGCAGGCTGCTTCTTGAAGCCAGGCACAATGCTGGGGATTCACCAAAGATGGAAAGCGGAAAGCAGCAACCGAACAAATAATTAGCAGGCGAATAACTGATTATACACACAATTGAAGTGTACTATGAACATCAAACAGAAGTCATTACTCTTTCCACGTTTATAAGTGAGTCACGGAAAAAGTCTCATCCGCCGCCACCGAGAATCGAACCCAGGGTCTACCAGTTCCGCGACGGACATGCTACCCATGCACCACAACGGTTTCGAATTACCAAGACTCACATACGACTAACTGCCAAGCCACATGGCAGGGTCCTTCTCGGTGGCACGCACAATGTTGGGGTTTCACCAAAGATGGAAAGCAACAACTGAACAATAATCTGGCTCCGTTTTAAAGGCATGTTAGACCTTTCATTGTTATTGAAAGCATTTCAAGGTATTAAAGGCATGTTAGATTTTTCATTGTTATTGAAAACATTTTAAGGTATTGGACAGTATTTTTAATGTAAACACTTTTTCTGAAAAAATTGTATGCTTTTTCCAATTATGGACACAGTTCAGAGCACATCATTTGCTAAATTTGACATCTGTGGCGCATCATACGAATCGGAAGCAAACAGATCATGTACTACAATAACTCTCGTTTTTACGAACCTATAGGTAGCATCAAAAAAGTTAGTAAAGAGGAATAAAATTTAAAAAATCGAAAAATGTAAACTTGACTGACATTTATTTGCTTGAAGAGCCAAGAAAGCGCACTAAATTTGGTTCCCTATTGAACAATACTTTGGTAAACATAAGCTTCAGTAGAGTGTTTGCTAGCAAGCATGCCATAGTTAACGTCAGCTTCAAGAGATCGATGCAGCCCTCAAAGCAATTTTGTTGGTTCTTTAATGGTAGGTCTAGGGATAGTCTTGCATTACATTCGTCTTTGGAAAATTCTTCAGTATCCGGCATCAGAACTTGACTTATTATCATCTTCCGTACGTACTATCCTTTTGTCTTACACAAATCCTGAAATATCACATTTTCAGGCTCGTAAAGGTTCCTGCTGCGAAGGACCTGTAACAAGGTTTTATCTCCACTGTAATCACTATCCAAATTGTTTCCCTATGAAGCCGCTTCGTCTTTAAAGAACCCTGAATGACGAAAACAGGTAGCAATCGTTGCCTGGGAGATCTCATTCACTCACGAACTGACAAATGCCTCGCGCTGAGCAAATCAATTTCGTATGTCTTTTTCAAGTTAAGAATAACCAGTTTTAAAAGCATTCGGAGATATATTCTTTTAAAACACTGAATTATTCCTTGATTCGGCTGTTAAACACAAGTAACATTCATTTGAATAAACTAGACCTGGAATGCCAGCAGCCAATAGACCGGAAATTGTACTGTAGAATTATCCAATAATAGTAGAATCTAGCATTTCTCTTTGAAAAATGTTAATTCAGCTTTGACAACCAGTTCTCACAAATGACACCCATTATCCCGCTTTTCAGTTTCAATAGTACACGTAGAAGGGTTTTCCCACTTCCTTAAAGCATCTGGGCGTCTTTAAATTTCCTATGAACACAAGTGGTGGCTTTTCTGAGCTGGACATGTTGGCTCCCATCAAGACAGTTTTCTTTGGTTCAGCATTTTTTCCATCACTGCATACTGTACATCAACTTTTAAAACTAATGCTATTGTTTTTCTGAAAGCAAAAAACAGATCTGTAGTCAGTACTATAAACGTATTCCTACAAAAATTCGGAAAGTAGAGCTTTCAGAATTTCTTCTTTCCATTCACTCTTAGTGATGATGTCGAGTGCATCGCGTTTACTACATACTATCCTGAAAGTCAAGCCGAGTTGCAAATTGAGCTTCAGCAGCCAACCATCAGATCCTTTGAAATCCTTCAGCTCCAGCCTCAACGTAAAATTTCTGCATGTTGTTTGCGCAGGTTGCCGTCAATGGGTACATTTTTGATACCCGTGAAGGTTTGGAACAAGAAAAAATGAGTAAAATTCCACAAAGGGTGCCTTGCGAGTGGAAAATGGTTAAATTTTGTCTTCATTTTAATTTAAACAACAAAGGTTCATGAATCTTTCCAGTGGCTGTTGAGATTACTTGACACTAAAAATTCAGAAATTTAAACTTGACGTTTTATATGTATGACATTTGTTAATGAAGCGGGTTTGAACAGCAGCTTCTGAGGAACCCTTCGCCATATGTGCATAATGAATGAATTACATACAGAAGGTTTTCACGAGATATTTATTGCATTTGTTTGTAAACAAGTTTTAAAAAGACAATAGAATAGTGACAACACACTACACACTTGAAAGGTTCACTACGCGATTGCTATCCTGAAAATTTCATGAGTTTGAATAAAGATGAATCGCGATATCATCACAATGACAGAGATGCATGCACAGGAATTATAGTTTTGAAAAAACTGTGTCATTTTCCGGACCATTGGTGGGTCACTTATTTCATAAAAAATGTGAGCAATCATAAATATGACCTCACAAAAATATTGCTGCAACAACATATGTGAAGCAGATGTCAGAACTTACTCCTGGATGAATGTACTGTTTACTGGGCATTTTTAGGACATAAAGAGCTGCTTATTAAGGGAATGAAAAAGTGCGGGGCATCACATATGGCGCATTATGTATTATTCTGGGTCAGAGTGCTTATTATTGCAACAGTTCTCACTTACTAATCGTGCTTATTTCCCAACATATTTTCGGACGAGATGGTTTATTATTTTTGCGACATTGGAGAAACTGCTTTTCTTTTGATTTCTTTATCAGTACCAAAGTTACATATTGTTCAGGGAGAATTTCAATTTTTGGACACACATGTACATATCTGCGGAGTTTATAACATTTCGAAATGTTTTGATGTTGTTCTTGAAATATTTATAAGAAATTCAACATATTATAAAGATATTTATTTTCCTGAACGTCAAATTTGCATACAAAATATCCGTTCAATTGATGATGATCAAATTAATGTCAATTTGTGAGAAAAGGCCGAATTTTTAAATGCTACTGCGGTACATCTAGTGAGCCACTCTACGGTGCAGTGGTCTAAGCCGACGATGCGTTCGAGATGGGTCCATGTACGAATCCCTGTGAGGCGTGTATGTTGTGTATGTCTTAGGGAACCAATAGCCAAAGATTAGGAACAGGCGACTTCTTATAACCCATCTAGTTGCTGAAGTGCTCGTTAAAATTCCAAACAAAAATAAACTACCCTCATCATTAGCGATTTACGTATGTCTAATCAAAGACGATCTTTAGGAAAGCGAGAAACGTTCAAACTTAAAAATAATCAATCAATTTTTGATATAAAGAAAAAAAAAACAATACAAAAAGGCAAGAAAAAGATAAAAAATATATTCCGAAATCTAATTGGCTGAAAAAAAATTTTGAAATCCTTACGTGGCATACGACAACTTGTAATGTTTTATGCTGTTTGTATGCTTTTAAGAATATTCCACATCGCAGAAGATCGGAAAGAGCCGTTGTGTCACTTACAAAGGTAAAAACTGCGTATTTGTTCGTTTTACGACTGGTTGTTCGTTTTTTGCCTAGTGATGTAAGACCCTTACATAACAAAGGGCGAAGAAGTACGAATTTTGTTTTTATGTTTTGCGGTATGAATCAGGGAATGCATTTCTAGAGGAACTACTTACTTATCAGGGTAATAACATATTTTACAATTTCAAAATTATTGATCAGCTTTTGCTTTACCTATATTTATTATTACGTTGGTAACAAATGAATTAGAATGGAATGATATGTTTCTATCTCGTAATTCGCTCACAGCGATTGCTTCCGATATACCTGTAAAAGTTTGGGACAAAACTCACGTATTTACTCTAATCTCCGTGTATCAGAGTGAGTAAAATTATGATTTGACAGAACATAAAAAGTTGAGTGTTCAATTTGTCAACAACAGTGTTTCAGCGGAGCTTTAAATTCTGGTATGAAAATTTGGTTTCAACCTAACGCCAAACAAACAAGGAAATATTTAATTGTTGATTTTCTATAATCCAACCAACCCAAACCGCAGAAACGATTCCTATCATACGGAATTATATTTGCTCGTCTGTCGCATCGACGAGCCGCGGTCGTCCTACTGTTTACTGGCAGTTCGTGGATTTTTACTCCTTGTACAACTGTTGAAAATACTAACCACAGCAGACAATCCACGCACCACACGCCTTGCCGACACAAAAAATCTCTGGCCCATTCGTTTGGTCATTTCAATTTGGCCTGAGAGAAACTCGCTTAAGCCTGCTTGCGTTTCCTATCTGAAGAACAAGAAGTACACTGATTTACAGAACTAACAAGTACCAGGCATTATTTTTATCCATTATTTGATTCTAGATGCTCCGTTCCTTACCTGCAATGGCTTCTAGGTTCATTCTTCTTAATAAGCAGAAAATCTTGAGTTTATTTTAGAAGCTTGAATTCGATTTTTATTAAAACTCTATACCATTTGTTGATTTCCGAAGAAAATAGAAGTTTCTGTTTAGTGCGCCATAGTTTGTATACTGCCGAAAGACGTGATAAAACACATTTTATAAAGTAGGACTGCATCCATTTGAAAATTTCGGAAATCGAGTTTTTCTTTTCCTGGCAAACGCATTTTGAATTATTGACATTAGAAAAGTTTAAAAGAGCTTTGAACTTAATTAAATGAGGATAATGAGACACTATGAACTGCAAGATTCTTTCTAAACAGCTGCTCCCAGAGTAGGAATGAGAAACGAATTGACAAATATATATATTTTAAGGAAATCAGAATTAGTTAATGGAAAATAAATTGATTATCATCATTAAAACATCTTACGTAAAATAACCTGCATCGACGACTTTTGAAATGAGAGCGGTGGATCTTTGGTAATTTTAGTTTTTGTTTGCCTTGCAATGCCTGCATCGTGAGAAGATCCATCCTACACTGGAGTGCTCAAATTTCAGAAGCTGTATTGTAGAACGTTCGGGAAGTGTAAGCCAACATGCGTTTCGGAGAAGCAAATTTCAGTTGCACCAACCATATGCTAAAACACTTTGCTGCTAATGCCATTGGTGGATCAAACTACATGCAAGTTTCGAATGTAATCATACACCTTGAGATGCTTTTCAATTCCAGAAGGTATCATAACCATTGTTCCTTGTTTTAAAACGTTTTTGTATAATATCAATTTTGCTTCATTTTTTCCAAATAAAATTCTCTAAAATAAGAATCTAAAATGCATCTATCTAAATTTTAAAATTTATCAATACTTAAAATGCAAGATAAATAAACTGACGTCTGTAAAAATTTTCTGATACTCGAATGAAATCTGAATTTTATCAAAATACCTTCAGAGAGAATACTTCGGAAATTAACTAATGATGTCGAATAATGGGACTTTCGTTAGCATACAATAAATTAGGGTTCCTAGTGCTCATTACATATTTTCTAAAACCTTAGTACGTACAAATCTAATGCCTTGAATTATTTTTAAACATAGCAACTGAACACTATTTACACAGGAAAAGTATGCCTACATCAGTGATCTACATCTCCAAAGCTATAAATTGTTTAAAAATGTGGTTTCTATCGAATTTTATCGGACACGAATTCTGAAAATTCTTTACCCATATCACGACATTACAATAAAACGTACCGTTACGATGACACCTATTTGTGTGTTTCATATGCAGACAATAAGACAGTATCATCTGGATTATACTGAACTATAAAGAGTGTTTTTTGTATTACAGATCTGACATCTACGAAGGGAAGATTGGATTGACCAAGCATAAGCTGATTAAAAATGTATTATATAATTAAGTGCAGGCAATTAAAAATTTATATTACAGTTAACTAAGGAACCAAAGGCTAACAGCGCAACATTTCTCCTCGGTAGCTTAATGAGAAAAATCAGTTCAACGGAACCATTGAGGTCTTTATAACAGTAATTAGGAGTACTGTTTTAAAAACATAGACCTAGGTGAGCATAAATCTATCGCCTCCGAGTGTTGAAAGGACCAGACATATATCGAGATATCTCTTATAGTTGTTGTACCGATTTCGGTTGTAAATCATATCTCAAGTGCAGTAGTTCGTTTAGAAAACAGGTTTCCTTAGAAACCCAAAAGAGTCCGCTTTTCTAACCTTTTATAAAAACAAAAGATGAGGTGCACGTACATATGTTGCCACGGGGAAAATATATATGTTTTTTTTTGCTTTCCTAGGAAGAGATAAATGCACAGATATGGTAGAGAGGTGCCAATGAGTATGTATCATGTTAAAATATGAACAGAAAGTTTCGTCGATGATCAGAAAAAATATTAGTGTCGTTTCGCCATTTGTGTTACACGCTGCTGCAGGACTTCTGGACATAAATTAAGTATAATTATCTGTCTTATGCCCAACACCTGTAAACATGTATTAACACAACAAGGTTTATAGGTATAATGTTATATAGTACAAACATTTTAAAATAATTCATGAGTTTCATTTCTTGAATTTCACTTACTATTGTTTTATTAAAGCTAAAAGTTTAATATCTGTAAAAATATTTATATATATTAATATAAAGTTATGTTTGCAATAATATCATTGATAAAGAACATAGCTAAAATCCTTCTTCGAAGGGTAAGTTTCTAGTATCAATCGGGCATATTTACCACAAATATTAAATTTCTTACGAAGCCTTGGTTGTTGGACATAAGAACAATACATTGCTCCCAGACGCATTCAATTTGAGGACAGTTTCACAAAATAAATGAAATCATCTAAGATTACTCAAAGAAGGCACAAGGGCAGATATGAAGTCACATGTCAATTTGGGAATCAAGTTCACATATACTAATCTCCGGTTATTACATTCATAATAGCAAGTCAAAGTCACCAATATGTAAAAACACGATTTCGCTAACGCAGTCCTGATTACAGTAGAATTTTTGGAGAAGATTAGCGAATGAAAAGCGATTTTCTGTGACCTATATTCCATAAAAAAAAATCCCGAGAAAAAGCACGTTACGCCAAAGATGGAAAGGCAAAATCTCTTCCAAAAGAAAAATAAACCCCTTTTGATATCCCCACAATTAAATGCAATCGAAATACACCATATTTGTACTTTATTCCACCTTCAAATAATATTGCTCGAAATGAAAATTAATGCACAATTTTGGAATTACTTATCTCTGCACCAAGGATTTTTAACATAATTAATATGTAAAACCAACCAAAACTTAGCTGAGGTCATCCACAGAAATCGGTGCTCTACACATATTATATTATTAGCTTTGCAGGAAACTAAATGTAACGTCTCTTGAATGGTTTCCGTCTCACAAGTTCCGAGAAAATTTCGCCAAATTCCTTTGGTAGGCATTATTGAACCTCTAAAGTTAAATTAATTCCTATATTCTGATTTAAGCTAAAATTATGTAAATCAATAATTCTGATGCAACACTTGAGGTATTTCTGTTTATATGTTTGTTATCCATCTATTAGTAGCATTTTAATTATACTATGATATGGATGATACTTCATTGGCCCCCATACGTGTATTCAACTGTGCTACACTGTTTCTGAAAGTTTAATTACAATATTTGAATAATTTGATTTCGTATTGGAATATTTTGACCAGAAATGCTATTATGTATAATATGCAGCAACTGATTTTCAATACCTGATTGACTTTGTTTTTAACCTACAACATTGGAATATGAATCCATTTTCTGCACGTTGTAATGAGACTTCTGATTACTGAATTTAAATTGAAGATGTAGTCGGGTAATAGAAGAGTGTTTGGAAAAACTGTATGTTTCCAATTTTAGGTTTAACGGTAAAACGAGGAAAACCTATGAAATTTTACATTTATTTGATTCTGTTACCATACTTATGAGGTAACGGAAAGATTAACTTCAATATTTTGTACACTTGTCGAACATTTTTCACCCATTTCCGAAAACAATAATTTTATTATTTTTTATTCTTGTTAAAAAGTTTTAAGCATTTCCAAAAACGATAATTTGATTATTTCCTCTTCTTGTCGAACACTTTCTTTTGCAATTCCGCAACTGTTTATATAATTGTCGAACAGATGTTAGTTACACTTTTCCGAAAACGATACTTAACATTTTTTTTTTCGAACACTTGATTTTAACTTCACTATTTTTTTATTTTCGTCGGACACATTTTGGGCATTTCCTATTTCACTTGCTTCATATGCTGCATTAATATTTCGATCTCTCTAATCTTGGAATTTTTTTTCACATTATATATTCATTGGTATTTCCCGATTCTTTCTATGTAATTTCATATAGCTTCATCTATTAAACAGGAAAACTTATTCTGAAACATAGTTACTATTGAAAGAGACTGAATGCTAGGTTTTGGAAGATTTTGCATTCAGAAAACATTTTTACATTTATCTGCTCAAGCCACGGTGCCGCAGTTGCTTAAGCGCTAGCTTATGATTTTTCGTCCGTGAAAGGTCCGGGTACGAACCCGGTGAGGAATGGACGTTGTGCTTGTCTTATCGCACTGGTTCTCTCCCTTCCCTGGAACAAGTGATACAAAATTAGTGATGGACGCCTGTTTACAACCCATTGTGTTGCTCACGGTGGTCATTAATCACCCAATAAAATTATTGAACAAGAGTGAAGGTTTGAATTCAAATTGCTGTTTTAGTTTGGGTCAAAATGGTTCGGTACCCTACGCTAGAGCAGCGTCTTCTTTCTAATTTTACAATCTGCTTTATAATCTAATTGTAATTTGTAACAATTCGGAGGGGGTGCAATTACCCAGCACCGCGACCTAAGGTCTATTGTGCATCTTTATAATCTATGTGATTTACTTATTCATGTGCATAACGGATGACTTCGCCGTCAAGTGTTCGCAAAACGGCAATATCGGAATGTATGATTTTAAAAAGTAGCCTTGCGTTTCACAACGTAAATCATTACATCACTTTCATAAAGTTTATAAAAAATAATATTGATATCAAGAAAACGCATTTATTATGTATCTAGTTCCCTCTACTCAGCTGCATGAGCTGTTTGTAAATACCGTTTGCTGTCACAGAAGAACAACAAAGGAGCAGAAGGTGAAAACATTTTGAATTTCAAATGTGATTTCAAACGGAATTTTCATATAAGTAGACAACTTTTCAAGAAATCTCCGCTTTCCACGTTTTTTGATAAACAAATGAGTACAGTGTTTGAAAAAAAGAAACGGAGCTCTACAAAAATTGTAGTGTTACATGGTTAATAATACCGTTAAATAATGGCCTATATTTCTCTTAAATAGAGCTTGTTTGAAGTTTTGTACAAAAACCTACATTAAAGTAGAGACGGGCAAAAAACTTCAATGTTTTGCCACTGATGTTCGATGTTTTAAACTCGATGTTGCAGAAGCCGATACATCGAAAATACATTGAGGTTTTGTGACGGATGTTTGGAGCAAGTAGAAAATATATTTTACGAAAAGTAAATGCATTTCCTTTTGTTACATTCTTATAAAATGAAAGAAATATCACCTTCCTATTGGCTGTTGATTCGTTGGCGAAAACCGTGATCTTTTTTTCGAACGCATGCCAGCCGATACGTCACAAAAACATCGAAGTTTCCGTCGATGCATCGAAAAACATCGATCACTTTAAGAAATATTATTAGTAACTTATGGTTGAATTGGTGAGCAATCACCATTATGTTGAACGGAGATTTTACCCACCGATATGCCCATTCGCTTCTGCAGATCAAAGGGTATGAATTCCTTGGCTTGTTAGCAAGGCATCGTGGCTCACACCGATATATCGAAAACACATCGATGTTTCCACCGATACGTAGGTCGTTTTAACAAATATTACGTTACTTGACGTTCCATTGTTGAATATCACTGTTACATGGAATAGTGATTACACAAACGGACTACTCATTCAGTGCTGCAGATGGATAAGTACGAATTCTTCAGTTCATTAGCGAAACATCACTGTTACCACCATTGCATCGAAGGAATATTTAGGTTTTCACGATGCATCGAGCGTTTTAACAAATATTATGTTATTGGATGTTGAACTGGTGAGTATCACTGTTATATTAAAGAGTTACAAATCGTTTACCGATTTTGTGGTGCAAGTGGAAGAGTGCGAGTTCTTCACTTAATTAGCAAACGTCGAGGTTTACACAGGTGCATCGATCAAAAAAACATTTCTACTAAATGCATTGAGCATTGTAATAAATATAATTAATTACCTGATGCTATTGGTGAGTAATCACTGTTATGTTGAACAGATAGTTTGCAGATCTATTGCATATTTACTGCTGCAGATTGAAAACAAAAAATAGGCTTATTAGCCAATACATCGAGATACTCACCGATACATCGAACATTTCCAACGATACTGTCGATGGTTTGGGGATAGGTAACCATTGATGTTCCCATCTCTACATTAAAGCCTGTTTAAAGGCGAGGTGTGTTTGTGTGAAACAGCCAAACCAAAAAAAATGTTGAACTATTATTTTTATAAATAAATGTTTTAAAATAATATAGTGATCTCTCTTTTTTGTATATTCAGCTTAACCGGAAATATTGATGTGATAGGCACATTATCTTGCATAGGACCTTGTTACATGAAGCCGGCGCAGAAACATGAGTTAAAACTAACATTATGGTAAAACAGTTGTGGCATTTCATCTCAAATAACACGCTGCAAACTTTTGAGTCTCAGATTTGGTTTTAGCAAATGAATGCTCTCAGGAGTATCAATATTTGTCCCTTGACAAATTACTATGTACGAATTTAAAAATTTTATATAGTTTTTTGGGAATAATATATTCTTTCATATAGAATAAAGGCGAATAGAGGTTCAAAATCGCACATCATCTGGATGGAAGCATCTGAAAAACAGCAGATTTCTTGGGCTGTTCGCGAGGTGCTGCAGCAAGGGTGTACGAAGAATGGACAACAGGCACAACGCGTACCTGCCGAAGTCATAACTATGGAGCCGGAAAGGTAATCGAAAGCCCGGGGAAAAGTCACCACCGTCGACTGGTAAAGGGAAATCGACACGCAACGGTGCAGCAATTGACCCCACAAATGAAAGCTTGGGCACACAGGTACGTGTCCACAAAAACAGTGGAGAGAATCTTGTTACGCATAGGTCTCCGGAGTCGACGCTGCGCCAAGGTGCTCATGTTAACCCAAATCCAACGGCAACGACTCCTGCAGTTCCCATGTGTTGGCCGTCATTGGACAGTGGAAGAGTGGGAAAAGGTTGCCCTCTCCGACGAATCGAGATTTCTACTCCGCAGAAGTGACTGGCGGTGACGGATACGGCGTCAGACGTACAAAAACCAACATCCGGACCCGCGTTCTTCACGGACCGATTTATTTTTTTAATGCAAAAAGGAAAAATATTTCTAAGGAAATTTTCTCGAATGGGAAAAACAAAGCACAGGTTTCACAACTTCCTTTAACACGTGAATGTCGTTCTGAAGAAATTGTGAAGCTGACGACTTACGGGACTTTTATGCGCAGCAACTGAAGATGTACCGCAGGGTTATGAAAATTCCAGTGCACGAGAGAGCATATAAATTTTCTTTTAAAAGTAATGCCTTGTCTTTAAATAATAAAGACTCCCCAGTTAGGCACACTAGAAAGAGTGTGTCTCAAGCGGGGTGTCTGGAGTCCCTATATCCCTCTCCCCAGAAGGCGAGAGGGATACAGAGATTACTAGAGTGAACTCATAGAGAGCTTTCTCAGGCATTCAGCTTATTAGGAATGGTCTCGAAAGTCAGTGATCACTTACGCGCAACCTGATCCTCTTATCTTTTTCACACAAAGAAGAGGATCAGGTTGTACTTCCTGATAAATCAGTCAGCATAGCTGATCACATTCAAAACCAAGGAAAACTAAAAAAATTACATTCTTACACTTTCAATCTCGTTCATACGCAGTAAATCCAACAGACAGGCCAGCTCCAGGAAGTGGACATGAAAGTAAACCAAGCTCCACAGTAGTTTATTGAGAAAAAAAAGAAAACATATTTATTCACTAGGAAAGACAAGTCATATTCGAGTCCTCCCGAACAACAACTAAAAACACTCTCCCAAAGGGGAAACATCTCTAAGGATATTTCTGATATCTCTATTTATATAAAATATATAGCTAATGAAATTCACTCGTGGATTTTGAACCATTTAAAAATGGAATTTTCTTATGTGCCGCTGACAAAAAGCCAGGGCATCCAGGTGAGGGCAAACTTCTCCTTTCTCAGGTAAATTCTAGTGCAGCAGAGTGTACCTAAATTCTTTGTTAACAATAATGCCTAATTAAAGGTTCAACTGTCAACCATTGTGTTCCATTGGGAATTAAAACGGTACTTGAGCCATTTTATAAATATATACTTTTTCGGAAAAATTAAAGACAGTTGAAAACCCATTGAATCTTTATTTGGTAATGTAAAAAATAAATGACATTTAACACGTACCGTTCAGTATACGTATAAAGAAACATTCAGATTCCTTTTGAAGTTTATTGATTTTAATAGTCCCGTATGCAATATGGCTGTTTATGAGTTTTAATGTACTATATTTCAAAATTGCAAAGAAGCAAATGATGTATATTGCAGCTAAAGTACTTCATATTAAATATTGTTATGAAAGCTTTATCTGATATTTTTCAGTAATATCAGTAGATTTTGTACCTTTGCGGGAAGTATATAGTATTATATGATTTTGATGAATGTACTTTTGGCAGTAATTTTATTAAAACTTTCAAAGCAAAATTGTCAATACCCTTTTTAAGCATTTCTCAACACATCCGTTCTTAAACTTTTATCAACACACTAGCCTATGGCCTTCGTAGGATTGTTGTTTTTAAGCCTTACATAAATATTAATATATTGAGGATGACTTATTCTACGGTTAATTTTATTAACCGTCCAATATCTCTCTCTCTCTCTTTCTATATATATATATATCATCATCATCATCATCATTGTCAACCATTATCAATCCACTGCTGGACGAAGGTCTCCCCAAGTTTCCTCCACAACGGTCTGTCTTGTGCCAGTCTCCTCCATGTCACTCCCGCATATTTACGAATTTCATCCACCCATATATATATATATATATATATATATATATATATATATATATATATATATATATGTATATATATATATATATATGGGATGCAAGGTCAGGGATATATATTTACACTGACGGAAACAAAATCCCAACACCGCGTAAAAATAGTTGTAGAGGAATGAAATGGCATCAATACATTTGTATAGGTAACATATTTAATCTATTAAGGTTTCAAGATCACAGCTTATTGTAAGCGCGAGTAGAGCCATTTTAAATGTAAAATGCTGGTACATTAATAACCGGTGTAATCGCCAGAATGTTGAATGCAAGCACGCAGACGTTCATGCATTGTGTCGTACTGGTGCTGGATGTCAGTTTGTGGGATGGAGTTCCATGCCTGTTGCACTTGGTCTGTCAAAACAGGAACGGTTAATGCTCGTTGGGGGTGACGCTGGAGTTATCGTCCAATGATGCCCCATACGTGCTCGATTGGTGAAAGATCTGGTGATCTAGCAGGCCACGGAAACATGTCGACACTCTGTAGAGCGTGTTGGGTTACAAGAGCGGTATGCGGGCGAGCGTTATCCTGTTGGAAAATACCCCTGGAATGCTGTTCATGAATGGCAGCACAACAGGTTGAATCACCAGACGGACGTACAACTGTGCCGTCAGGGTGCGTGGGATAACCACGAGAGTGCTCTGGCTGTCATAGGAAATTGCTCCCCAGACCATAACTCCAGGTGTAGGTCCAGTGTGTCTCGGCGCCAGACAGGTTGGTTGCAGGCGCTCACCTGGCCTCCTTCTAAACAAAACATGGCCATCACTGGCACCCAGACAGAACCGGCTTTCATCAGAAAACACAACAGATCTCCACTCCGTCCTCCAATGAGTTCTAGCTGGACACCACTGACGTCGCAAACGGCAGTGGTTTGGAGTAAGTGGAATGCACGCTACAGGGCGTCTGGTTCGGAGCTGTCCTTCAGGTAACCGATTTGTAACAGTTCGTTGTGTCACTGTGGTGGCAACTTCAGCTCGAATTGCTGCCGCCGACGCAGTACGATGCGCCACGGCCATACACCGCACACGGCGGTCTTCCCTCTCAGTAGTGCCACGTGGCCGGCTGGAACCCGGTCTTCTTGAGGCAGTACCTTACCTTCACCACCGCTGCCAACAATCATGGACAGTGGCTACATTCCTGCCAAGTCGTTCTGCAATATTGCGGAAAGAAAATCCACCTTCTCGTAGCCCTATTACACGACCTCGTTGAAACTCCGTGAGCTGTTGATAATGGCTTTTCGTCTTCTTAAAGGCATTCTTGACTAAGATCAACACCCTACGTCGAATCTCAACAATAACTAACGCTTACGAACGTCATAGCGCGTATTTACAGCAAAACTGCTTTGCATATTCCGAGGGGCGCTACTAGCGCCACACGTATGCGCCGAGCGCGAAATTTGCATAGACGTCATCTTACGGATGTACTCTGACCGCCTACCAACTGCCGTTTATCTAACACAACCTCTTCTTGGTGTTGGGATTTTTTTTTCCGTCAGTGTATATATGTTTGAAACTCCATACCGATGCTTTTTCTACAAATAATGTGACATCTGGTTTCAGAAATCGGAATTATCTAATTTTATCAAGAATGTGCTATTGAGGCAATATCTATCTTCAGATACAATTTTACTCACTTTGAGATCTGCAGATTTCTGTTTTTATGGTATTTTAGGTAAGAGCATTTTCTAGGAAGATCCCTATTTTGCAACATGTATAATATAATCAATACTAAACTCGGAAAGTTCGATAAAATGAAAAATAAAAAATAATTTAAGCATACAAATTAATATTCGAATTGTGCTAAATTAAATCAATATACAAAATCAACTTTCTCTGATATTAAGATTTCAATTCGAATTTTGTAAATCGGATAAATAGAATTCGAGTCATTCATAATCAAATTATTTAAATTAGCACGTCATCACTTTGACATTTCAATGTACTAACGTGCTATAATGTAGCACTCACTTTTTTGATATCTCGAAATTTTGAACGAATAGATCGATACGAAATGGCGCAACAATGCAGCCTTTGCAGTGACGTCAAGCGTTGCACGCAGATTTGACTGTTTATGTTGATCACACACAAACAGCAAGATCTGCCAGATCACGCGATTACATAAACAGCCACATACACAGCCATATCACGCGATCACTTTCACATCTCAATGTATTTGCGTGATGTTATATAGCGCGCAATCACTTTGGTATTTCTACAGTACGCACGAATAGATCGATACATAATGGCGCAACAATTCAGAAGTTGCAGTGACGTCAAGCGTTGCAAGCAGATCTTGCAGTCTGGGTGTTTGCAAATACGTGTTTTGGACATTGTAAGCCGATTTAGAATTTTAGGTAACTAATGAAAAGGGTAATTTTGTAGTAACAGTACTTTTCTTATTTCTCTGCTGATATTTTGAACATAACGCATTGTATTCTCTGTCGTATCGAACACTCTCAAATCGCTGAATAATTTTGCGATGAGAAAATCGATTGCCTTTCTAAACTTACCCAAATGTTACTCACACCCGTTCTCTGCTACTGGGATACAATTAGCGGAAGGTCGGGAAAATATCGCATGTTACACATATGCTGACAATGGTGGCACAATTGTTGGTTGGTCAGAGAATAACTATTAGTTACAACACAAAACTGTTGTGTTATCGAAGTAATCGAAAGACTGTCCGAAATACAGATAATACCTGCCACCTAAAATTAAAAAAAAAGTAGTATTTTTGAGCGGAATTTTAAATATCACTGTTAACAATTGTATGGAATATAATCAATAGTCACTTCCCAATTGAAGGCACTAGTTGCAGGGAATGGAGAGAACCAGTGTCATAAGACCTAGACAACTAACATGCCTCAGGAATTTGTGTCAAAATCCACCTCTTACGTACAGTGAGTGATTTAACACCTTAGTAGTTCTTCTGCACAACAGTAAATTAGAGTTAAAAAAGCGATGCGCGCTTATTCTTCCAAGTGATCGTTGAGAAACCCTTATACTGCACGCAAAGAAAAGCGTACCCCATAGAAGACACTGTGATTTCACAACATTGTGCAGCCTTGGTCTTCGCTGTTGAACAGAACAGTTCTTCTCTCTTCTCACTGACGTCTTGTCATCTGAAGATATTTTGCTGCATCGCACGGAAACAATACAAGAGACCGGCGTATGATCCTATTCTTTCACCTCACGTTTACTAAATGTTATTTCCGGTCTTTTTGCACATTAGTTCATAACATAACATGCACTTAAAATGTGTATTATAACACAGCACGACCGGGACAAGAACGCAAGTTAAATTTTCTTGAAAAGATATTCCTTTGTGCAATATATTTAAATAGGATATTAAATTTTGAACGGAAACCAATTGAGCTCGTTTCTAGATGAATATTTAAGTGCGGGGAAAAAAGAAGATTCAAGAAGACATTACTTTAATATTTAAGGAGAACAAGTATCAGTCGAACTAGCAACAAAATATCATTATATCAGTAAAAGATCATGTCAGACATTAAGTGTTAAATAAACTGTATAAACTATTTAGGTTGTTTTGAGGTATTTTTCAAATGTTCTCCGAATCATAAAGCATATCGACTCATTAAAACTTTTTAGAGGATATTTCGCAAATTCTTTTGTAAATTGAAATTCTGAATTTTAGATTTCATTCCTAGTTCGTTGGGATGTGCAGCTGTATTTTTTCAGGATAGTGCATCGACAAGGAGAAGGAAAAAGTGAAAAACTAACAAAACCAGTAACAGTTATTAAGCGTAATTAATCATTACGATAAAGCCTACAAGAGGTGCCCGAGCGATGGTAGGTTATTCGACGACGCCAACCAGGAATTCCGGCTTCTTAGTCGCGCATTCTCCATCGAGATATTTCGATTGCAGTGGTCCACTCACCAGGAACGGAGGACCACATTCATCTACACCAAGAATATTTAGTCTTTTATTTATAAGGTACTTCCCATGAAACTGCGATAATTTGCATACACAAACGGTTGACATATAAGCACTAATTTGTCAGATTTTACAGCAACATACTTCTTGTTGGGTCATTTTCTATATAAAATGATGCATTTAGCCAAGCAACTGTTTAAAAGTCATCCTACTGACAGTCCTCTTTTTCAATGAATGACACCCGTACTCATAAAATAAAAGCCATTTCAAAAAGAAAGATAAAATAACATAGCTGATGTGCAGCCATCTGACGGACGTAGCGAGTTCTAGTGTCACTGGAATCTATTTCACGAAGAAAACATATTTTCCAAAAATAAATATTTATTCGCGTATTTTCGATTGTTAAAGTAACATTTTAACTTAAGTATTATACAAACAAAGTAAATAAAATCTTGAATGCTTTTGTTTAGCACCTCACTTTTCGTTAGGCTTATAACCAGCATCAGCCATTGGATACAAGGATTGCAGAAGCCGTTCCTCAGCAAAGGAAATGACCGATATCCTTATCCGCATGTAACTGATTATTTGTATTTTTGGTTATCAGTGGTATTTCCATAATACAAACGACAGTCATTTATGAGCCTCTAAACACAGAACAATAAGGAACTACGACGATACAGGGAAAAAATTACATGCACCATTTCATAAGAGGGCTGAGAAGAAATAAAATTGATGCCTACTTTCCTTAAGCACGTTAACGAAAACAACCAAATAAATAACTAAACGGTATTATAATAACATGAAAGAAGAGAATTCACCTTCAACAATGATAAATTTTAAATATGGAAAATTAATATGGAAGATCACACAGAAGTAACACACGCAATTAAAAGGAAAAGCATTCGTTTACAGCGAAGCAAATTTCTGTATTCCCAAACATTTTCTTCAAGCAGTTCTATTAGTACAGAACCAGTTAAGCCTGCATGTACAGAATATTAACTAATAATGTGTTGCTTGTTTTGCATTTGACATACACTGGTTTTCATATACGTAGTGCGATCAAAATGTTTCGAAACTAGGTACGTAGCGCGCCAACAGATGGCAGTATGCGGATGTCTGAACAGCGGTCGAGGGCAGGGACGTTCATGAGTCATTGTGCCCAGTGGAGTCGTTCTGCGAACATACGGAGCCGTGCTACTCGATGTTTGGTGACCACGTGCATAAAACAGCAGCGATTTTGGTAAGGACTGCAAACTAGAGCAGCGAGCGAACATCAAATTGTGCGTCAAACTTGGCAAATCTGGAACGGAGACGCATGAAATGTTGATGTAGGCTTATGTCAAAGTAGCAATACGTCGTGCGAGGTGTTGTAAGTGGCACCCGCTCTTCAAGGGAGGCAGCATGGCACTGGAAGACGACGAGAGGTCAGCGCGACCGTCCACGAGCAAACCCTTTTAAATGTGGACAAAATTAGAGAAATTGGTGTGCGAGGATCGTCGGAAAATCATTCAAGACACAACTGCCGTCATCAATGTGTCATACGGAACAATGCAGGGAATTCTGACGTCGGTTTTACACATTCACCGCATTGCTGCAAAGTTTTTGCCAAATATTCTCCTCCCCGCACAGAAGATGCTTCGTGCCGAGTTCTGTCAAGATCTTCGTCAGCAGGTGGTGAATTATCTAACGTTCCTGTCGAGGGTCATCAATGGTGACAAGACTTGGGTCTACGGTTATGACACGGATATCAAACAACAGTCGTCGCAGTGGAAGAATCCGGCATCTCCACGCCTGAAGAATGCCCCTATCGGTCCGGCGCGCCACCAAAATCATGCTCATCGTGTTCTTCGGCATTCGTGGCTTGCGTACCGTGAATTTCGTCCCCCAAGGCCAGACCGGCACCTCCCTTTTTACTTAGATGTTTTGCATCGTCTTGGAGATAACATTCGCTACAAATGACGTGAAATTTTCTCCTCCATCACGACTTTGTAGCAGCTCGCAGATCGGTAGCAACACTTCAGTTTTGTAGCCGGAACAACATGACTACCCTTCCTCTTCCGCCTTACTCGCCGGATTTGGCCTGCTGCGACATCGTCCTGTTCCCGACGATGAAGCTGAAGCTCAAAGATCGCTGTTGTGATAACGTGGGCGAGATGCAGATCGAATCGCAGATGTTGTTTGAGACGCTTCTCGAAGAGGACATCCATGGAGTGTTCCAACAGTGGCAAAAACTCTTGAAGAGGTGGATCACTACCAAAGGAGACTCCTGTGAGAGAGATCATAACCACACTTGAGTAACGAAAGTACTTTGTTGTATATCGGCCTAGTCTAGGAACTTTTGGATCGCAATTCGTTCTTCGCTGGTATTAAAGAACAATATATCATTTGTAGCTTTAAAAAACCTCTGCTATGAGAGTGGATGTGTCGAAGTCATGTCAAATATAATGAAAATCAATTGATCTTTGTTATCTTATCGAATGAATACAGATTTCGTCTCCAATATATCTCCAGATAAAGTCTTATGTGGGAATAACTAAGAGCACTCCATCATACCTTACACATCTGATAGAAACGGAAACTTATGTTAGTGGTACTGTCATTACGTCAGAACGGGTATCTTTGGTAAGCCGGATAGATTTCAATATGTTTCAAACTTACTGAAGAGTGCTCCGTTTCATAGGAATGAGATTGTAATACCTTATGAATGAGCCGTTGGAGGAATCATTTTTCCACAGGTTGAAAGTGCACGTCCTAACTAATCAAAAGAGCTGACCAATGTTTTGAGCTAAAACGTCGTCAACCATGTGAAAATGGAAGCTCGTTCATTTGACCGGATCCCTATTGAGAACTATCGAGTTACTTCATTCAGGTATTTTACAAACATTCATCTTTCTCCCCCGATTCTACGAAATTTTAGAAATGCCGTTATGTACGAAAAGTGTTCTTTGAGTTATTGGAAAGACAGCTTTAAACTTCCGTTTTTGTTCATGAAATGTCACTCTGTAGGGTATGATCACGCTCCACATTGACTTACTTTGGCTATCACATTTGGTTGATGCCTTTTGATTAGGAACGGTTACATGATATTTGACCTTTATTTAATGAAACATTTCCTTATTTTGTACACATAATATAAAACATCATATTAATTTATACAATTGCCTAAAATATCGTACGAAAACCATTTAGAGTTTAGAAATTTTCATTTGTTTCGTAATTTATGGAAAACCGATGTATTTTAAAGTTGAGAAAACTTTGAAGGTTATGAATGAAACAAGGACGAATAGAATATTTCCTGATGACGCAGTATCCTGAGTCAATGGAAAGAAAGGCAAAGAAAAAGGTGGAAAATCGTGAAAAAGCATTGACCATATGTTTAAATATCGTATATACCAACTTTGGGCAATTCAGATAATACCAGAAAAGCTTATACTAAATATTTATAAAAAAAATAATAAACAACTTTTGAAGCGGTGAACGGATATTCCGTTTTCAACATTATTAAGTAGACGGCAAGACGTACATGGATTATTCAGTTGCCGTCCAGTAATTTGCAGTACTCTTAAAAAATATATAAAAATATTCCCGTACAATATTTACTAAATTTCTAAGAGAAGTAGAGAACTATCGAAAGGTATGTCTATCGGTGTTTTCGACAGTCAAAAAGTAACAATCGGTAGTATTATCGATACCTTGTTGACAAAGTTTCTCGGGTGAAAATTTGTTTTACGCGATGAAAAATTATTTCTGACAGGAATTTTTCTTAATTTTCCACATTGTTTTAAAAAAAAACGTTGAAACATTTTTTGGGGGGAAGGGGTGTTAATTCGACTACGATGAGCGACTCTATGGGCTGTAAACATTTGCCCATCCCTGATTTAGGGCCACAGGTTTCAGGAAAGGGATAATTCAGTGTTGTAAGACAAACACAACATCTATTCCACCGGGATTCGGATCCTGGCCCATCTCGGACGAATGATCAGACGCGAGCTCTTAGACCACTGTGCTACCGGGTCCGGGAATCTACGTTTTGACGATATTCTCCCGAAGTGAGTGAGCAAAAGTTACTAAAAAAATGTTTTGCCTAAAGAACGAGCTGATTCGTCGCTTCTTAATTCTCATTTTATGTTTGTACTGTATGATTTATTATGTTTTTCTTAACAAAAGCCAAAGAAGAAAATTCTGCAGTTTAGTATGCAAAAATAATTTTTTTAATAATGTTTAGCAAAATTGTGGTAATAAATCCTGAGAAACTGAAAAAATGAAGTTTTGAGTAGGGTTGTTCTGCAATTGTTTTTTACTGGGATCATTTGAAACGACAGCAGCTAGATTCTGTCGTATTACATTTCCCCTAAGTTTGACGACTATTCAACGTTTTGTAGTTCTTTCCTAAAAGGCTGCATTTTGGGTGGATCTTATCCTTGCCAAAAGCAAATTAAAGTTGCCCAAAAGATATTTCACGTTTACCCATTGTTGCTGATTAATTGTTCTCAACAGATAATTGTTTTAGCACTTGGCGTATCTTTAAACTTCCAGTACAAACAACAAGGACAACGCTTTTTTACTTCATTTTTTTCTGACTGAAACATACACTTCCGAATTCAACTTGACTTAACGTTTAAACAACAGAGTGCAAAAATGGCACACCCTCTCCGTTTACTCTTTTGATTACAGTTAACTTTAGTTTCGTATTGTCATCATATATCAATATGGTGGGCTCACTGTTTTCGACACCAGTATAAATGAGGTGAAAATGAGCGTCAATCATCAAAGCCATCGGTAGAAGCTGAATAGTTTTGCACCTTCCTGATTTACACTTACTGAATTAAATAACGTGAAATTATTGGTATTTACGAAAAAACATCGATGTACTGAGTTAGACAAAACTATCGATAGTGCCATCGATAGTTACTTCTACCTCTTATTTCTAACACTATGCGATGTATTGTGTTACAGGTATATATTTTAGATTCTGAACATAAATACAATGAGTTGCAGCATTCTTCAAATATATAGAAAAATCTTCCCGTACAATACATACTAAATTTCTAACACTATGCGATGCATTGTGTTTCAGATATATATATTTCAGATTCTGAACCTGAATAGGATAAGTGGAAAATCAATGATCCGGCAGCAGTGAAAATTTCAGTCGACCTATCCTAGTTCCAGTACGAACCAGCAATCAGGAAGAAAAGGAATCTGAAGCAAGAAAACTGTTAAACGAACGTAACAAATTTATTAGTTTGAAAATTTGCATGCTTCTGAACTAGACAAAAGAGACACCTTTACTATTTCTTTCTCTGTTAAGAAATGCAAAGGCATTAGGATGGAAGTTTTAACGCTTATAAAACGGCAATGAAAACGTTGTGCAGAAAAAAATGTGGTTAAAAAGGATCCACTTTCTTCCTCTCTGTCAAAGTGCAATCGTAAACCTTCGCAAGAAAAAAATCTTCAAATGTGCATATTTCTTTTTGCTTATCATTCAGGACTACTTCAAGATATTGGAAAACTGGTAAAACTGATCCGAAAAGTGGATGCCTTCCTGTCTGATTATTATTTCTGCTTTAGCAGAAATGATGGTACTCATTTTGTCATGTATGATTACAAAAATCCTACTGAAAGACGAAAGGTTAGAAACAGAAAATTTGGACGAAACCCTTAACTAGATTTTTATATTTAATTTAAATATAATTATATTTTTCGAATAATATACTAAAATCCTTTTTTTTTCTGTTTAGTTGATGGACATGCTTAATATGATTTCATATATCGCTCAACAAATGTGATAAAAGATAAAAAAAGTTTCGTACTTTCAAAATTTATCTGAAATACATAGAAGAATGTGTATATGACCCATTTCTAAACCACCTCTAGAACAATAGCATCTATTTCGCTATTTGTCCATATCACTTTTATGTCTATTACTGGGCAAACATTTGCACAAATGTGCTCATGGCTACTTAATAATAAAACTGTAAAAGCTTCATATTTCAAAATTCACATTTCTGACATCCAGAATGCAGATTAAGTTATAATCAGGACTCCCCTGTACATCTAACGTATCTTCTCCTCATAACCCGTAGGCTGTGAAATTCGGGATAATAATCGCCGTATGATCCGTACCCACGATGTTGATCCCGAACAATAATCTCGTACAGAAAAGTTATAATTTACCAAATAACTTACCAATCGAAAGCAGTTGTTAAAAAAAGTTTTTATTTTTTTTAAATTAATGTAATTGTCATTTTAAATGGTTTTATGTTCTCTTCAAATAAATAAAATTAAAAAAAATATGATTTTTTGCAGGATTGCCTTAATTCCGTTATTAACCGGACACTTTCGTTCTTAGTTTCTGTAGTAAGCAGTTACCCAGTTAACCCTACGACCCCCGCAAACGTGTGTGGTTCTCATCATCTTATAGCACATAATCACCCGTCAGGTCAAATAATAACGCTTTGGTTGCAACGTACTTTCGGTCAACGGGCTTTTTCTTGCGTTCAGTTTTCCGGTTTCAACATTTTTCTGTTATTTTAAAAAAAAGTATGACCATACCTAATAATGAATACGAGGATTTTCTTAAAAACCAGGGTGCTGCAAGAAAAAATGTTTTTTCAAACGTTTTCAACTGACTTGCAAATACAAGAAGTGGCATATGTGTTTTACCATAGTTTCGCCAGCGAACATGCGGAGAGACATTGACGAATAATCCGCGTAACCTAAATTTATAACTTTCTAATAAATAATCACGGAATATACCATGAAAAATTAGGTATGCCATTAAACAAAATTTCAAAATTAACAAAGGACAAGTAAAATTGTCCAAACGCTTTGCATAAATCCATTTAAACAGCTCAAATTGCAATTTTAATGGAAATACTTTGATCTCAGATGAGATTAATTCAAAGCATTTCTGCTGAAAATACGACCTGAATATGTAAGAAACGTCACGTACCAAACAGAACAAAAAGCAAAATAAAACCGAAAATAATATGAATCAGCAAAATACGATCTAGAGCAAGCATTTGTACCTGCAAAATCCTGCTACAAAAGAAATCGTTTCAGCTATTCCTCTCGAGTAAACGATGCATTTTTGTATTACTGGGAGTTATTACCTTTTCTGTAGTGATCGAATTGATGAAGGATGTGGACAAACAATAGACTAAGCGCGCCAGGGTTTCGATTATCACAACAACAAATAGTTATTAAAACAGGCAAAGGAACAATTAATAAAAGTTATATTATTACTTATTCAATACTCTATTACTATAAAACAAATCTTAGTTTTCTTTACAAAACTGCTACATACGTGCGTTCCAGTTCGAAAAAAATTCGCGCGAATTGAGTGGGACTGCTAGATATCTTCTTAATCGGACGGCTGGCCACACAACATAAAATGTATTCCCTGGTCACAAAAAGTGGACACCTAAGTTAAAATTTAACTTAGGGGATGCTAGAAACTTATGTAGTGCATTAGTTTTTAATTCGTCAACTTTAACTCTGGTCATTTGTATAGCGCCAACCGGAAGAATAATGTCTCTGCCAGTCGATTTTTTTTATTTCTTTTATAATCACGATTCCGGTTAGCCGCAGGTATTGAAAATTTAAGACCAAAAATATTGTCGGCTGGTGGTTTCACTAAGATTGGAAGCTAATGTAATAATTTTTCACGGACTTCTGAAAAGTCTGGTGAAACAAAGTTTTTATTAGTATTGCATCAGAATAAATATTTTAATGAAGAAATATGTTAATTTCTCTTAGTAGTAGTCTTGTAGAGAAATCCTGGAGTTCTTCAGGTTTGCATTATATCAATGTAATATGAAGGACTGAAATGGAATGAGTCAAACACTGGGTGCAATATCCGCGGACAAACAAATCTCATGCACATCTAGTGAAGGGATACAAGTGTATTGCTGCAATACAAAACTTCGTTGTGGGAAAGACGTCCCACTGCTTGAGCGCATCATCACGTCTATCTCTTCCAATTTCCTATGTGGGCGTTTATTTGAAGGCAAAAATGCACCGTCGGGCATACCAGAAGGACATTATCTTATTATATCGTCGGCGACAGTCATAGTAGGAAGCGTAAGGCCGGAGATCAACGCGCTGCTTCTAGGAGGGATGTTTCTACCCTGCAGCACATTCACACAGTATCAGTGGCGTCGGAACTATTTTTTGACAGCAGGGCCAAGATGGGCAAGACGTCAGATGTAATTTTTGATCAGAGCATAAAACTGATCGCACTGTTGTAAAATATCGTGGTGACATTAATAGGAAAAGCTCTGCAGACAACATGATTATATCGATAAAACATTAACCAATATAAAGTATTCGTTTTATATTGACATGCATGGAATTTTATTGATGTAAAACGTACTCATAGACTGTTTTAAATTATGTTATTTGGAAACTTTCATATTGGTACGAATTCCAGAACCTTAGGCGTTGACGTTATAACCAAACATTGAATAAAGGTATATTACATTCCTTCCTTCCTACTTAAATTTTCTTAATTTGTTTTTTGAGGAAGACTTATTTTTATGCTTAACAAAAAACAAAATATTAGTGCTCTGATATAAGAACACAATACTTTTCAGGAATTTCGGGGAAACTGATTTTTTTAATAATTAAAGAACAATCAAGAATGAATTTACGGACACTAAACGGAATAAATAAATATCAATAAAACTGTTAATAAAGTCTTTCGACATAAATGTACAAAATAAGAGAGCAAAATATATGTAATTGATGTGAAATACCGTCTAGAAGTTTCCAAATACTGCTTTTCGTTCATTGCAGCTGGCAGCAAACTCTCTGGCCACAATTTTTAAATCTAGATTTGCAGTATGTTTTTCGTGCACATAAAGAAGAAGCAAATGGATCAGCCTTTGTTGAGTCATCGTTGTTTTTAGACATGTCTTTAAACGACGAAGTGCGCTAAAAGGTCTTTCACAAGAAGCAGCAGAAGCAGGCACCGTTAAAGCTAAAATTACCAGGCGAGCAACTTGATTCAAAAGATGCGAACAGCATGCGGTGATTCACGAAGATTTCTTGCAATCACATTAGTGCTCAATTGTGCTATCTGCTGGTCCATAATGGATGGAAGCATTATCAACTGAGCATGCAATTTTGTTATGTAAAAATCGGATTCGTGCACACCGAGTTCCTCTTTCAAACTGTCTTTAGAAAGACATGATACTTTAGCTGCTTGAATGAGAATGCTTTCAAGTCGGAGCAGCTGATTAAACCCTTCTTGTTGAAACTGTCTTTCAACTTCGTTTAAAAGACGGTCTATTACTTCGTAAAACTCTTTCCAGAGTTTCGATTTGGAATCGAGAGTGACTTCTTCAGCAGGATTTTCTGTTTGTTGTAGCCACTTCGGTGTTTTTTTTATTCTGGTGGCAACAGGGAGTTTCAAATGTAATTTAAGTGCGCTATCCATTGCTTCGTTGTAGATTTCCTCAAATTTGTTCTCGCTGCGCAGAGATGATACAGTAGTTTTCAAAATCTGAACAGAAAGTCAAATCAATGGCTGCAGACATTTCTACATCTGAAACGGTTAACAGTACGAATTGGTCAAATATCACAATACCAGATATTGTTACACGATACCTACGGATTACATGTGTTCGAAGTGACCACCATCCGCAGCAATGCACAGCTTAATCTTGTCACACCATGCACCCTTATAAAGCACAAAGTGTATCTCTTGATATTTCAGTGACATTCGTGCGCATTTTTTCTTGGAGATCTCCCATAGAATTCGCAGGATAAACGCAGCTTTTTATATATGTATGTCCACATTCACAAGGTATCTGATAAATTCCCGAAGAGTTTAAGTTTTCGACGTAGTCTTTTGATCCGTAGAAATTTATCTTGTTTATGGGTTTGAAAATAACTTTGAAATTAAAACTTTTAAGGATTTTTGAAATTCCGAAGCAAATCTGAAGAACAATTGGGATAACTGCTTAATTCTTTCGCATTGGGAGGTCTACAGGCAGGAGCGTGCAGACAGGCTTTGGTTTACTAAATTTTTGGACAGCTTTGTCTATAAACCGAAGGGCTGTATCCTCTGTGTGCTGCAATTCGCTTCTAAGAAAAATCAAGCTCTTTATATAAGGGAATCACTCAGTTGAGCAGATATGTATTGCACGATATACGTATGTAAAGAAGGCAGATGTCTTTGGCGAAAACAACAACAGTGTAGGTAAAGAAGGCAGGATATCTTATGGCGCAAAACAACACTTGGCACATCCTGCATGCTCTTCATAGTGCAAGCAGGTGGATTGTATGGTGTGCGGCATGTTTACCAGTCAGGATCTTTTGGAGTACTCGTTACATGTGGAACAACGTATGTCAGGCGCACGTTATCGTGACTTGCTTGCTGATTCTGTACACCCAGGAATGATGGCCTTTTCTCCGAACGGAATCGGTGACTTCCAAGATTACTAAAGCGCCGAGTGGGCGCTGGTCCAATGTTTAAAGGGAATTGTTTGGACGAACACACTTCAGACTTCTAGCATAACGATTGGCCTCCGAACTTCACCACGATATCAATCCCATAGAGCACTTTTTTGAGACATTATGGAACGGTTTAATCAGAAGTCCGGATACACCAATAACCTCCATACCTGCATTCGAAGGTTGCATTTACACACAGCTTGGGTAATGATTCTTCACAACTGCTTTCTAGCATCTTATTGAATCGGATGCCAAGCCGGATAGCTGCTGTTACTACAGGGCGAAAGGAGAAGTATTAAGTGGGCATTCATAATTCCAGTGATCACTCATTATATGTAGGACTCGTACAAAATGTGCAGGGTCCTGAATTTTTAGTTTCAAAGTTTTATATACCTTTTCTCCGAGGTCAGCTGAACGAAAAAGAAAGAGTAGATAGAAAAATAAAAGACAGGCCACAAAGTAAAATTTAAAGACTGACCACATGCTGTAAAATAATAAGACCGTTTTACCAATAATAATAAAGAGAAGCATTCAGCGGGTAAAAGAATGAAGCTTCTTGAGAAACTGAGCAAACCCATGAGCAAGGTGTTGCCAGTGATAACCTTTCCAAATGAGATGCTTGCTATGTCATTTATGGCATCAAGTTTGGCAATATTGGTGCTACATAATGATCACTGAACCACGCGAAGGCTGAGTAATGCATTTCATCGCGGGACAATATTTCGTTTTTGCAAAAGAAATTTGGCTGTCCTCATTTTCAATTGTATTCAGTGATACATTTCAGTTAAAATGATTCTTTTCAAACATTATTGCTCTGAATCAAGCTACCTGAAACATTTCTGCACCTTTTGCTAAAGTTCCTTGAAACCGTATACTTATTTATGGAATTATAGCAGTGTTCACAAAATCTTTATTGCAACCCGAAGCGTCATTTTAGCGCTTTAGTTACTCTCTGCAGTAATCGCTGATGATACGTAGAACAATAATGAACCACCAGCATAGCGCAGTTTTTTAAGTCGCTGTGCACTGTGTGTAGAAGGCGGTCGTTTCTGACGGGTGTTCGAATCAAGGACCTGTTGAGCCATATACTCTAGCGGGGTTGTTATTTTTGTTTTTGTTTCCTTAGACTCATTGTATTTGGGGACGCGAATGCGCTAATGGTTCCTGTGTATTCGACCTCGGACGCTCATCGTATCTTGGTCCTCCATTTTGGTGATTGGGGTGTGGGGCTAACAACCTTACCTCGGAAAACATCTCTCGTTAAACCCGAAATGTCACAAGCAAAAATACTCATTGAGATGGCAAAGGCCCGCAATAGGCTGTCCAGTCATAAAAGAAGGACATTACTGAAATTTCAATTTATTTCCTGAAACCGAAGTTCAACATAATAAGTTTAAAGTTTTTTTTATGTTTTTATTTCTAATAAGATGCTGCAAGTTAGAGAAATATGATTCTGTTTAATTCAGAGATTCTGAACGGGATTTTTATGAAATGCTCACTCCCAGGTCAGAACTTTCAGTTCACGGCTCTGCCAAACCAAACCGGTTTCATACTTTCATCAAACGTTTGCCGTCATTTACTTGAAATAACACAAGGCCGCCTGTAGAGCCTGAATCTTACACGCGTTATCTGGGGAGCACTTTCTGATAACTTTGGCAAGATGTTCTTTTAGAAGAAATTCTAAAATGGAAAGTAAAGTTATTGTAAAAATGAAAAATACCTTTGCTTTGGGTACACGATTTACGAATTATCCAACAAGTCATGAGTTATGCTTGCGATTGGGTCAATTATAAATGAAAATTTTAAGAGAAAATTAAAAATGCATACTTACCGTGTACCTAAATCGATATTATTTGTAACATACATATCCATGATTGTTCTTGTTTGTTTGTTTATGGGTTTTAAGACCTCCGTGAGCAAAATGAATGAGCTAAAAGCAGTCGCCCGTTCCTAATTTAGAATCACTAGTTCCAGAAAAGGTGAGTGACAGTGCCGTATCATTAACTACAACATCCAAGTCTCGGTGGGTTTTGAAACTGTACCCATCTCGGACGCTGGAGCAGAAGTTAGTTCTTTGACCACTGTACCACCTGTAGGGCAGATACCATGTGAACTTCATCATTTCTTTCTCTGAAAGTACAGTACTACCGTTATAGACCGCTGAAATAATCGATATTCATTACAAGCAAATAGGTTTTCTTTTTCTTCTGTTCAGCGAGCTCCACTCTATTTTCATGTTGTTGGTTTCAGAAAATGTTGTAGATTTCTTGCCCTATGAAAGCTAGGTGCTACATGCTGAATTGAACCACATTGGCCCTTAAACGTTTGTAATGAAGAGAGACGAGGAACATTTCTGAAAAGAATTTCTGCCACAGATGTAATTTAGGCCCGACAGATAGCCCTCGATCGCAAAATATCCAAGCAAGTAATGTAGATTCGAACTTCCTAATCTCCGGATGAAACAACGAAACTTGTTTTGATTCTGATTCATTGACTACGAAAACTTTGTACATGTAAGCGTTTTTCGAAAAAGAAATACCACGTGCTTAAGAAACTGAGGCGCAACGATTTGAAAACAGAACATCCATTCAACCGATTAAAGGAATACACCGTCCTATATCTTGATGTCACTTTACGCCAAGGTTCGATGGTTTCAGCTCGAATAAATCAATCCATCCGGTGGTAGTTTAGGTTATACCTTCCACTCAAGGGTTTTTGCCATCTAATTTTCCAAGTCTGTCTTCCACTTCAGCAGAAGCAAATACTATTCTAATTCTTCCGCTGATCAAGATAGTATATCAAACTTTCATGATGCTAGGCTTGATTCCTGGAATTTTCTATTTTATTGACAAAAAGAAAAAGTCTGTCCCTGCACTCGCAGTTCCATGTGGACATATTTGTTTCATTTTTATTTTTAGTCTGGAGATGACATTTAAAATTAACGACTAGCTACAGTCTTCATTTGCCATATTTTGAAATCGTAGTAGGATGGTATATGTGGAGATTTTTAGGCATTGAAAATACAGCGTCATCCTGTGAAGAAGAAGCACCGGTTCTAAATAGCTTGAACCACGCAAAGTTACAAGTAATAATAGTTAGTTATAACTTTAACTAAGTGATGTGCCCTGTTATTGTTTTCACGTAAAACTGCAAATTTCTCCATTTCTTCAGATCTAAAAATTGTTTTATGACTTTATCGCATATGCATAAAAATGTCTGAACTTGTTTACTTCTGTTTGTATCATTAGGCGGCGTAGATAAATGTTTTAATATTCTGTCCAGGTCACTTTAAACCTGAATTTCTGTTTCTTTTCTGCGGTATATTCAGGGAAATCAACATGAAAAACCTCTACAGTTCGTAGTCCCGCGTAAATTTCATAAGATTTGTTACCTGTTTTAAAATTCCAACAAAAAGAATGGAAATCGTTTTTAAAGAAATACTGATTTTGAAAAAAAAAATTCCATCATATATTTAAAACGAATTTTCAATTTCTTCCTTCAAAATGCAGATGTGTTCCACGCAAAAAAGTATGTTAGTATTAACACTGCTGCAAGGAATTTATTATTTTTGCCTTCGCTGTGCAAATATTTTTCCAGCAGAAAAAATGATGTAGTGTTTACTACAAGTGCAACAATGTTTTTTCGTACAGCTAGCGCAACGTTTAGACAAAACAGGCACCTACATCATTTCAAAGCATATTTCACAAATGAGAAAAAACATTCTAAACTGTCAATATGGGTAAAGGAAAAAAATACTTAGAAATTAATAATATATCTATTCCTAATTCTTTTCCTTCTAACTGAATAAATGATGCGAGACAGTAACACTGAGCTGTCGCGTCGGAGGGAAAACCCGATATTCACTATGCAGTACAAAAATAAAATAATAATCGAGGTCCGAATTATTTATTCATATTGAATCAAGACTGTTTCAAGAGGACGCTGCATTATCCATGCAGTGAGTAAGAAACGGAAATTACGTTTTCCAACGTAGCAAGAAAAAGTGGTGAATCTGTGTCATTCTTGCTGGAACTATCATCTGGAACCTCGATTTTGACACTTTTCAGAGAACCAGCATAGAAAGTCGTTCAATATGGGAAAACGTAAAACCGAGATCGAGGTAAAATAAACTTAACTGGCATGCATTTCTTGTACAAAAACATAACGACATCTCGTGTAGTGTTTTTTTTTTTTTGACGTAGGCACAAAAAAGGCGTTCTGGAATGTAGGCTTAAGCTTGTTTTGAAGAACCATCTTCAGCTGATCTTCTGCTCATGTCTTGCGTTTTCACCCTTCTTTCTTGGGGAGATGCCACAAGTTCTAATTAGCTCCACGTTTGAGCCTAAATCAAGTCCATTTAGGCTCAAATCGAACAGTGCATGACCAAATCCAGCACTAGGACCCCATTTTTGTAAGAAAGCCAAGAAATATGGGTGGAGACAGTGCAGTATGCGGTATGGCGAGATCTTACTGGAAGAGAAGTGTCCACGTGATTTCAGAAATGACGTGTTGGGGATCAGTCGACCTGCCTAACATGAGAGAATTCACACGACTGGAGCAGTAGATAGTAAAATTCGGAGCGTGAAGGTTAAACGGAAGGATTTATTCAACCTGGAGAAAGGACAGATTGTAGGAACTAAGAGAGCTCTTAAACAATGTACACAAGTAGTAGAGTACTTTATTGGCTCATAGTATGTATTGTAGAGACATTTATGTAGAAGCCGATGATGCAGTATAACTATGGACGAACTTACATTACGGGATGTTGGTTTAAAAAAAATCTGTAATTTCCTTTTGCTTTCTATTTTTAGTGTTTAGCTCAAGCAAAGATTTATAACGAATTGAAAGGCATTGCAAGGGGTTTTCTTGAGAGTCGAGACCAAGGAAAACGTTTTTCACAAATTTTAATCCATTTAATGCCGTTTTGGAAGAAGGCGCATAAGTTCCTAAATTTTAGTTGCACTGTCATCGTCATTGTATCTTTTTTGGACAGACAATACATTATATCGGAGATGGCTTGAACCTCTGAAGTAAGCGCATTTTCATCACATGCAGCATACCCTTCAAAATCGATTGCATGTTCATTCATGTAATCATCGTCTGGCTGAATCGGAAAATCAAGTCCATTTAGATTATTCTCTGTTTCTATGGGAAACTTCATGTGTTGTCGGTAATCCACCCTCCCCAAAAGAATGATAAATGCAAGTGCATGTAACCCTATTCCATGAAGAAGGTATACAGAAATGTATCGCTTTAAATACGATGATCTTTTGCTTCCAGGTGTCTTCAAAGTTTCAGCCATTGCTTGTTTTTGACCAACTATTTTCTGGTGAAACCCTTTGTGGAGCGGATAATTCTCAAATCACCCTGCTGCTTGTGTAATTTGGAGGAAAGAATTGTATGCGCATATATTGAAGTTTCAAATCAACAAGGAACGAACACTGATCAATAAATGAGATAACGTTTTGGTTTTTGCAAACTCATTTTCTTGTTTATATTGTGCAAGAAATCTTGCAATATGGTTACACATTATCCAGGTCCAGATTTTTGCTTCATAGCAAGCAAAGGAAACTCTTCTAATTTTTGAAACAACGTGGTTTCTTAGAACTGCCGATAACCGGAGATGTTAATTTTTCACTCTCTTCGGCATTGCAGCATAATAAGAGAGCCAATCGCATTTATGATATCCCCTCCCCCTCGTGGCCTGATTCAACTTTCACAAATTATGTTT